>PVJL010000078.1:112975-336929 GCA_004026885.1 Lyroderma lyra | reverse complement strand
AAGGCTAAAGGAGCTCACAAACACCAAACCAGAATTACAAGGAATCTTAGAGGGACTTCTTTAAGAAGAAGAAGAAAAATAAAAGACCAAAAATATGAATAGTAAGTAGCAATAACTACATATATATCAACAATTACTTTCTGCATAAATGGATTAAATGTTCCAATAAAAAGATAAGGTGGCTAAATGAATAAGAAGAAAAGACCCTTCCATATGATGCCTACAAGAGACTCACTTCAGATAGAAAGACACACACCAAAAGTGAAGGGATTGGGGAATTTTTAATGAAATTAGAAACAAAAAACCCCCAAAAAGCTGGGGTAACAATACTTATACTAGACAAAATAGGCTTTAAAACAAAAGCTATAACAAGAGAATAAGAAGAACCCAGTAATCTCATTTCAGAGTTTTTATTTGAAGAAACTCAGAATGCTACTTCAAAAGTATGTGTGCATCCACATGTTTATGACAATGTTGTTTGCAATGGCCAAGATGTGGAGGCAGATTGGGTATTCATAGATGGAAAAAATGGATAAAGCGGAGGTGGTACATATACAAGGGCTGTCTGGAAAAAATCCAGTCATTGTCAATATAACATTGTCATATTTTATAGCTGGATACTGTCTGGACAGCCTGGTATATAAGGGAAATTGCTCTGCCAGGGAAGGAAATGGGTTCTTGCCATATGCAGCAGCATGGATGGATCTGGAGGGTATTCAGCTGAGTGGAGTATGTCAGACAGAGAAAGACACATGCAATGTGATTTAGCTTGTTATATGTGGAGACTAAATAATAAAGTAAATGAAACACAAACTCATAGATACCAAGAACATTCTAATGGTTGCCAAATGGAAGGGGGTTGAGGTGGGGGCTGGTGAAAAAGGGAAAGGGTTTAAGAAGTACAAATTGGTAGTTACAAAATAGACATGGGGATGTAAAGTGAAGCATAGGAAATACAGTAAATAATATTGTAATAATTACATATAGTGCCAGGTGGGTAATAGACTAGTCAGGGGGAAAACCTCTTAAATTACACAGATGTCTCAACCAATATACTGTACACTTGAAATTAATATAAAATAATATTGAATGTCAGCCATAATTGAAAAATTAAAAAAAGGAGGAGGGAGATGAAGGGGAATAAAAGGCTCAAATTATCAAATATAAAACGAATAAATTGGGGATGCAATGTACATTATAGGAAATACTCATAAAGTCAATAATTTTGTGACAGCATGGTAGGGTGTCAGATGGTTGCTGGACATATTGTGGGGATCACATTTTTTAAATTTTATTTTTAAGTTACACTTTACATATTGCATTATAACAGTTTCAGGTATATAGCACAGTGATGAGTCATTTATATAACCTACTAAATCCTCATTCTGATACATCTGGTTTCCCTCTATCACCATACGTAGTTATTACAATGTTTTTGACTATATGTTCTAAGCTGCATTTTATATCCCTGTGACTATGAATGTGTACTTTTTGATTTCTTTCCCCTTTTCACCCACTCCTCAAGCTCTCCTCCCATCACTCCAATAAATCTAGTACCCATCTAATACCACACAAAGTTACTGCAACCTTATTAGCTATATTCCCATGTT
The DNA here is from genome assembly GCA_004026885.1 of Lyroderma lyra. Lineage (NCBI taxonomy): Eukaryota > Metazoa > Chordata > Mammalia > Chiroptera > Megadermatidae > Lyroderma > Lyroderma lyra. The sequence goes on along the minus strand of PVJL010000078.1, from coordinate 335,319 downwards.
ATACTCTATATCTCCTGATTATTGCCTTATAACAATCAAACTAAACTTCTCCATTACCTTCCCTTATTTTTATTTATTTTTTTTAACTTTCCCTTATTTTACCCACTGTGCCATTCCTCCTCTCATCTTAAAGAAGTCTCTCTTAACATTCTTTGTAGTACTGGTTTGGTAGTGATGAACTCCTTTAGCTTTTTCTTATTTGAGAAACCCTTTATCTGTCCTTCAATTTTTAATGTTAGCCTTGCTGGGTACATTATTCTTGGTTGTAGGTACTTGGTTTTCATCATGTTGAATATTTTATGCCATTCCCTTATGGCCTGTAAGGTTTCTGATGAGAAATCAGCTGAGAGTCGAATGGGTGTCCCTTTATAGAATTTTCTCTTTTTCTTTAACTTTTGCCATTTTAATTATGATGTGTCTAGGTGTGTTCCTGTTTGGGATCATTTTGTTTGAGACTCTTTGCACTTTCTGGGTTTGTAAGTCTATTTCCTTCACCAGGTTAAGAAAAATTTCAGTCATTATTGCTTCAAATAAATTCTTGATACCTAGCATTTTCTCTGCACCTTCTGGTAGGCCTATGATGTGAATGATTTTACACTTGATGTTGTCCCAGAGAAATCTCAAACCATTCTCATTGTTTTTTTTACTCTTCATTTTTAAAATTTTTTTATTTTTTTAAAACCAGAGAAATTTAATGTGTGACTAATCATTGAAATCCTTAAGATGAACTGGATGCTGCAACAGCTGCCCTCTTGGGTTTTGGTGTTGTTCCTTCACAAAATCCATGCCTGAATCTGCAGTATACAATATTTAGGTGCCTCATTCAACCAGTCCCAGTGGTATTTCATCTTTTAGCCTTAGCATTCCAGTTATACTTTCTCTTCTGCTTAGCAAGGTAGCCACATTTGCCACAGGTAGACTTCTGAAGGTGGTAGGCCTTAGAGTCACAGTGGCAGCACAATGTGTGCCCTATTGGAACACTTTCTGAATGATGACATTCCTGTCATCATTGCACTTCTGCAGCCAAGACCAAAGAGTGGATTCTTCTTTTTATTTGTTGTTCTGATTGGGATTTTCTCCTGGCTTTTCTTGCAAATCACTGCTTTGCACTTCTACTTCATCTAGTTTTGTGACTTTTATTCTCTTCTTTATTTCAGTTAATGTAATCATTGTCTCTGGCTGCTTCTTTATAATGTTTGTATGTCTTTCTTGAGAGCTTGTTTGGAGGTTCTAACAGGGGAGCGCAACTACTCATATACTCTTGACTAAAGAATGGTCCTCTCCTCTGTCAAGGAAGGTCATCCTGTTTGACTGAGCATGCAGCTTTGGGAGGGACGTACATGGAGCATTGAGAGAGGAAAGGGACACCTGCCTAGCCAGCCAGGTCAGCCGAATCAATCCTGGTGATCAATGGGGTAACAGATATCACAGCTAGATTGCCCTCACATTCTTTATGTCTTTCTTTATGCTTGCTATCTCTCTGTTGAAATTATCATTAAGTTCCCAAAGTATTTTTATAATCATTGCTTTGAGCTCTGTTTCTGATAGGTCATATGTCCCCATCTCTTTTATTTTTTTGTATATTGTTCAGATTTATTTTGAGCTCCCTTTCTCTAGTTTCTCATTCTGGGAGCCTCTCTGTAGATATTCTGCTCCTTAACCTGACACTTGCTGCTTCAGTTTCTTTGGTTTTCACTCCTGATACTGGGTGGGCAAAGGTCTGTGGGGAAGAGGCATTTGGGCCTCTGTTCTCTTCCTGGGGCTGCAGGGTTATGCAGACAGCTTGGGCAAAATTATGCCTTTCTGTTCCTGGTTTGCCCTAAGGACTCTTGCTTGAACCTTGGGGTCAGTCCTGTACACTGGTCTCTCAGATCATGCTGGTCGTGGACTGAGAAACACACCCACAACCCTCTCTCTCTTTCTCCTTTCCAGCTGATGCAAGGTCATGCTGTGGATTCTCACTGCCCTGTTGCTTTTTCTTCTCTTGGAACTGGAGTAAATTTGAATGGCTGCATCTTGTGGACCTAGTCTGCACCTCCTGGGGGTAAAAGTTAGGTCTTGTTGCAGTATCTCATGCCCCTACTTCTGGTCCTCCTTTCCTCTGTCCTGTGCACTGAGTGAGGTATAGAATGCTCTCCTGCCGCCTTTTTCCCCCTCCCTCCCTCAGTGATAGGCATTCAAGTTGGGACCTGCATGCAGCCTGGGTCACTGTACTTTCCCTTTTATTTCTCTGTTTAAACCTCTGCTCACATGCAGGTACTTTAATGGGAGGAGTGGGCTTCTTAGCTCTAAATATATGTTGCATAGAGTCCTTACTTGAGTTAGAGATGTTTTATTGGTTGTAATCTCCAGGAGAGTTTTATAGAGGTCTCTCTCATGCTGGCATTTTGTTGCTCCCTCTTTCTTTGCCTTTTCCACCTAACAGTATATCTTGGAGGTCACTCTAGAGATATAGACATATTTTTAATTCTTTTTTATAATTGCATGATACTCCATTGTATGAATGTACCTATTCAACTTGTCCCCTGTTGATGGAAATTTAGGTTGTTTCTAGTCTTTTGCTATTACAAATGGTGCTGCAGTGAATAGCATGCATCATTTCATGGTTTTCCTCATTACCTGAAAAATTTTACCCTTTCTTATGCTGTTTTCTTCAGCTAGTTAGCTTCTGTTAATATTTTAATTGCTTTCCTTAGCTCATCAAAGGATTTTGGGAGGCTGTGGTGTGTAGTAGACAATATTAATATATAAGAGAGTACATAGACATATCAAGAACCAACTTATTCATCAATTATTTTCAGTATGATGCTTAGATTGGATGTGGATTTCAAAGGGAAGTTTCTTTCTTCCTTCCTTCTTTCCATCCTTTATTCCTTCCTTCCTTCCTTCCTTCTTTTCTCCCTCGCTTCATACTTCTTTCCTTTCTCCCTTTATCCCTCCCTCCCTCCCTTCCTTCCTTTCACATTGAGCATGTACTATATGGCACAGTTTCTGCTTGGTGATGCAATAGAGATTTTTTAAATGAGCATAAAGTATGATAGCACAAAGTGTTGATGTCTTACACATATCTCATTTGCACAACTATTCCTGTGTATGTTGACTCCACAACTTTCAACCATCAGCACCTCTACATTTTTGCTGAAGGTTTTATTTAGCCTTAGGAAAGAAATAATGAGAAATAATTCTTCCCCACCCCAGTAGCCCTCGAATTATGTCAGACAGACTTTGGTTGGCATATAAATCTCCAAGGAAGGACAACTCTGAGACATATTTTACATAGTATCACAGACATCCCCTGCAGGGTTGAACCCAATGACACATGGTGGTGAGCTGCTCAGTAATGCAACCTTTATGGACTTCCTTCTTTTCTCTGTTCACTTCTGCACTCCTAATGGTGCTTCCTGGAATCACTTCCCAAAAAAACACTTGCACTAAAATCCTTGCCTTTGGGGGAACCCAAGCCAAAACATCTATGTTTAGTGGTACTTACTGTCAAGTGAAAGATATAAGTCATCACATATATGGTCATATAATTAATACATATTAGCGATCATTATACTTCTGTTTGTGACTTTAAGTGCTGAGAGTGACATTTTATTTTGGAAATGACTCATGCATTGTTTAGAAGATTCTTTTATTTTTAAATAAAGCATTTAACACATGCCAAATATAAGCAGCAGAAAAACCATTTACAGAAGCTACAGGAAGGTAGTATTAAGTAAAAATGAATCCCAAAAATGTCTATGTCAGCTTTGATTTTTAAATTCTAAAGAAGACAGAACAAATATAAACATATACAAGAAAGTTTGAATATCATGTTCTGTGAATTTCTTCCTAATCACTGTTTTCTGTTTGTTGTGCTTTTATAATCAGAAAACACCTGAAAATGGTAGTTGCTTATATAATCAGATGGTTGACAATAATCCCAAGAAAATTATCTTTATCTTTCTTTTATAATGAATTCCAGGAACAATCAGGTCAATGGAGAATCTTAGATGCTGCTGAGAACTACCAATTTTGTGACAATCATTGAAATTGTGCTGCATTATAGCTTCTTTGAGGACATTCAAAGCAGAGTGTAAATAACCCTCTTTATTTTTCTCATTTCAGCTTTATTTTTTTCCATGTTAATCAAACCCAATGTTATTGAAGACAATATGGCATAGAAAAGTATAACTGATTTTTTCAGGTGATTATTATTTTACAATTATCTGGAAAAATAAAGACCAATATTTAGTTAGTTCCCATATATGAGATATATTCCTTCTGTGTTATTTGCAATACATGAAAACCTACTTAGCAAACATAGAGAAATATGATACATTCAGCAATCAAATATTGGAGCATGACTGCCCAGTACTAAATAAGATGAGCTAGGGTTGTGAAATGGGCTTTTATGGGGAAACTATTTTATAATCATGAATGATGATATGTAAACCTTCACACAGGCAATATAAAGTGGAAAAAGCAATGGACTCAAAAGGCTGCTGCCAACTGCCTAGATGACCTTAGACAAGTCTGTTCATCTCTCCGGGTCTCAATTTTCTTATCTGCAAGTTCATGGTTTATTGCTAGATGCTCTTCCCATTTTCCCAAGTCGAGGTATAATTCCACCTCTCCCAGAAGCTTAGATTGCAGAGAAGAGGGCAGGAAAGAGGAAGACGAGACCTCAAGACAGTGCAGAATGCATAAGCAGCACTCAGGCAAGGCAGGGCAGAGGTAAGAACCAAAGTGGAAACCAAGACCTTATGTACAAAGCCAAAATTGAACAGTAGAACAAAGAATATAGAGCTGTAATTGGGCTACTAACAAAGAAACTTCAAAATAAAGTAACAGACTTTGTTAGAAATGTCTCAGTGCAACTAGCAAAATTGCAGCATGAAAAAATAAGCATTCATTTAAACATTTGCTGGGAGCCTACAATGTTCTTGGGAGTTGTTGGAAATAAAATATAAATCATACATAGACTTGCCTTCTAGGACTTTAAAATGTAGAGGGATAGGCATATATACCACTAACTAGGCTATACTTTAGTTTGCAGATGGCACTAAAGCAGGAGTTCAAATTGAGTGTTGTGGGAGTTCAGAGAATTAAATCTTGTTCACTTAAATCTGATAGTAGCAATAAAGAAAGGCTTTATAATGGAAATGATATTTAAACTTGGCCTTGAGAGATGAGTGAGATCATTGGGTGCAGGATCAGGTAAGAAGAGAGAGAACAGCATGTGAAGCAGGTAAGTGATTGAGGCAGCACAACGTGCCTGTTACCCAGGAGATGCTGAGTGTTACTGAGCATGAGGAGTGCTATGGAAACTGGATGGGCTGAAGCCAGAGCTCTGCTGCCCCTGGATGGTAAAGGGCTTTGACTCTTAATTTGGGTTTGATAAAACTTCTTCAAAATTAGATCAGGGTTAATAATTTTTCCAGAAAAAGCCTCAGAAGTGATGTGTCCTTCTCAGGGCATCATATCAGAAGGCACATGATGTTGTTTTGTCCTTTTATTGGGGATATGAACTTAGATCACTTGGTAAGGTGGTATCTGCTATGTTTATCTACTGTAAACACAGCAGTTTTTGTTCCACAATTAGTAATTCATGGAGAGAGACTATGAAACTATGTAAATATTTTGTTCCTCAGTGGATAAATACCTACTAGTTTTAGTATGCATTGATGATTTTTGACTCAATCATTATGTTTACAAAACGTGATATTTTTTGGTATAAAAATTTGTTTCTTCTTTTTTCCCTTTATTTAATTTATTTTGTAATTTTTTTCAATTAAATTTGACATACAATATTAGTTTCAGGTGTACAACATAGTAATGAGTCATTTATGTAACTTAAAAAGTCATCACCTTGATAAATCTGGTACCCATCTGATACCATACACTAGTTATTATAATATGAGTATTATTGACTGTATGCCACATGAAGTACTTTATATTCTTGTGGCTATGAATCTGTCTTTCTCTGTCTAACACTTTGTTCAGCACAACAAAGTGATTGGAACTTTTAATCCATTTAAATTGAAGGTAATTTTTGATAGATATGTAGCTATTGCAATTTCATTATTCATATTTTTGCTTTTTTCCCCCATCTTAAAGTAATCCCTGTAACATTTCTTGTAGTACTGGTTTGGTGATGATGAACTCCTTTAGGTTTTTCTTGTCTGGGAAGCTCTTTATTTTTCCTTCGATTTTGAATGATAGCCTTGCTGGGTAGAGTAATCTTGGTATGGGTCCTTGCTTTTCATCACGTCAAATATTTTCTGCTACTCCCATCTGGCCTACGAGGTTTCTGTTGAGAACTCAGTTGAGTCTTATGGGAGCTCACTCATAAGTTACTAGTTGCCTTTCTCTTGTTGTTTTTAAGATTCTTTCTTTGTCTTTACCTCTGCCATTTAATTATAATGTGTCTTGGTGTAGGCTTATTTGGGTTTATCTGGTTTTGGACTCTCTGTGCTTCCTGGGCTTGTGTGTCTATTTCCTTTGCCAGATCAGGGAAGTTTTCTTTGAATAAGTTCTAAGTCATTATTTCTTCAAATAATTCTCAATTTCTTGCTTTCTCTCTTCTTCTTCTGGCACTCCTATGATGCAAATGTTGTTATATTTGATGCTGTCCCAGAGGCCTCTTAAACTATTCTCATTTTTTAAATTCTTTTTTCTTTTTGCTGCTCTGATTGGATGTTTTCTACTACCTTGTCTTTCAAATCGCTGAGTTGATCCTCTGCTCCATCTAGTCTGGCTGGTGATTACTTCTATTGCATTCTGAATTTTAGTTATTGTATTTTTCATTTCTGACTGGTTCTTTTTTATGGTTTCTATGTCTCTCTTTGTGCTTGCTATGTCTCTGTTGAAGTTTTCACTAAGTTCCTTGAGCATCCTTATAATCATCATTTTGAGCTCTGTATCTGATAGGTTGCTTGCCCCCATTTTGTTTCATTCTTCTTCTGAAAATTTTACTTTTCTTTTATTTGAGATGTATTTCTTTGTTTCCTCATTTTGGGTGACTGTGTTTGTTTCTCTGTATTAGGTAGATCTGCTACTTCGCCCAGTATTACTGGATAGCCCTCTGTAGTAGGTGCCCTGTGGGACCTTGGCACTGTCATTGTGGTCATCTGTGGTGGATGCTACTATAGATTTTGGTTTGGTGGCAATGCTGTGCCTGGAGCTATTCAGCAAAAGTCTCAGAGCCCACCAAGGCCAGTTGTCACCTGCTTAGGGCCTGTGAACTTCAGTAGTTTTCCAAAAAAATTTGCAATGTGGGCTCACTAAAGAAAGTGCCCCTGGCCTTCACAGAGTTGGGGGGAGTGGAGTCTCAGTGAATCAATAAAGTGGAGTGAGTGGAGCTCACTAAACCAATCAGGTTCAGATTTGTCTATGTAGTAGCAGGAGCAACACGGGAAAGATGATGCCTATCAGCTGGCTGCATGGGAGGAAGACACCTAGGAGAAATGATGACTGTCCTTCAATCCTCACACCAAAGCCACATGCCTTAGTCTGCTCCACCCCATATACCTCCAATGCCCTCTGAGTCACTGCGCCTCCAATGGAGCCCAGGGTGAGTACTCACTAGCAACTGAGTTTGCACAGGCACTTTAAGAGGATGTCTGGGTTTCCTGTAGCCTTCTGTCCAAGTGGACAGTCAGAGTCCCCACTGTTTATCAGTCAGATGTTCTGGGGCTTCTCTTCCCAATACCAGTGCTCCAGGCTGGGAAGCCTGGTATGAGGTTAGGTGTCCCTCACTCCTCTGGGGGAAACTTCCATGGCTGAGATATCTCTTCTGATTCTCTACCATTGGAAGTTTTGTTCCTTTCACGTCTGCACCGTCCTACCAGTCTTGACATGGCTTCTTTTTCTTTGCATCTTTACTTATAGAACTTACATTCAACTAGACTTCAGATGGTTCTTCAAGTTGGTTGTTTTACAATTTAGTTGTAATTTTAATGTTTTCATGGATTGAAGCAGGCATGGTGTTTACCTACACCATCATCTTGGATCTCCTGAATTTTTTCATTCTTCATTTATTGGTTTATTACTATAAGGAAGAAGTTTCCCCTATTCATTCACTAATTCATTCCTTCATGTCAGTGTGGATAAGAAGCTTTTTCAAAAGGGTGTGGGATGACTTGGACTTTTTTACAAATGGAATGGAAAGAGCCAATGGGCAATGTAGGGAATATAGAGAATAATTTTATAAAACAAGTATAATGAAGTGATGGGATTAATACTGCAGATTGAAGGAGCTATACTGGACAGGTGTGGAAACTATGCAATTTGAAACCCAAAAGGAAGGAAAAGTAGGTGACTATAGTTTAGGGAACTCATACCTGATGCTTGCTCCTCATTGCTTACATGTAGGCTGGCCAGAAGTACCATTTTAAACAGGACAGAAAACAATGGTAATGTCCCATTTCAAATGGTACATATGGTCAGACTAGATTCACTGAGCTAAATTCAAGGTGTCAGTAGGCTGACCACATGTACTGTTTGAAATGGGACAGTACTGTTGTTTTCTATCCCAATTAAAATGGTACATCTGGTCAGTCTACTTACATAAAGTATATGGTGATGCCAGCAACATATGTGTCTGAATTGATGAAAATACCATAATTCCCACTCTTAGATGGCTGGTGAAATGAATGATAACATCTAACTTTAACCCTTTTGCCATGACATTTGGATATATCCAAATGAATATTTCCATCTGCTGACTGCAGTTTGAGTTGACTTCAGGAACTCAAAACAAAAAACAAAAAACAAAACCAAACCAGATGTACATTTTTCTACATTTTTGTGTTTTTCAAGAATGAGTAACAACAGAAAATTTTTATACTTCAATGTAATCATTTATTTTAATAAAATTTACTACCTTAATTGTATTTACTTAAAAATACAAATACTGTTATTATTGTAAAATTGTTATTCAGCGTGAAACTGTTTCAAGGACTTTTCTCCATTTACAAGATTTTTAAATATGTTTTCCTGTAGCTTGTATTATCAGCAAAAAGATGTTTTATATGACATATTATGTAACATTTTGTAATATATTTTTTATGTCATCAATGTCATTAGATTCTAATTTATCTATACTTAAATCCAATTAATGTCACTTAGTATGTTTTGAGTATGTTTTGCTAAAATTCAATATAGTGGTAAAATTATTAGCATATAAAAAATTTAAAATAAAAACAATGTCACATATACAAAGCAGCTCAAAATATTATTATTAAGTGCATAAATAGTCAAAATATCAACTTTTTATTATTTGGGTTTTTTGATACATTAAAAAAAAACTTGAAGTCAATTAATGCAGTGAAAGGGTTAATACCAAATACTGTGGTGTGCATTAGGTATAAGTTCAATACTACATCCAAAGCCCTTGAGGCTAGAAGTCCTAGGGAATCCAGAATTTAAGACAATATGGTACGTATATCTTATTTTACATAACACCCCTAACAGAAACCTGGGGCAGCATGCAGTGATCACACCCATTTTTTATTTCTAAAGTGAAGTCAGTATTTCTTAAGTGAACTATGAATTTTCACACTGAATACAGTTTCATGTCAGTTTAGATTAGGTAAGGCCACCAAAATAGTTTGCATCAAAATTACAAAATGAAGTTTCAGTTTTCAGAGCATTTTTTAATTTCTGAACTGTAAATAAAAGAGTGTGGACCTGTATAAACAGTCCTATGAAAGCAAGAACTGCCAACTCAGGGAGTCGAGGAAGCTTTGCAATGGAGATGACACTTGACCAAGATTTTGAAGAAAGTGTAGGCTTTGATTAGCAGAACATGGGGATGAAATGTAAGATAGAAGAAGGACATTCCAAATAGAGGAAAGAATCCAAGCAAAGGCACATGATCAGAAAAGTCCCTGATTTGTCTGGGGAGATTTTGGTCATCTCATTGCTGGACCATAAATTGGTGGGAGAGAATGGCAGGAAGGTGGGTTGGAACTTGAACACCAAAAACTCTGAATACTGTCCTCAAGATTTGAAACATTATTCTGTCATCTGTAGGAAGTGATGTGGTCACATCTCTGCTGTTGTTAGGTGAAACCTGAACTGACTGGGTTTCTGCTTAGTGCCACTGCAGAGTATTGATTGGAATAGGAGACTGAGGCAGGGAGGCAGTTGAAGTCATGGAATAGAGGTTTTTTTTTATGTTGGCAAATTCCCTGGCTGGTATTCAAACCCAGACTGCAGTGTTGACAGCGCCGAAGCCTTGGCCACTACACCACCAGGTAACTCCCTGGAATAGAGATTTGATGAGAGCTAATACAAACCCAGCACAAGGAGAATGGAGATGTGAGAGCCAAGAATAGGCAGAATCAATGGGACTCAAGTAATTGCACAGAGAGAGTGGAGGAAAGGGAGATTCAAAGAGTAACTCCTGGCTGAACTTTGAGGACAGAAAACAGGACAGTATTGTGAATGATGAAGGCTGAGGACTTAGGTATTCATCTGCCTGGGCTCATATCCCAGTTCCCACTTTCTACCTGAGAGAACTCCAACAAAGGTCTTAACCTCTTCATCTGCAAGTGGAAATAACAATAATATCTTCCTGAAAGGTTACTAGTGTGGTTTAAATTAATTCATTCACATAAATACTAATTACAGTACCTGACACATGGGAAACATACCACAAATATTTGCAAATTTTGTTGATGGTTTCTATGATGATGACGTACAGTGAGATAAAGATCCCCAAAAGATGTTTTAATTCTGGAATTGTCTATGGTTGTTTTGTATTTATTAGGTCATTACAAGAAATTTTCTTTCTCATTTTTACCTCTTTGAATATTTAAAAGCCCTTATTTCTTCTAAAAAAATTATGCACAGTAAAACAAGATCCTGTCAACATTCTTCAAGGTAGGATAATAGGTGTTTCCTAGCATTAAGATAACATATATACTCTATCCCTGTACCTGTTAAGAATACTTTTAAAAAACAATCAATGACCAAAACACTGTAGCAACCATCTTGCTTTTGACCCCAATAGACTCTCTCATCCAGGTCACTGGGACACCAAGTCCAAAAATTGGGCCCTTGCTGATTATGTTGTCCCGAGTACTTTCTACTGCTCCCATAGTGGCTCTCTCTCTGAAGAATGAAGTCCTTCTCCATTCAGGGCTATAGCAAGTAATAAGAATCTTTCACACTGGGCAGCCAAGTCTTGTCCTTGTACCATCTCTTTCTGAATATGGAGGAAATGTTTGTAATAGGCTACTCCCTGAGGAATTCTTCCAATTCCTTTATCCTAAAACCAGTGTAACAAGTCCCTATGTGCTTGGAATTGGGCTTATCTTACATTTTTTATCCAAAGAAATATATGTGATTATTCCAGAGACCATCTTTGCCACATCAATAATAGGGTTGACTGTCTATGTAATTAAAAAATAGGAGGGAAAGCCACAATGACTTCTACTTGTTTCTGTATCAAAAACAAAAAAAAAAACAATTTAGGACTTATAATATAATGACCAGAGAGGGGATCCCTGAAACCTTTCCTGGAAAATACAACTGAATAACTGAGATCCAACCTGGGGATTCTTGAGTGGCATAGTCTCAGCTGAGAGATCCACATATCACAAGAAAATACCTGAAGATCAGAGAAAGGGGAGTGAATAGGAGAGGAGGGAGGGAGTAGAGCAAAGGGGAGATGCGTGGCTGCAGATCGCAATGTGCCTAGGGCTGACTGAAGGAATTAGGACAGAGCCAAGGGACACTGGCCAAGGAGCAACACGATCCTAGGTAGGTGGGGAACTGAGTGGCAACAGGAGCCAGAGTAAGAGCAGTTGAAACCCTGTGAGACCATGGGTGATTTGGACCGAGCAGCAGAGCATTAGAGCCCCAGCTGGAGTGCTGCACCTTGGTTGGGTCAGAAGCTGATCAAAGCATCTAAACTGCTTTAGGTGAGAATAGGGCCCTCAGCTACAGCATCCTGCCATGACCACAGGTCACCTCTGGGCGAGTTTGAAATGGAGAGCTGGCTGCTGTGGAAGCGCTGAAACATGGAAACACTGGAAACACCAAAACATGGTGCTGGGTGAAACGCAGGCCTAGAAGGGAGAAAAGTTGAGCAATGAGCATTCAGGCCCCTGACCAAGATTACAGCCTGCTCCTGTCTTTCCCTGAACAGCTCCCCAGCACCCCCGGGCCTCCCTGATGAAAAGACTAGTGTTGCAGCAGTCAGTAACCAGGGGAACTATTGCAGGAAACAAAGCAACTGCACTGCCTGCAAACTCAAGCAGGAACCTGAGACTCTGAGCCTGGCTACTTCCACAAATTCTCTCCCAAAGCTCACCTCTATTTCCAACCCCCTGCACCTCATGCCACCTACTGTCTACTCTACAGCCAATTAGAATAAAGAGAAAAATATTGGAAGACACTACAGTGATAACAACTGGGAAGAAAAGGAAAGAAAGACCGCTCTGTATCTGCCATGGGAAAAACCCTCATGACCAGAAAAAGAAACATAAAAGAAAATGAATACCTTAGGATTCAAAGCAGCTCAGAAAGAAAATGAAAAATCTCCAGAAAAGGATCTTATAGATCTGGAAATATATTATTTAAGTGATGTAGAATACAAGGCTGCAGTTCTTAAAACACTCAGAGAACTGAAACAATATTGGCAGATGAATTACCTCAGAAAGGAAATCCATGAACAAAAAGAACATTTTAACAAAGAAATTGAAAATATAAAAAAGAATCATATAAAATAGAAGATAGAAATTCAAGAGATAAGTGATGCAATAAAAGAACTGAGAAATGAACTAACTACCATAGGAAATAGAGCCAACCAGATGAAGGAAAGAATTAGTGATATTGAAGATTGAAACATGAAAACAACAGAGAAAGAAGAAGATAGGGACTTCAGAGTCAAAAGAACTCTAAAAGACCTAGCCAACTTCATTAGAAAAAATAAGAGAATTTGCTGATAAACTAAATGAGAAAAAAATTGGCTGACTAGAAAAGGTGAGATAGGCTTCCATCAAATACATCCTGGAGTAGGTACAGGAGACACCAGCTTAAAATGCTATTACCTTGTTGATATCCAGAGGGAAAACATTGCTATGGCCTTGGAGGTTACTTACCAGGAACAGTTGCACAGAGTAGACAAGGAGGTAAAGAATCGATTGGACTATCTTATCTTTGCAGGATACCATGTGTTGAAAGGAAAAAACACATAATATGCTGAGTGGAGAAATGTGTGGTACAGAGAAGGAAAAGGAGCCAATTGCCAAGTGCATGGCAGATGCCAATCTGCTTATAAAGGTGGCTCAAGCACAGCTAGGCCTGTAAATGCATCCATCCTGATTGAGAAACACTTGACTAAATGGAAACTCGCCTATGTGATAAAATCTTTCTGTATTGCAGTCTATTGAAGTTATAATTTACCCCACCTAAAAATGAAAAGCTTGAGTTTCATATAGTGAGAGAATGAAAACAATCTATTATCAATAAAAAAAATCACCAAAACAATGCTATTAATTGAATTTAGTCCAGTGAGACGAGGGTGACCATATGTACCATTTGAAACAAGACAGTACCATTGTTTTCTTTCCCATTTAAAATGGTACATCTGGTCAGCCTATCTAAAGGGGGTGGGGACTGTAGGGTATAAGGTGAAAGTGCAGTGAAAGAAAACAAAAACTTCTCATGGATACAATTTTATCAAGGGGAAATGTAGGAAACTAGTCACAGATATTCAAAATGGCATTGATCAATATGGCAAATGTTGAAAGATGATTTAGAATTTCACTCTGACTGGAGAACTGAAAGTCAATTGGGCTTTCACAAGAAGTTCTCTGTGTCTTGGCCTCTTTAAAATTCTTCAAAAGAATTGCTTAGTCTTCTAGATAAAAAAGTATATCATTGGACTCCTGTCTATCAAGAAGTGTCCAACGGAGGGCAAGATGTTGACTGGAGAGGAGGTCCCTAAAGCCTCTCCCAGAAAACACAATTGAACGGCTGTCCAGGAGCCAAGAAAGAGAACCCTGAGTGAAACAATGGCAGCTGAGAAATCCATGCATCACAAGTAAACACCTGAAGGTTGGAGAGAAGAAGGCAAGCAGGAGAGTTGGGGGGGGGGAGCAGAGACGGATTGCAAGAGGACCCAATCGCTGCTGACTATCCGGGAGCAGCATAGTGCGTGGGAGAAGGGAGGCCAAGAGGCGACAACAGTAAAAGGGAGTAAAGTGACAGAACAGTGGGAGACTGTGAGGGAGCCGGGCCTTAGAGTAGTGTGTTGGGAATTGAGCTTGGGAGCCAGCCTCTGAAGCTTTTGATTAACAGAGCGAGGACTCTCAACAGCTGCAGGCTGAAGTGGGTCCCCAGAGACAGCACCTTGGCTCCCAGTGCCCTTGTGACCTACAGCACAAGTGCACATGGCTTCTATGCAGGGCTGTGGCCACTGTTCCTGAGGTCAGGCCCACACCTTTGAAGTTGTGGTGCACGTGCCTGCAAGTGCACCCCTGGGGCTTACAAACAGTGCGAGCCTGCAGACTCCGCCCCAATGACTGATTGCAGGCCCCATAAGAAAGGTGGATTTGACAACATTTGCCCCAGCCAGCAAGAGCAGCCTCGGTCCACATCACTCAGCTTACCTAGCATAAGGCAGGAGGTGGAGCTGCCCCAGTGCACATTTTGTTGGCCTCTTCCCTCTCCTACAGCCTCCCCAACCAACTAACAGCAGCAAGTGGAGGGACCCTGGATAGATGCACACCGCCTCCAAATGTGGCAGGAGACCAGAAATAAGAAATAAACAACCCTCTTCTCTCCCAAAACTTGGACCCCAGAGCCACCTAGTGTCTGCCCTACAGCAAGACACCACAGAAGTACTAATCAGGGCTCTTGGACTCTGCTGAACATAACACCCTCATATCAAAGAGGAAAAACGCAGCAGACAGGATGAATTCCTTAAAAACTGAAATTGCTTAACAAGAACATGAAATTTATCCAGAAGACAGCTTCTTAGACCTAGAAGTTTCTGAACAAAGTGACAGAGAATTTAAAGTAGCCATTCTAAAGACTCTGAGAGAAATGAAAACATACTGGCAGAACTCCATAGCTGAAATGAACGACATGAAAAAGAAAATTCATGAACAAAAGGAATAATTTAACAAAGAAATTCAAAACATAAGTAAGATAGAGATGGATATGCGAAAGATAAATAAAATAAAAGAAGTGAGAAACAAAATAACTGCCGTAGGAAACAGGGCCAACCAGATGGAGGAAAGAATTAGTGATATCGAAGATAAAAACATGGAAACAGCTCAGAAAGAGGAAGAGAGAGTATACAGAACCAAAAGGATCAAAAGAACTCTGCAAGAACTATCTGACTCTATGAGACAAAACATCAGGATAATAGGATTAGAAGAAGGAGCAGAGCATTCTACAGAGAACACACTCAAACAAATAGTAGAAGAGAACTTTCCAAACCTCTGGAAAGATCTGGAACCCCAAATTCAAGAAGAAAACAGGTCCCCTAGCTATCTGGACCCTAACAGATCTTCTCCAACACACATGGTACTAAATGAAGATGTTCAAAACTAAAGACAAAGAGACAATTCTCAAGGCAGCCAGGGAAAAAAGAATTATAACCTTTAGAGGAAAATCGATCAGACTGGCATCGGATTTCTCAGCAGAAACTCTACAAGCCAGGAGGGAGTGGAATCCAATATTCAAAACTTTAAAAGAGAGAAAATTCCAGCCAAGAATAAATTATCTGGGAGTTCCCTGATGGTGTAGCGTCTTAAGGCTTCAGCACTGGCGCTGTCAGCACTGCGGCCTGGGTTCGATTCCCAGCTGGGGAGCTGCCCACATACCAAAACACACACACACACACACACACACACACACACACACACACACACACACAAAAAAAGAGAATAAATTATCCAGAAAAATTATCTTTCAGATATGAAGGTGGAATAAAGACCTTCTGAGGCACACAGAAGCTGAGGAAATTTGCCAGCCCCAGGCCGGAACTTCAAGAAACACTGAAGGAGGGTATTCGACCTGAAACAAAACATCAGGAAAAATGGAATAAAGTTGAGGTAACAAGAAAGAAACAAAAATAAAACAAAAACAAACAAACAAAAATAAGTAATGACCACAGGAAATTCTCACATATTGATCATCACTGTAAATGTTACTGAACTGAACTCACGAATAAAAAGACAGAGTAGACAACGGGATTAAAAAACATAACCCATCCATATGCTATCTCCAAGAGACACACCTCAACCATAAGGACAAACACAGACTTACAGTGAAAGGATGGGAAACAGTACACCAAGCAAATGGTAACCAGAGAAAAGCAGGAGTTGTCATACTGATATCTAATGAAATAAACTTCAGGTTAAAAAAGCTAGTAAGAGACAAAGATGGACATTACATAATGATAAAAGGCATAATACAACAACAAGAAATTTGACACCAATTAATATATATGCTCCCAACCAGGAAGCACCAAAATATACAAGGAAACTACTAACAGATTTGAAAGGAGAAACTGATAAATGCACAATCATTGTGGAAGACTTAAACACCCCACTGTCCATGGCTGTCCATGGACAGATTATCCAAACAGAAAATAAATGAGAAAATATGAGCTCTAAATGACACATTACAGTAATTGGACATAATTGACATTTACAGGACACTTCATCCAGCCAAAAGACACTACACCTTCTTTTCTACTGCACATGGAACATTCTCAATAGACAACATGCTGGGACATAAAAGTAGCCTCAGCAAATTCAAGAAGATCGAAATCATACCGAGTGTATTCTCAGACCACAAAGCTTTGAAATTGGAGATCAGCTGTAAAAGGAAAGCAGAAAAAAACACACATACATGGAGATTAAATAACATCTTATTAAGAAATGACTGGAAAAAAGAACAAATAAAAGATGAGATTGAAAATGTATAGGAACTAATGACAATGAAAATACAACATATCAGAATTATTGGGACACAGGGAAAGAGGTAATAAAATGAAAATTTATATCACTATAGGTCTATCTTAAGAAACGAAAGAAATCACAAGTAAACACCTTAGCATCCCATCTTAAAGAACTAGAAAAAGAAGAGCTGACAAAACCCAAACTCAACAGAAGGAAAGAAATAATAAAATTAGAGCAGAGGTAAACCAATTAGAGAACAGAAGGGCATTAGAAAAAATTAATATTACGAAGAGCTGGTTCTTTGAGAAAATCAACAAAATTGACAACTCCCTGGCTAGACTAATCAAAGGATGAAAGGAAAGGACACAAATATCCAAAATTAGAAATGAAAGGGGAGAAATTACCACTGATACCACAGAAATACAAAGGATTATAAGAAAATATTATGAGGTAGTGAACTTTTACGCAACATATTGACAATGCACTGTAGAATTGTATGCTTGAAACCTATGTCATCCTTGCTAATAGATGTCATCCCAATAAGTCTAACAATAAAAATGAATTTAAAAAAATAAAATATTATGAAGGGCTTTATGCCACTACATTTAACAACCTAGAAGTAATGGACAAGTTTCTAGATACTTACAGCCTACCTAGACTGAACCAAGAAGAACTGGATAATCAAAATAGACCAATCAATAGCAAAGAGGTTGAAATGACTATCAATTATCTCCCTAAAGGCAAAAGTCTTGGGCCAGATGGTTTTACCAACGAGTTCTTCCAAGCATTCAAAGAAGAATTAAAACTTATCCTCCTCAGACTCTTCCAAAAAATTGAAGAGGAAGCAGTACTTCCTAACTCATTCTATGAGATCAACATTACCCTAATACCAAAGCCTGGTAAAGACAACACAAAAAAAGAAAACTATAGACCAATACCTCTGATGAACACAGATGCAAAAATCCTAAACAAAATATTAGCAAATAGAATACAACAATGCATCAAAAAGATTATATGTCATGATCAAGTGGGATTCATCCTGGGAACACAAGGATGGTTCAACATACGAAAATCAATCAATGTGATACACCACATTAAAAAAAAAACGATAAAAACCATGTGGTCATATCAATTCATGCAGAAAAAACTTTCTGAAAGATACAATATCCATTTATGATCAAAACACTAAATAAAATAGGTATAAAAGGAAAGTATCTCAACATAACAAAGGTCATATATGACAAACCCTCGGCTAACATCATACTGAATGGGGAAAAGCTGAAGACTATTCCCCTAAAATCAGGAACATGACAGGGCTGCCCCATGTCATCACTGCTATTTAATATAGTACTGGAAGTTCTAGCCACAGCAATCAGGACAGAGAAAGGAATAAAAGGTATCCAAATTGGGAAGAAAGAGGTCAAATTGTCATTATTTGCAGATGACATGATCCTTTATATAAAAAATTCCAAAGATTCCACCAGAAAACTATTAGAAACAATAAGTGAATACAGTAAAGTCACAGGATACAAAATCAATGTACAAACATCAACAACATTCCTATATACAAGCAACGAATCATCAGAAAAAGAAATGAGGGAGTTAATTCCTTTTGCTATCACAAAAAAGGAATGACATATCTGGGAATTAACTTAACAAGAACATGACAGACTTACACACAGAAAATTACAAGACACCTTTTAAAGAAATGGAAACAGACATTAAGAGATGTAAAAATATCCCCTGTTCATGGATAGGAAGACTTAACATTGTTAAAATGGCCATTCTGCCTAAAGCAATCTACAGTTTAACACAATACCCATCAAAAATACACAATCAAACCTTCGTGAAATAGATAAAAGAATTAACAGATTTATATGGAACCATAAAAGACCTCGAATTGCCAAAGCAATACTACATAAAAAGAATAAGGCTGGTAGCATTACATTCCCTGACTTTAATTTATATTACAAATCATCAATAGTCAAAACAGCTTGATTTCGGCAGAAAAACAGAAAAAAGACCAAGGGTACAGAACTGAAAAACCCAGAAATAAATCCACAAATTTATGGACAAATAATTTTCAATAAAAAGGAAAAAACATACAATGGGGAAAAGATAGCCTCCTTAGTAGGTGGTGCTGGGAAAACTGGAAAAATATGCAAAAGAATGATCATGAGCTGTGAACTCTCTCCATATACAAAAATTAACTCAAAATGGATTGAAGACCTTCATATAATACCTGCAACAATAATCTGCATAGAAGAAAACATTGGTACTAAACTTATAGACCTAGGACTCAATGAAGACTTCATGAAGCTTACCTCAAAGACAAGGGAAGTAAAAGGAAAAATAAATGAATGAGACTATACCAAAGTAAAAAGCTTCCACACAGCAAAAGAAACAATCAACAAAGCACAGAGACAGCCAACTGAATGGGAGAAAATATTTGAAAATATTTGCATCAGATAAGGATCTAATATCTAAAATATATAAAGAATTAATGAGACTTAACAACAAAAAAACAAACAACCCAATTAAAAAGTGGGCAGAACTAAACAGACACTTCTCCCATGAAGAAATATAAATGGCCAGCAGACATATGAAAAAAATGCTCATCCTCATTAGCTATCAGGGAAATGCAAATCAAAACCATAATGAGATACCACCTGACACCAGTCAGAATGGCTATTATCAACTAGACAAGGAATAACAAGTGCTGGAGAGGATGAGGAGATAAAGGAACTCTGGTACACTGCTGGTGGGAATGCAAATTGGTACAGCCACTATGGAAGACAGTGTGGAGGTTCCTCAAAAAATTGGGAATGGAGCTACCATATGATCCAGCTATCCCCCTTCTGGGGATCTACCCAAAGAACTTGAAAACCTTTGTCCACAAAGACTTGTGTACCCCAATGTTCATGGCAACGCTGTTCACAGTGGCCAAAACATGGAAACAACCAAAGTGCCCTGCAACAGATGACTGGATAAAGAAGCTGTGGTACATATACACAATGGAATATTACTCAACTATAAGAAAAGATGAAATGTTGCCATTTGCAACAACATGGATGGACCTGGAGATCATCATGCTTAGTGAAATAAGCCAGACAGAAAAATACAAAGAACTGTATGACTTCACTCATATGCAGAATATAAAACTGAAAGCAACAAAGAAAAAAGAAATGAACAAACAAACAAATAACCCATGGACACAATCAATAGTTTAATGTTTATTTGGGGATGAGTGGGTTAGGGAGGGAGACAGGGGAGGGGGTGAGAGGAAGCAGGGAAGCTAAATATAAGGTGATGGAAAGAGAAGTCACATTAGGTGGCAAACTTATACAACAAGTTGACAATGCACTGTAGAATTATATGCCTGAAACATATGTAATCCTTGCTAACAGATGTCACTCCAATAAATCTAACAATAAAAATAAATTAAAAAAAGAAGTGTCCAGTTCTCCTGAGCTTAGGTCAGGTGACTGTATGTTCAGTCCTCTCTGAAGCAGAGGTGTGATTGAGTCTTTGTGAATATGTGTCAGAAAGCATTAGTTGCAGGAGAAAGGGTAGAGTTGATACAGATGTTGCTTGAGGTGTGTCTGAAGTGGAACTTAAGCAAATGGTTGAAAATCTTCAAAAAGCACCACCAAGTCAAGAAATAGTTGCAATTGCTGGGATTCTAGGTAAAAAATTCAAGTGCGAAATGACAGACATGTGGCAATTAGGCCCCATATATATTGAGTTATGTAAACTTATAAACACTTTTAATAAAAACTAGTGTTATCTATAAAACAATTTCTTTTATGAGCCATGTTGACTGTATAAGTTTTACAAATCTTGCCTCATCTTTAGCAAAGTATTGTGCATTTGGAAGACAGTTTCTCTCTTTTTTTTCATGCTTAGAAGAGTTTATTTTCCAGTAACAATTCTATACAAATCTGATAATCTTCAAATCTGTTTCTTAGAAAATGTGAAATTTTGATGGAAATTTTTCATACATCTATATATTGCTTTGGGTAATATGGCTATTTTAACAATGTTAGTCTTCTAATCTATAAACACAAAATATCCTTCCATTTTTTTCCATCCTCTTCAGTTTATTTTAATAGTTTGTAGTTTTAAGTGTTTAAGTCCTTCACATTCTTTTTAAAGTTAATTCCTAGTTATTTTGTTGTTGTTGCAATCACAAAAGGTATTGATTTTCTCATTTCTTTTTCTTAAGCTTCATTTTTGGTACGTAAGAATGAAATTGATTTTTTTTCTACTTTTTAATTCATTTTACTGTTAGACTTATTGGGCTGACATCTGTTAGCAAGAATTACATAGGTTTCAGGGATACAATTCTAGAGTGCATTGTCAACTTGTTGTATAAGTTTGCCACCTAATGTGACTTCTCTTTCCATTACCTTATATTTAGCTTCCCCACTTCCTCTCCCACCCCCTCCCCTGTCTCCCCTCCCTAACCCATTCATCCCCAAATAAACATTAAACTATTGATTGTGTCCATGGGTTATTTGTTTGTTTGTTCATTTCTTTTTTCTTTGTTGCTTTCAGTTTTATCTTTCGCATATGAGTGAAGTCATACAGTTCTTTGTATTTTCTGTCTGGCTTATTTCACTAAGCATGATGATCTCCAGGTCCATCCATTTTGTTGCAAATGGCAATATTTCATCTTTTCTTACAGCTGAGTAATATTCCATTGTGTATATGTACCACAGCTTCTTTATCCAGTCATGTGTCACAGGGCACTTTGGTTGTTTCCATGTTTTGGCCACTGTGAATAGCGCTGTGATGAACACTGGGGTACACAAGTCTTTGTGGACAAAGGTTTTCAAGTTCTTTGGGTAGATCCCCAGAAGGGGGATAGCTGGATCATATGGTAGCTCCATTCCCAATTTTTTGAGGAACCTCCACACTGTCTTCCACAGTGGTTGTACCAATTTGCATTCCCACCAGCAGTGTACCAGAGTTCCTTTTTCTCCACATCCTCTCCAGCACTTGTTACTTCTTGTCTTGTTGATAATAACCATTCTCACAGGTGTGAGGTGGTGTGTCATTGTGGTTTTGATTTGCATTTCCCTGATAGCTAATGAGGATGAGCATTTTTTCATATGTCTGCTGGCCATTTATATTTCTTCATAGGAGAAGTGTCTTTTTAGTTCTTCTGCCCATTTTTTTAATTGGGTTGTTTGTTTTTTGTGTTGTTGTTAAGTCTTATTAGTTCTTTATATATTTTAGATATTAGACCCTTATCTGATGCGTTATTTGCAAATATTTTCTTCCATTTAGTTGGCTGTCTCTTTGGTTTGTTGATGGTTTCTTTTGCTGTGCAGAAGCTTTTTAGTTTAATATAGTCCCATTCATTTATTTTTGTTTTTACTTCCCTTGCCTTTGAGGTAAGGTTCATGAAGTCATCCTTGAGTCCTAGGTCTATAAGCTTAGTACCGATGTTCTCTTCTATACAATTCATTGTTTCAGGTCTGATATGAAGGTCTTTAATCCATTTTGAATTAATTTTTATATATGGAGAGAGTTGACAGTTCAGGTTCATTCTTTTGCATATGTTTTTCAAATTTTCCCAGCACCACCTACTAAAAAGGCTGTTTTTTCCCTGTTGTATGTTTTTTGCTTCTTTATCAAAAATTATTTGTCCATAAATTTCTGGATTTATTTCTGGGTGTTAAGTTCTATTCCATTGGTCTATATTTCTGTTTTTCTGCCAGTACCAAGCTGTTTTGACTATTGATTCTTTGTAATATAAATTGAAGTCAGGGAATGTAATGCCACCAGCCTTATTCTTTTTATGTAGTATTGCTTTGGCAATTCGAGAGGTCTTTTATGGTTCCATATATATCTAATAATTCTTTTATCTATTTTACGAAAGTATGATTGTGGCATTTTAATGGGTATTGCATTAAATCTGTAGATTGCTTTGGGCAGAATGGCCATTTTAACAATGTTAAGTCTTCCTATCCATGAACAGGTGATTTTTCAACCTCTTAAATTCTATTTCAATTTCTTTCAAAAGTGTCTTAGAGTTTTCCGTGTATAAGTCTGTCATGTTCTTTGTTAATTCCCAGGTATTTCATTCTTTTTGTTGCTATAGCAAAAGGAATTGACTCCATCATTTCTTTTTCTGAGGATTCGTTTTTTGTATATAAGAATGCTGTTGATTTTTGTATATTGATTATGTATTCTGTGACTTTATTATATTCATTTATTTTTTCTAATCGTTTTTTGGTGGAATCTTTGGAATTTTTTTATATAAAGGATCATGTCATCTGCAAATAGTTACAATTTGACCTCTTCCTTCCCAATTTGGGTACCTTTTATTCCTTTGTCTTGCCTGATTACTGTGTCTAGAACTTCCAGTACTATATTAAATAGCAGTGGTGACAGGGGGCATCCCTGTCTTGTTCCTGATATTAGGGGAATAGTCTTCAGCTTTTCTCCATACAGTATGATGTTAGCTGAGGGTTTGCCATATATGGCCTTTATTATGTTGATATACTTTCCTTCTATACCTATTTTATTCAGTGTTTTGATCATAAACAGATGTTGTATCTGTTGAAAGCTTTTTCTGCATCAATTGATATGACCATATGCTCTTTATCTTTTATTTTGTTTATGTGGTGTATCACATTGATTAATTTTTGAATGTTGAACCATCCTTGTGCTCCTGGGATGAATCCCACTTGATCATGATGTATGATCTTTTTGATGTGTTGTTCTATTCTGTTTGCTAATATTTTGTTTAGAATTTTTGCATTTGTGTTCATCAGAGATAATGGTCTGTAGTTTTCTTTCTTTGTGTTGTCTTTGCTAGGCTTTCTTATTAAGGTAATGTTGGCCTCATAGAATGAGTTAGGAAGTACTGTTTCCTCTTCAATTTTTTGGAATAGTCTAAGGAGGATACGTGTTAATTCTTCTTTGAATGCTTGGTAAAATTCGTTGGTGAAACCATCTGGTCCTGGGCTTTTGCCTTTAGGGAGATTATGGATGGTCATTTCAACCTCTTTGCTATTGATTGGTCTATTTAGATTATCCAGTTCTTCATGGTTCAGTCTAGGTAGGCTATAAGTTTCTAGAAACTTGTCCATTTCTTCTAGGTTGTTAAATTTAGTGGCATAAAGTCCTTCATAATATTTTCATATAATCCTTTGTATTTCTGTGGTATCAGTGGTAATTTCTCCCCTTTCATTTCTAATTTTGGATATTTGTGTCCTTTCCTTTTGTCTTTTGATTAGTCTTTCCAGGGATTTGTCAATTTTGTTGACTTTCTCAAAGAACCAGCTCTTCATAATATTAATTTTTTCTATTGTCCTTCTGTTCTCTAATTGGTTTAGCTTTGCTTTAATTTTTATTATTTCTTTCCTTCTGCTGACTTTGGGTTTTGTCTGCTCTTCTTTTTCTAGTTCTTTAAGATGGGATGTTAAGATGTTTACTTGTGATTTTTCTTGTTTCTTAAGATAGGCCTGTAGTGATATAAATTTCCCTCTTATTACCACTTTCACTGTATCCCAATAATTCTGATACGTTGTATTTTCATTGTCATTAGTTTCTATATATTTTTAATCTCATCATCTTTTATTTGTTCTTTTATCCAGTCCTTTTTTTATAAGCTGTTGTTTAATCTCTATGTGTATGTGTTTTTTTCTGCTTTCCTTTTGAATTGGAGTTGATCTCCAATTTCAAAGCTTTGTGGTCTGAGAATACACTTGGTATGATTTTAATCTTCTTGAAATTGCTGAGGCTCCTTTTGTGTCCCAGTAGGTGGTCTATCCTTGAGAATGTTCCATATGCACTAGAAAAGAAGGTGTAGTGTCTTTTGGCTGGATGAAGTGTCCTGTCAATGTCAATTATGTCCAATTGCTGTAATGTGTCATTTAGAGCTGATACTTCCTTATTTATTTTCTGTTTGGATGATCTGTCCATGGCTGTTAGTGGGGTGTTTAAGTCTCCCACAATGATTGTGCATTTATCAGTTTCTCCTTACAAATCTGTTAGTAGTTTCTTTGTATATTTTGGTGCATCCTGGTTGGGAGTATATATATTAATTAGTGTCAAATCTTCTTGTTTTATTGTGCCTTTTATCATTATGTAATGTCCATCTTTGTCTTTTACTATATTTTTTAATCTGAAGTTTATTTCATTAGATATCAGTATGACAACTCCTGCTTTTCTCTGGTTACCATTTTCTTGGTGTATTGTTTCCCATCCTTCACTGTGAGTCTATGTTTGTCTTTATGGCTGAGGTGTGTCTCTTGGAGATAGCATATGGATGGGTTATGTTTTTTAATCCAGTCTGCTACTCTGTGTCTTTTTATTGGTGAGCTCAGTCCATTAACATTTACAGTGATGATCAATATGTGAAGATTTTCTGTGGCCATTACTTATTTCTTTCTTTGTTTTTGTTTCATTTTTGTTTCTTTCTTGTTGTCCCAACTTTGTTCCATTTTTCCTGATGTTTTGTTTCAGGTTGAAGAGTTTCCTTCAGTGTCTCTTGAAGTCCTGACCTTGTGCTGGCAAATTCCCTCAGCTTCTGTGTGTCTGAGAAGGTCTTTATTCCACCTTCATATCTGAAAGACAATTTTTCTGGATAATTTATTCTTGGATGGAAGTTTCTCTCTTTTAAAGTTTTAAATATTGGATTCCACTCTCTCTTGGCTTTCAGAGTTTCTGCTGAGAAATCTGATGCCAGCCTGATGGGTTTTCCTCTAAAGGTTATAATTCTTTTTTCCCTGGCTGCCTTGAGAATTGTCTCTTTGTCTTTAGTTTTGGACATCTTGAGTACCATGTGTCTTGGAGAAGATATGTTAGGGTCCAGGTATCTAAGGGACCTGTTTTCTTCTTGAACATGGGTTTCCAGATATTTCCATTGGTTGGAAAGTTCTCAACTACTATTTGTTTGAGTATGCTCTCTGTAGAATGCTCTGCTCCTTCTTCTATTTCTATTATCCTGATGTTGTTTTGTCTCATGGAGTCAGATAGTTCTTGCAGAGTTCTCTTGATCCTTTTGGTACTGTATACTCTCTCTTCCTCTTTCTGAGCTGTTTCCATGTTCTGATGTTCAATATCACTAATTCTTTCCTCCATTTGCTTGGCCCCGTTTCCTATGGCAGTTGTTTTATTTCTCTTTTCTTTTATTGTATTACTTATGTCTCACATTTCCATCTCAATCTACCTTACATTTTGAATTTCTTAGTTAAATTGTTCCTTTTGTTCATGGAGTTCCTTTTTTATGTCATTCATCTCCTTTATTATGTGGTTCATCTCAGCCATGGTGTTCTACCAGTATGTTTTCATTTCTCTTGGAGCCTTTAGAATGGCTAATTTAAATTCTCTCTCCTTTAGTTCAGAAACTTCTAGGTCTAAGAAGCTGCCTTCTGGATAAATTTCATGTTCTTTCTGTGGAGTTTTAGTTTTTAAGGAATTCATCCTGTCTGCTGGGTTCTTCCTCTTTGACACGAGGGTGTTATGTTCAGTAGTAGTGCCCAGAGGCCCAGATTGGTACTTTCGTGGTGTGTTGCTGTAGGGCAGTCACAAGGTAGCAATGGGGGCCAAGTTTGGGAGAGCGGGGTGTTGTTTATTTTTTACTTCTTGTCTCCTGCTGCTTTGGGAGGCAGTGCGCATCTATTGTGGTCCCTCTGCTTCCTGTAGTTAGATAGTTGGTTGCGGAGGCTGTATGAAAGGGGAGAGGTTGACAAAAGGCGCTCTGGGGAAGCTCCTCCTTCTGCCCTATGGTAGGGAAGCTAGTTGAAGCGAACCGAGGTTGGTGTCCTGCTGGCTGGGGTGAATGCTATCAAATCCACTTTTCTTCTCGGGCCTGCTTCCGTGGCCAAACATTGGGGCAGAGTCTGTGGGCTCACACGAGAGCCACAGCCCTGTGTAGGGTCTGTGTGCGCGGCACTGCTGTCAGCTCTCCTCCACAGTGGGCCGGACCGGGATCTTCAGCCCTACACAGGAGCCGTGTGCACCTGTGCTGTGGGTCCCAAGGGAGCCCAGAGCCAAGGTGTAGTCTGTGAAGTTCAGAATCCTCGCTCAGCCCTGCTACCACTCAAAAGTTCCAGAGGCTGCCTCCCAAGCTCTGTCCTCAACTCGCCGCTCCAAATTCCAGGTCCCCAGCCCAGCTCCCCCATGGTCTCCCACTGTTCTGCTACTTTGCTCGGGCTTTTCCTCTTGTCAGCTCTTGGCCTTCCCCTTTCCATGCACTGTGCTGCTCCCGGATAGTCAGCCACAGTTGGGTCCTGTTGCAATCCGTCTCTGCTCCCTTCCCTCTCTCCCGCTCACCCTCTTCTCTCCAAACTTCAGGGTTTTCTTGTGATGCGTGGATTTCTCAGCTGTGGTTTTGTCACTCAGGGCCCTCTTTCTTGGATCCTGGGTGGCCGTTCAATTGTGTTTTCTGGGACCTCCTCTCCAGTCGCCATCTTGCCTTCCTTGCCAACAGTTTCTCTTAAGGGAATATAATGGGAGGTTTCTGATATAAAGAACCATTGTCATATTTTCTAGAGTTCAAAAATGTTTGAGAAGACAATTTTTAAAATTTTAGGATGTAATTCATGCACCCATTCTATGAAGAGGCCAGTGGTGACACTCACATATTCAACATTATCAAATGTGTTTGCTTGCTGTTCTCGAGAATGAGATGAAGAAATCACCAGGATGAAGTACAAATTCTAGGAACAATGAATCGCTCTTAAATACAGTCATTTTGGGGAATTGTTAATACAATAGAGTAATAGCAAACATATGATACAATGTTATATTTCCATATGGGCCCTGGCATTGTGGAGGAAATATACTCTTCAGTGGCTTTAATAATCAGGGAGTCAGATTAACTCAGACTTGTCACAGCCCATCCAAATAAGGCACAACCCATATGCTTGTGAAACTATTCAATTTAGAAATTGTTACCCGGAACCCATAGACATTAGGTGAAAAGCTGTGTTCAAGAAGCACTTTGAACATTTAACTTTTCACATTCTACATAGATGCATTAATATTGAGCTAGAATAACCATTGTGAAGTTAAGTGGTGTATCTTTTAATAAGCTTTGTGTGCTTATGGAAAACTAAGGTAAGACCTGTACAAGTGACACAGTTCAAATAAGCAACACTCTCCTTTCTTTCCCTTTTATCTCAAATAATTTTGTTTTAGTCTTGAATTTGTTTCTTCATTATATTTTGCCTGTATAGATAGAACCCAAAAGAGATATTTAGAGTTAACATTATGGAAATTAATATGAAAACACATCCATGCATTCCAACCAAGAAAAAAAAATCAACTGACCTTTTGAGAACTTTAAGACTATTGATATAGCATGTAATTTGAAAATATTGCAGGTCACAGGAGTAGAGCACTTAAATTTAAAAACAAACCTCTAATATTAAGAAGAAATCTCAGCAATAAAAAAATATAAAAGAAACCTCAAATAAATGAAGACACGTGTTTCTGGGAAGGATGGTGAAATTGGGCAATGAGACCCAATTCTACTCAATTTAGATAACTTTTTTAAGGTGATTTAAGGTTTATTTTTGAGGACTTTGAGAAATAATTCTAAAATTCACCTGAAAGAGATAAAAAAGCAGGTATTGTCAAGCCAGTGATAAGAGAGTCCCTATAAAACATAAAAGCATGCTTTAAAGCTACAGCATTTAAAACAGAGAGGTTAAGGCATAAAAATAAGGAAGTGTAGCAGGAAATATAGCTACATGATTAGACTTGTACATGAAAACATTTGATGAAAGAAGCATTATCACAGATTAAAAGATGGATAATTCAATAAATATTTTGAGAAAGTTGGCAAGCTATTTTGGGAGAGTATACAGATTCTTCTGTGATAAAATGTTATATAAATTTCAGATGAATTTAGAATTAAATATAAAAGAAGTAATAGTGTTTGAAAATTTCTGACAAATATTTATCTGCTATCTAGAAGCGGTGACATTTTCTAAACATAACACAAAATCATAAAAAGATCAGTATTTTAGAGTTTATAAACTTTTATCTCTATGCTTAAGAAATAAAATACAGGTAAGCAAAATATATGACTTCCTCATATGATGGTTTTAAATTATTAAAAATTCATACATTAGGATCCTTAGAGTCAGTGGGTAAAGAATCAGAATAGGTAATTCTTCAAAATACATATAAATGACAAATAAATATGTGAAAAAGTTCAGACTCATCTGTAAGGATGAAAATAATTAGAAGAGCAAGATACCATTTGCTTATGAAATTAGAAAAGATTGGAAATTGATGATGCTATTGAAGTTGTGTTGAACTTGGGTTTCTGTAACAGCTGGTGGGAGTTTGAATTGGTACAACTGACTGGGAAAGGACTTGGCACGGTGTACCTAGAACAGGAAAACACTGATAGTTTTTGACCTGGTAATTCCTTTCCTAGGAACGGATCCTGAGAAATAATTCAAAATGCAGTCAGAGATATAGACTTGTTCACAGCAGTATTATTATTGTTTTCATATCAGCAAATGTCATTTTTTGGTTCATTATAAATACAACATATTGGTAATAGTTTGCAAATTTTGGCTTCTTTAAGACTTCCCAGGCATAAAAAAGCTGAACACCTCAGTAAATCAACACTGTTTTATAAACTTTCATATGGTGCCACTTAACATTTAAAAGTTTATTTCCACATGTCTCTTCATACTTCTTTGAATTCAATTTAGTAAATTAAAAGTTATGTTTAAATCTAGGCTAAAAGGAATTCTTCTAACCAAAGGGAATGATATACCTAGGTATCAACTTTATTAAACTACAGGTTTTAAAAAATATTTAATGATATTTAAGAGTACATAATATTTCATTGTGATCATTTCTAAAAAGTGTAATACTTCCTCTTTTCCCCTTCCTTCAGATTTTCTCCTTAATCAGAGATGGGAGAAGGTATGTGTGTGGGTGGGTAGTAAATATCCCCACTCCTTTCTTCTCCTGCTCTTTCCTCTTCCAACTGGAAGCCAGAAGGCCCAGGAACCCAGATAATGTGGCTTATAGAGGTCAGCCTTCCAGGGCACAGAGCAGAGCTGGGCAGAGAAGGGTGGAAAATGCCCCTGGGGGAGGGGCACACAGAGAATCCTCAGCACGATGATGAAGGACAGGTGCCTCTTCCCTATAGACACACACAGTTACTGTTCCCTTTTGCTCAACTGAACGGGCTCAAACCATTCATGGCAGAAAGACAATCTTTGTGTCAGTGACCTCTAAACTCCCTGTCCTTTCCCTCCTTAATCTAGAGGAGACAATAAAGCCCCAAACGGAACCCTCGTGGTGATGGCCCTTGGAAAGGAAATGTTCATGTCTACCACAAAAGGGACCAGTGATCTTTGAGAATAAAGTGCTTATTCACAGTGGTAAAGAGAGTAAGTTCTGAGTCTTGGTCAAGACTCAAAAAACTATTTATGCACCTTAAAAATGATTATAGTTGCTTGAACAATTCTAATCAGAAAAGGCAAATATGAAAATAGTGATCAATACATGCTCCTGCCCCCAGAAATAATTGAAAGTTTTATTTACTATAAAGTCACAGTGGTACTGGAAAATAAGAAAAGATCAACGATAATGAAGGACAAATTGCATTTTCCAAATAAGGAGCAATAGCTCCCTTCCCATATGCTCTTGTTACAAGGTGATCTTAACATTCTTCTTATACAGTCATGAGGTGTATACCTCCTTCTGATGAACTTGGATGGGCTTTTGTAACTGAAGCAATAGAGACAGTGTAAGGGGTATCATATGATGTCTGAAAGTAGATCATAAAAATACCAGACGCTTCTACTTTGCTCTCTTGAGAGCCACCAAGTTGTGAGGAAGCCCAAGCAGCCTGTGGAGAAATCCCTGTAGCAATGAACTCTGGGCCTACAGCTCCAGTGGAGCTCCTAGCTGATAACCAGCACTGAGTTACCAACCATGTGAACAAGCTATTTAGAAGCAGATCCCTCAGTACCCAGCTGCACCTTCCCAGCTGATGCCATATGGACCAGAGATGACCTGTTCCTATCCATCCCTACACACAGCAGATTCTTGAGCAAAATAAGCTTGTCATTGTTTTGAGCCATCAATCTTGAAATGGTTTCTTATGTAGCAGTAATAAATGAAATAATAAATACTTGAAAGATTGAAGGAATTGACTAAAAAAGAAACTGTATCTCAGGATGTTCTTTGTGGAAGACTCGTAGAATGGGCACACCCATGACCAAACTGCAGTGAGCACTGGGCAGGACTGTCTGAGGTTCAGAACTGGAAGCAGCCAGGCAGCTCTATCTGCTTCTGTGAGATGTCAGGCAGCAGAGTAGATGGAAGGAAATAATGAAAATAATTAAAAATCAAATAAAGAAACAAAAAAATCCCAGAGAGTGGTTTAATAAAATGAAAATCTGGCTCTTTAGAATATTAATAAAATAGACCAGTAATCAAGAAACAAAAAGAAAATCTGTTGCAAATGAGAAAGGGTATGTGATTACAGATACAGAGAACGTGAATTCTAAGTCAGTATTGTGGGCAATTTCCTACCAATAAATAAAAAACCATAGGTGGCATAAACATTTTCTATAAAATAGGTATAAAGTTGAATGTATTTCTATAACTATGACCCTCACTCTTTATAGAAATATACACAATAGAGAAACCAGTTTAAGAATATTAATAAGGAATAAACAAGACAAAGGCAGTAGGTGACTGAGTATCTGGACACATCAAGAGCAGGAAAAAGAAAGGGAGGAGGGCTGACTTAGGTAAAAGGCACAGAGAGTGAATCCGGAAATGCTGGCTCCTCTTTGATCCCAGTTGAATAAACCAGTGATAAAAACAAGTTTTTGAAACAAGAGGGGAAAGATGATTATGGACTGAGTATCAAATACCAGAGATAATACAAGCGTGAGGCAAGCCAGGTGCCTCAGGGTGCAAACTCTGAGAGGCACCCCATTCTCAGGTTGACCCTGCGGCACAGCCCTGAGAGCAGTGTTTCCTTAAATGTTACACCCTTGGCCCCTCACTCGCTTCATCTGAGTCTCAGCCTTGTCAGGTAATGATTTGTTTTTTTTCAGGTGTTTAATGGCATTGTGGTTATATAACAACATGTCCCTTTTCTTTAGAAATATGTATTGTGGCAGGGACGGGTAAAATGGTTTGCTTCAAAACATTGCAGCAAGAAAAACTGGTCATAAAAAAGGGCAGATGAAGCAAATGTGGCAACACCTAGGCAACTGGAAACTGAGTGATGTCTATATTGGTGTTCATTGTATATTCTTCTTTTGAATGCTTGAAATTTTTCATAATTAACTTTGTTTTTAAATTGGATAGCAGCAGTTGCCATGGCAACATAAATAATGGCCTTACCCCAATGGTATTTGCTGACCTCCCGAATCTTCCTATTCCCTGACATCCTTTATCCATGGCCTCTTGTCCCCTTCCCTGGCCTGAATGCAGATAAGACATCCTTCCCACCACCAGTGTGTGCTGCTAGAAGATTCAAAGCATCATTGCCCCAGGTCTCTGTTGGTGATCTGGACAGGATGGAGCCACTGTGAATATATATTTTATCTGGACTTTAAAATAAAAAAGGAGTTATTTGAGGCCCCCCAAAATGAACTGAGAGTTGAAGTGGGTTCAGGGACATAGAGTCAGACATTTTGTATTCAAATCCCAACTCTTCCTTCAGCAAATTACTTAACTTTTCTGAGCCTTGATTTCTTTCATTGTAAAAATAGGAATATTAATATTTATCTTGAAAGGATTGATATGAAGATTAAGAGAGATGCTATTTGTGATAATTCCTAGCACCTTGCCTAGGACATGACTGATTTTTTTTTAATTGTTAAATTTATTGGAATG
Source organism: Lyroderma lyra (assembly GCA_004026885.1). Taxonomy (NCBI): domain Eukaryota; kingdom Metazoa; phylum Chordata; class Mammalia; order Chiroptera; family Megadermatidae; genus Lyroderma; species Lyroderma lyra. Next base: position 302,554 of record PVJL010000078.1, on the reverse strand, counting down.
ACATTGGTTAGCAAAAATTACATAGATTCCAGGTGTACAATTCTGTAGTGCATCATCTATGTGTTGCCTTATATGTTCATCACTCAGAGTCCTCTTTCCATCACCATATATTTTACTTCCCTTCCCTCCTTTCCCTCCTGCTCCCCTCTTACCCCCAGGTAACCAGTAAAATATTGACTGTGTCCATGAGTTTTTATTTCTTTGTTGTTTTCAGTTTTATATTCCACATATGAGTGAAGTCATATAGTTCTTGATTTTTTCTGTCTGGCTTATTTTGCTTAGCATGATGATCTCAAGTTCTATCCATTTTGTCACAAATGGCAGTATTTCATCTTTTCTTACAGCTGAGTAATATTCCATTGTGTATTAGCTACCACAGCTTCTTTATCTAGTCATCTATCAAAGGGCACTTTGGTTGTTTCTATGTTTTGGCCACTGTGAACAGCGCTGCAATGAACATTGCGATACATAAGTCTTTGTGGACTAAGGTTTTCAAATTTGGGGGGTAGATACCCAGAAGGGGGATTGCTGTGTCAATTGGTAACTCCTTTCTCAATTTTCTGAGAAACCTCCACACCGTCTTCCACAGTGGTTGTACCAGTTTGCACTCCCACCAGCAGTGTGCAAGTGTTCCTTTCTCTCCACATCCTCTCCAGCACTTGTTGTTCCTTGTCTTGTTGATAATAGCCATTCTCACAGGTGTGAGGTGGTATCTCATTGTGACTTTGATTTGCATTTACCTGATAGCTAATGAGGATGAGCATTTTTTCATATGTCTATTGGTCATTTGTATGTCTTCATGGGTGCAGTGTTTATTCAGGTCCTCTGCCCACTTTTTAATTGGGTTGTTTCTTTTTTTGTTGTTGAGTCCTACAAATTCTTTATATATTTTAGATATTAGACCCTTATCAGATGCATTGTTTTTAAATATTTTCTCCCATTCAGTTGGCTGTCTTTTTGTTTTGTTGATGGTTTCTTTTGCTGTGCAGAAGCTTTTTAGTTTGATATAGTCCCATTTACTTATTTTCATTTTTACTTCCCTTGCCTTTGAGGTCAGGTTCATGAAATCCTCCTCGAGCTCAAGGTCTGTAAGTTTAGTACCAATGTTTTCTTCTATACAGTTTATTGTTTCAGGTCTCATGTGGAGGTCTTTAATACATTTCGAATTAATTTTAGTATATAGTAACAACTCAGATTCATTCTTTTACATATGGTTTTCCAATTTTCCCAGCACCATCTACTGAACAGGTTTTCTTTTCCCATTGTATATTTTTTGCACCTTTATCACTTCTGGACCTTTTGGATAAGATCAAGTGTAGTTTTTGCTCCTTTGTCAAAAATTATTTGTCCAAAAATTTGTGGATTTATTTCTGAGTTTTCAATTCTGTTTCATTGTGTGTGTTTTTCTGCCAATGTTTTTCATTTTTGATGCTTTGTAGTATAAATTGAAATTGGGGAGCATGATACTTCTAGCCTTATTCTTTTTATGTAGTATTGCTTTGGTGATTTGAGGTCTTTTGTGGTTCCATACAAATCTGATGAGTTTTTAAAAATCTATTTCCTGAAAGTATGTTTGTGGGGTTTTGATGGGAATTGCATCAAATCTGTATATTGCTTTGGGTAATATGGCCATTTTAACAACGCTAAGTCTTCCTATCCATGAACAGGGAATACCTTTCCATTTCTTTGTGTCCTCTTCAATTTCTTTTAATAATGTTTTATAGTTTTCTATGTATAAATCCACCATGTTCTTTGTTAAGTTAATTACCAGGTATTTTATTCTTTTTGTTGCAATCACAAAAGGTATTGATTCTCTTGTTTCTTTTTATGAAGATTCATTGTTTGTATATAGAAATGCAATTTTGTACATTGATTTTGTATCCTGCAACTTTACTGTATTTGTTTATTGTGTCTAATAGTTTTCTGATGGAGTCTTTGGGATTCTCTATGTAAAGGATCATGTCATCTGCAAATAGTGACAATTTGACTTTTTCTCTCCCACTGTGGATACCTTTTATTCCTTTCTTTTGCCTGATTGCTCTGGCTAGAGCTTCCAGTACTATATTGAATAGCAGTGGCAACAGACGGCATCCCTGTCTTGTTCCTGATTTTATGGGAATAGGCTTCAGCTTTTCCCCATTCAGTATGCTATAAGCTGAGAGTTTGTCATATATGGCCTTTATTATGTTGAGATAATTTCCTTCTATACCCATTTTATTCAGTGTTTTGATAAAAAATAGTTGTTGTATCTTGTCAAATGCTTTTTCTGCATCAATTGATATGATCATATGGTTTTTCCCTTTTATTTTATGTGGTGTATCACAGTGATTGATTTGTGCATGTTGTGCTCCTGGGATGAATCCCAGTGGATCGTGGTGTATAATCTTTTTATTGCATTGTTGTATTCTATTTGATAATATTTTGTTTAGGATTTTTGCATCTGTGTTCACCAGAGATATTGGTTCATAGTTTTATTTTTTTGTGATGTCTTTAACAAGCTTTAGTATTAGGGTAATGTTGGCCTCGTAGAATGAGTTGGGAAGTATTGCCTCATCTTTAATTTTTTGGAAGAGTCTGAGGAGGATATGCATTAATTTTTCTTTAAATGCTTGGTAAAACTCATTAGTGGACTTTCTGGTCCTGGCTTTTGCCTTTGGGGAGGTTTTGGATAATTGTTTTGAATTCTTTACTATTGATTGGTCTATTTAGATTACGCAGTTCTTCTTGGTTCAGTTGAGGTAGACTATATGTTTCTAAAAAATTGTCCATTTCTTTGAGATTGTTAAATTTGGTGGCATAAAGCCCTTCATAATATTTTGTTATGATCCTTTAAATTTCTATGGAATCAGTCATAATTTCTCCCCTTGCATTTCTAATTTTGGTTATTTATGTCCTTTCTTTTCATCCTGTGGTTAGCCTCGACGGGTTTGTCAATTTTATTGATTTTTTCAAAGAACCAGCTCTTTGTTGCACTAATTTTTTCTATTGTCTTTCCATTCTCAATTTTGTTTAGCTCTACTCTAATTTTTATTATTTCTTCTCTCTGCTGTCTTTGGTTTTTTCCTGTTTTTATTTTTCTAGTTCTTTAAGATGAGATGTTAGGATGTTTACTTGTGATTACTGTAATGATATAAATTTTTCTCTTATTATTTTTGCTGCATCCCAATAATCTTGATACATTGTATTTTCATTGTCATTAGTTCCTTTGTATTTTAATCTCTTCTTTGATCCAGTCATTTTAAATAAGGTTTTTAATCTCCATGTATATGTGATTTTTTTTCTGCTTTATTTTTTCAGTTAATTTCCAATTTTAAAGATTTGTGATCTGAGAATACATTTGGTATGATTTCAATCTTCTTGAATTTGCTGAAGTTAGTTTTGTGTCCCATCATATGGTCTGTCCTTGTAGATTTTCATGTGCACTAGAAAAGAAGGTATAATCTTTGGTTTTCAGATGAAGTGTCCTATAAATGTCAATTACATTCAATTGCTATAAAGTATCATTTAAAGCTGATATTTCCTTATTCATTTTCTGTTTGGATGATCTGTTCACGGCTGTTAAGGATTGTTTAGGTCCACTACTGTAATAGAGTTTTTTTCAGTTTCTCCTTTCACATCTGTTAGTAGTTGCTTTGTAAATTTTGGTGCTTCCTGATTGGGGGTATATATATTAATGAGTGTCATGTCTTCTTGTCTTGTATTGTCCCTTTTATCACTGAAATGTCCATCTTTGTTTCTTGTTACCTTCTTTAGCCTAAAGTCTGTTTCGTCAGATATCAGTATGGCAACTCCTGCTTTTCTCTGGATGCCATTCACTTGGAGTTCTGTTTTCTAGCCTTTTACTCTGAATCTATATTTGCTTTTATGGCTCAGATGTGTCTCTTGAAGACAGCATATGGATGGGTTTTATTTTTTAATCCAATCTGCTACTCTGTGCCCTTTTATTAATGAGTTCAGTCCATTTACATTTAGGGTGATGATTGGTATATGAGAATTTTCTATCATTGTTACTTCCTACCTTATTTATTTATTTATTTTTATTGTTGTCCCAACTCTTCCCCGCTTGCTTTGATTATTTTGTTTAGGGTTGAATAGCATCTTTCAGTATTTCATGAAATGCTGGCCTCATGCTAGAGAATTCCCTCAGCTTCTGTATGTCTGAAAAGTTTTTATTCCTCCTTCATATCTAAAGGGTAATTTTTCTGGGTAAATTATTCTTGGCTGAAACTTTCTGTCTTTTAATATTTTGAATATTTGATTCCCCTCCCTCCTGGCTTGTATAGTTTCTTCTGTGATATCTGATGGGCTTTCTTTAAAAGTTGTAGTTTTTTTTTCCCCTTAGCTTCCTTGAGAATTTTTTATTTGTCTTTGATTTTTGACATCTGTAGTATAATATGTCTTGGAGAAGATCTGCTGGGATCCAGGTAGCTAGAGGACCTATTTTCTTCTTTAATTTGGGGTTCCAGATCTTTCCATAAATTTGAAAAGTTCTTGTCTATTATTTGTTTCAGTTCTTTTGACTCTAAAGTCCCTATCTTCTTTCTGTGTTGTTTCCATGTTCCAATCTTCGATATCACTAGTTCTTTCTCCCATCTGGTTAACACTGTTTCCTATGGTAGTTATTTCATTTCACAGTTCTTTTATTGCATTATCTCTCAAATTTCTATTTGACTCTTTTTTATATTTTCGATTTCTTTGTTAAAATGTTCCTTTTGTTCATAGATTTCCTTTCTGAGATCATCTATCTGTGTCTGGGTACTCTGCCAACATTGTTTCAGCTCTCTGAGTCTTTTAAGAACTGCAGCCTTGCATTCTGTGCCACTTAGATAATATATTTTCAGATCTATAAGTTCCTTTTCTGGAGATTTTACATTATATTTTTGAGCAGCTTTGAATCCTAAGGTACCCATTGTATTTGATGTGTTTCTTTTTCTGGGCATGAGGGCTTTTTCTGCGGCAGATATAGAGAAATCTTTTTTTCCTTCTTTTCCTCCCTTCCTTCCTCCCTTCACCCCCTTTTCCCCTTCCTTCCTTCCTTCCTTCCTTCCTTCCTTCCTTTCCTTTCCTTTCCTTTCTTTTCTTTTCTTTTCTTTTCTTTTCTTTTCTTTTCTTTTCTTTTCTTTTCTTTTCTTTTCTTTTCTTTTCTTTTCTTTTCTTTCTTTCTTTCTTTCTTTCTTTCTTTCTTTCTTTCTTTCTTTCTTTCTTTTCTTCCTTTCTCCTCTTCCTTTCTCCTCTTCCTTTCTCTCTTTCTTTCTTTTTGTTCCCAGTTGGTATCGCTGTAGTATCTTCTAATATTTTTCTCTTGATTATTTAAACTCCTATCTCTGGGAGCCTTCCTGCAAGGTGGGCTTCCCTTCTTTTGATATAGTCACCTTGGTGTTGATGTGCCTCCTTTTTTGATAAATGTGGTGGGCTATGGTATGCTATGCCTCTGAGATCAGTGCAGGGAAAAGCTGCTATGTCTGTGTTTCAGAGTTTTCCTGAGCTCTATGGCTGGTTTCCAGCTGGCTGTAGAGCAGACACTAAGTGACGTTGGGGGCAAGGGTGATGGGTTGGGAGAGAGTTAGAGGGAGCAGCCATGCTCAGTGTCTCTGGTTTCTGCCTGGGTTTGGGGGTGGTGTGGTCTCTAGCTGCTTTGTTTCCTGCAGTAGCTCCCCTGGTTGCTGACTCTGCTGCAACACTAGTCTGTTCAGGGGCTGGGAGTGGGCTGTGATTACGTTGGTCGAGGGCCGAGTGTACATCACTGGTTCAGCCTTTCTCCCTTCTGCTGAGCTCACATTTCACCCAGGACCGAGTTTATTCTGGTCAGTGTTTCCACTGCAGCTGGCTTTCAGTGTCACACTTGCCCAGAGACAACCTGTGGTCATAGCGTACTGTAGCTGGGGACCCTATTCTCACCCAGGGCAATTCAGATGCTTTGTTCAACTTCTGACCCACCCAAGGATCAGCACTCCAGCTGGGGCCCCAGTGCTGCTGCTCAGTCTAACTTGTCCATGGTCTCACAGGGTTTCAGCCACTCTTGCCTTTGCTTTTGTCACCACTTGGCCCCCAACCTACTCGGGATTGTATTACTCCTTAGCCAGTGTCCCCTGGCTCTCTCCTAGTTCCTTCTCTTGGCTCCCAGTTGGGTCATGGGCCACTTACCTCAGTTGCATCTCTGTTCTGCTCCCTCCCTCCTCTCGCATTCGACTCTCTTTCTCAGACTTTCAAGTGTTTACTTGTGATGCTTGACTCTCTCCGCTGAGACTGTGCCATTCAGGGTTTCCTGTGTTCAATCTCAGTTTTTCAACTGTATTTTCTTGGAGAGGTTTCAGGGATCTTCCTCTTATGGTCATCTTGGGTCCTGCCTCCCCCTCCGCCCTTTTAAACTCCTTCCTTAATGGAGAGAACTTGGCATCTATAGGCTATAGTTGTACATTATAAGGGTGAGAATTCTTTTGGGAGAGGGAATATAAATCCTGCCCTTCTGGAAAAACTTGCATTACCCCTGTTCCTCTTACTTATGAATATAATCTAAATGAGTTTTGTTCTTCATGACCCTCTGGATCTAAAGGTTGCTGTGGAATTTTTCTCTGGGAGGAGATTGGCAATTTTCTTAAGCACCTGAGTCCACACCTATTGAATTCAACATTTCCCCTCCACTTCAATACCCCAGAACTGAATCTCTCACCCTGAGGTCACTGCTCTACCAGACCACATTCTCATGTTGCCTGAGAATTGATGACTCTACAGCCAAATCAAGTAGATCTCCCAAATGAAGAGTCAGTTTGCTGGTGTCTGCATTTTCCTCTCTAGATCTGCCAGTGGAAGTCTTGCTGAGGCCTTATCTGACCTTCATCTGAGCACCTGACAGCTTCTGAGGCATCCATGGAATCTGATAAGTAGCTCAGCTTGAGATATAGAACACATTTTCTCCAGGCACTAATTCTGGGATGATAGAAGTGTTCTTAGTGAACATTGTTTCCTGTCTGTATAAAAATATAGACACACAATATACATATTAACTTGCATGACTCTTAACCTAATAATAATAATATGAGTTGATAAACAGAAAGTATAGGCTTTGGCTGGAGTAGTTTGTAATGGCTTCAAGGGGAAGGCAGCCTTAGGTGAAGGGGAACCTTGGGGGCTGAAAAGAATGTATGTATGTATTTATTTATTTAGTTAGTTAGTTTCAGATGTACAAAACAACAAAATAATCAGGCATCTATACCCCTCACAAAGTGATAACCCCAAAAAGTCTACCACCCATCTGACATCATACAAAGCTATTACAATACCATTGACTATATTTCCTACTATATTTCCTATGCTGTACTTTATTCCATGACTACATATATATTTTAATTATAGTTGATACACAACATTTTTCTATATTAGTTTCAAGGGTACAGTGCAATGGTAAGACATTTATATAATTTATGCTGTGATACCCCTGATAAGTTTAGTACCCATCTGACACCATACGTAGTTTTTAACATAATTGACTATATTCTCCATACTGTGTTTCACATCTTGATGACTATTTTGTGACTACCAATTTGTACTTCCTAATCCCTTGACCTTTCTGAAGACCCTCCCATCTAGCAACCATCAGTTTGTTCTCTATATCTATGAGTCCATTCCTGTTTTGTATGTTCATTTATTCTGTTCTTTAGATTCCTCATGTAAGTTAGATCATATCATATTTGTCTTTCTCAATCTGACTTATTTCACCCAGCATAATATCCTTCAGGTTCATCTATGTGCTGCAAATGATAAGATTTTATTATTTTTTATGACAGAGTAATACTCCATTGTATAAATGTACCACAATTTCTTCATCCAATTGTCTATTGATAGACATTTTGGTTGTTTCCATATCTTGGCTATTGTGAATAGCACTGTAGTAAACATAGGGGTGGCATATTTTTTTTCAAATTAGTATTTTAGATTTCTTTGGAGAAATACTCAGGAGTGGAATTGCTGTGTCACAAGGTAGTTCTAGTTTTAATTTTCTGAGGAAACTTTATACTGTTTTCCGTAGTGGTTGTGCTAATTTGCAATCACACCAACAGTTCACAAAGATTTCCTTTCCTCACATTCTCACCAACACCTATTGTTTGTTGATTTACTGATGATAGCTATTCTGACAGAAATGAGCAGGTATCTCATGGTGGTTTTTATTTGCAGTTCTCTGATGATTAGTGTTGTTGAGCATCTTTTCATATGTCTATTGGACATGTGTATGTCCTCTTTGGAGAAATGTTTATTCAGGTCTTCTGCCTATTTCTAAAATAAATTGTTTGGTTTTTTTGGCATTGAGTTGTATGAATTTTTTAAACATATATATAAATTTTGGATATTGACCGTTATCAGATGTATTGTTGGCAAATATCTTCTCTTAGTCAGTAGTCTGTCTTATCATTTTGTTGGTGATTTCCTTTGCTGTGAAAAAACGTTTTATTTTGATGTTGTCCCATTTATTTATTTTTTAAAAATTTGTTTCCCTTGCTCAAGGAGATTGAGGAAAAATATTACTAAGGGTAATGTCTGAGAGTTTACTTCTTATGTTTTCTTCTAGGAGGGTTATGGGTTTGAATCTTCGATTTAAGTCTTTAATCTATTTTGAGTTTATGCTTGGTGGTCTAGTTTCATTTTTGCCTGTATCTGTTTAGTTTTCCCAGCACCATTTATTGAATAGACTGTCTTTACCCCAATATAAATTCTTCTTCCTTCCTTTATTATAGATTAAATGACCATATAGGCATAAATTTATTTCTGGGCTATTTTTTTCCACTAATCCATGTGTTTATTTGATGCCAATATCATGCTGTTTTGATTACTATGGTTTTATAGTATAATTTGATATCATGTAGTGTGATGCCTCTAGCTTTGTTCTTTCTCAGGATTGCCATGGTTATTATTTTTTTATGGTTCCATATAAATTTTTGGATTATTTGTCCTAGTTTGATGAAAAATGCCTTTGGTATTTTCATAGGGATTGCATTAAATCTATAGATTGCTTTGGGTATTTATGGACATTTTAACTATATTAATTCTTCCTATCCATGAACATGGTATATGTTTCCATTTATTTGTATCTTCTTTAAACATTTTTTTTTTTTGGTAGTTCCCTGGCTGGGAATCAAATCCAGGCTGCAGCTTTGAGAGCGCCAAAGCCTAGCCACTACATCACCATGGAACTCCCTATTTGTATCTCCTTTAATTTATTTCTTCAATGTCTTATAATTTTCTGAGTACTGGTCTTTTACTTCCTTTGTTAAATTTATTACTAAGTATTTTTTTGATGCAATTTAAATAAGATTGTTTTCTTTATTTTTTTCTAGTTTGTAATTGTATAAAAATGCAACCAACTTCTAAATATTAATTTTTTATCCTGCCACTTCATTAAATTCACTTATCAGTTCTAATAGTGTTTTTGGTGGAATCTTTGGGTTCTCTCTACATAGTATCATGTTATCTGGAAATAATGACAATTTTTCAATTTTGTTATCTTTTATTTCCTTTTTTTGTTTGATTGCTGTAGCCAGGACTTCTGGTACTATGTTGAAAAGGGTGAAAGTGGGCATCTTGTCTTGTTTCTGATCTTAAGGAGGATGTTTTTAGTTTTTCCACATTGAGTATGATATTAGCTATGGGTTTGTTATATAAGGTCTTTATTATACTGAAATATCTTAACTCTATTTTCACTTTGCTGAGAATTTTTTTTTTTAATCACAAATGGATACTGGATTTTGTCAAATGGTTTTTCTGTATCTATTGCTATGACCATAAGATTTTTACTTTTCATTTTGTTTATGTAGTGTATCACATTAATTGATTTATGGTATTGAACCAACCTTGCTTACAAGAAATGAATCCCATTTGAATGTGGTGTATGATCTTTTTAATGTATTGCTGAATTTGTTTTGTGAATATTTTGGTGAGGATTTTTTCATCCATGTTCATTAGGAATATTCACTTACAATTTTCTTTTCTTTTCTTTCTTTCTTTTCTTTTCTTTTTTTATTTTTTGGAATAGATTGAGGAGAATTAGTGTTTCTTTTTTGAATGTTTGGTTTACACTTGAAACCATCTAGTCTAGGACTCTTGTTTGGTGGGAGCTTGTTAATTATCTGATTTCCCTGGTAATGATTGGTCTGTTCAGGTTTTTTTGTTTTTTGTTGATTCAGCCTTGGAAGATTTTATGCTTCTAAGAATGTATCCATTCCTTGAAGATTGCCTAATTTGTTGTTGTATACTTGCTCATAGTATTTTCTTAAAATTTATTGTATTTCTGTGGCATCTGTTGTCACTTCTCCTTTATTTCTGATGTTGTTTATTTGGGTCCGCTCTCTTTTTCACTTCACTAGTCTGTCAATTTTGCTTATCCTTTCAAAAAACCAGCTCTTGGTTTCATTGATCATTTGACTGGTTTTGTTTTGTTTTGTTTTGTCTCAATTTTTTATTTCCACTTTAATGTTTATTATTTCCATTCTTGTACTCACTTTGGACTTTATTTGCTATCCTTTTTCCAGTTTCCTTAGGTGTAAAGTTAGACAGTTTATTTGAGAATTTTCTTGTATCTTTAAGTGGGCCTGAATAGCTATGAATTTCCCTCTTAAGGTGCTTTGGTTGCATCCCATAGATTTTCATTTTCATTTGTGCTTACATTTTCATTTGCCTCAAGGTATCTTTTGATTTCTTCCTTGATTTCATTATTGACCCATTCATTCTTTAGTAGAATGTTATTTAGCCTCAAATATTTGTGTGTTTTTCAAGTTTTTTTCCATGTAATTCATTTCTAGTTTCAAACCATTGTGTTCAGAGAAGACGCTTGAAATAATTTCAATTTTCTTAAAGCTATTGAGCCTTGTTTTGTGGCCTAACATGTGGTCTATCTTGGAAAGTGTTCCATGTGCACTTGAATGTATATTCTGCTGCTTTGGGGGTGAAATGCTCTAACAATACCAATTAAATCTATCTGGGCTAGTGTGTCATTTAAAGCTGCTGTTTCCATATTGATATTCTCTCTGGAAGATCTGTCCATTTGTGTCAATAGGGTATTCAAATCTCCTAATATGATTGTGTTACTGTTATCTCTGCCTTTATGTTGTTCAATATTTTCTTTATATATTTAGGTGTTCCTATATTGGGTGCATAGATATTTACCAGGGTGATGTCCTCTTGTTGGATTGATTACTTTAGTAAATATCCATTTTAGTCTTTGTTTTAAAGTCTATTTTGTCCAATGTAAGTGTTGGTATCCCAGCTCTTTTCTTGTTTCCATTTGTGTGAAATATCTTTTTTCATCTCTTTACTTTCAGTCTGTGCATGTCTTTTGATCTGAGATGGGTCTCTTGTAGATAGCATATGTATGAGTCTTGTTTTCTTATCCCTTCATCTACTTTATGTCTTCTGATTGACACATTTAATCCATTTACATTTAAAATGATTATTGGCAGGTACATAGTTATTGCCACTTCATTATTTATATTTTGATCTTCTTTTGTTTGTTTTTTCTTCTGCTTAAAGATTTCCTTTTAACATTTCTTTTAATACTGGCTTAGTGGTAATGAATTTTCTTTAGCTTTTTCTTGCCTGGGAAGCTCTTTATCTCTCCTCTATTTTAAATGATAGCTTTACTGGGTAGAGTACACTTGGTTGTAGGCCCTTGTTTTACATGACTTTGAATATTCCCTGCCTCTGCTTTCTGGCCCACAAATTTCTGTTGAGAACACTGATAGTCTTATGGAAGTTCCTCTGCAAGTAACTAGTCTTTCTCTCACTACTTTTAGTATTCTTTCTTTGTCCTTAACCTTTGTCCTTCTAATTATGATATGCCATGTTGTGGGCTTATTTAGGTTCATCTTTTTTGGAACTCCCTGCACTTCTTGGGCTTTTATGTCTATTTCCTTCACTAGGTTAGGAAAATTTTCAGTCATTACTTCTTCAAATAGGTTCTCAGTCACTCATTCTCTCTCTTCTCCTTCTGGTAGCCCTATGATGAAAATGTTGTTATGCTTGATGTCACCACACAGGTTCCTTAAACTATCTTTATTCTTTTTATTCTTTTTTCTTTTTGTTGATTCAATTCGGTATTTTCTGATACTTTGTCTTCTAAATTGCTGATTCAATCCTCTGCTTCATGTAATCTGTTGTTGATACCTTCTAGTGTATTCTTCATTTCAGGTATTATATTCTTTAGTTCTGCTTGGTTCTTTTTTGTGGGTCTACATCCTTCTTTATGTTTATTATCATTTTGTTGAAATTCTCACTAGGTTCCTTAAGCAGTCTTATAACCAGTCTTTTAAACTCTGTTTTTATAGGTTGATTGCTTCCATTTCATGTGATTTTATTTCTGGAGGTTTTTCTTGTTCTTTTATTTGGAACATGTTTCCATGTTTCCTCATTCTGGCTGCCTCTCTGTGTTTGCTTCTATGTATTAGGTAGATCTCCTATGTCTCTCAATCTTTGTTGGATGGTCTATGTAGTATGTGTTCTATGTGTTCCAGTGGCACAGTCTCCCTGATCTCCTGTGTGTGTGTGTGTGTGTTCAGGAATGTCCCTTGTTTGTTTTGTACCTGTTCTTCTGCTGTAGTTGAGGCTTGATTGCTTTTGGTGCATCCGTAACTGTGATTGACTCCCAGGCTGACTGACTGTGAGGACTGGCTATGCCCACAGTGTAGGAGCTGCTATGAAGGGGCTGACCCCTAAGAGGGGGATTCACCCTTATGGGCTTTTTGGTCTGTTGAGACCACCTTTTGTGTGTGCCACTTATGAGGCTAACCAGGTAGTGCTCTTGTGTGGTCTGAAGCTGGCCTCTGGGTGTGTTGTTTCTGGTGTGTTTTGGAAGGGGGTCCCATGAAGGCCAATTTCAGCCTTGCCTATAACTGGCCTGTGGCTAAGTGGTAGGAATCATAAAGCTAAATGTGGTTGGCTGCTGACTGTACAGGACCTGGAGTCTTGTCAGGGTGTCCTCTCTGTGAATCAAGGCTGACTGCCACCAGTATTAGACCTGAGGCAGCTTAGCCAAAGGCTCAGGGGCCCCTGGGCCTACTGCCACCTGCTAGCTTCCTGTAAGGCTCAGCCATTTAAACAGCCTCCTTAAGTGTGCAGGCCAGGCTGGTTGATTCAGTGGTGAGAGTGCCCTCAGTGATGTAGCACTAGCTGGGCAGGGTGGGGCCCCAGAGTGTCAGGAGATATGGCCAGTGGTTTTTACAAAGTTAATATAGATTCAGTTCTTGCTCCAGTCCCCAACCTGTGACCACTTCATGAAACACCCTTAGAATACCACGGTCAGTCACCACTTGCCTTGAGTTTGCAAATCCTTAGGAGCTTTCCAAGACAAGCTGCAACATAGGTTTTGGGTCACCGTCCACCACCAAAAGTTCCCCAGCCTGCTGTGTTTTATCCACTGCTGAAAAAAAAAAGGCTTTTGCAGCTTGTGGGGCAGGGCCAGACACCCAGGGGCTGAAAGTACCTCAGACAATGCAGTACTAGTTGTGTGGGGCAGGGACCTAAGGCATCACCAGAGCAGTGCTTATACACAGATTTTTATCAGATCATAATGGTCTCAGATTTGGCCCTTTGAGGGAAGATCCAACATAGGAAAGATGACACCCTCCTGTACACTACATATAAGGAAGGCTCCACACAGTGATAATTGCTGCTGTCCTTCTAGCCCTTGCTCCAAAGCCATACAACTCAGTCTTTCCCAATATGTCTCTGGCACCTCTTGAGTTGCCATACCTCCACCAGAGCTCAGGTAAGGATTTGCAGTTGAGTGGTGGGCTCTTTAAGAGGATATCTGGGTTTTTAGCTGCCATCTGTCTCACTGGATTGAATAGGCAGATTCCACCCTGACTTTCATAGCCTGATGTTGTGGGGACTCTTCTTCCTGGCACAGGACCCCTGGGCTGGGAAGCCTGGTGTGGGTCTGAACCCCTCCTTTTTCCAGGGGGACCTCTTCCCCTGAAGTGTTCCTCCTGGTGTTCAACCACTACCTGTGAGTTTGGAGTCACCCTGTTTTGCATCTCTGCCCCTCTTATCAGTCTCAATGTGGCCCCTTCTTTATATCCATAGTTACAGGGTTTCTTTTTTTTAAATTAATTTTTATTGATAGACTTTTTGGGGTGACATCTGTTAGCAAGATTTACATAGGTTTCAGGCATACAATTCTACAGTGCATTGTCAGCTTGTTGTATAATAATTTCACCACCTATTGTGACTTCTCTTTCCATCACCCTATATCTAGCTTCCCCTCCCTCCTCTCCCACTCCCTCCCCTTTCTCCCCTCCCTATCCCACTCATCCCCAAATAACATTAAACTATTGATTGTGTCCATGGGTATTTGTTTTTTGTTCATTTTCTTTTTCTTTGTTGCTTACAGTTTTTATAGTCTGTATAAGTGATGTCATGCAGTTCTTTGTTTTTTCTGTCTGGCTTATCTCACTAAGCATGATGATCTCCAGGTCCATCCATTTTGTTGCAAATGGCAATATTTTATCTTTTCCTATAACTGAGTAATATTCCATTGTGTATATGTACCACAGCTTCTTTATCCAGTCATCTGTTGCAGGGCACTTTGGTTGTTTCCATGTTTTGGCCACTGTGAACAGCGCTGCAATGAACATTGGGGTACATAAGTCTTTGCGGACAAAGGTTTTCAAGTTTTTGGGTAGATCCCCAGAAAGGGGATTGCTGGGTCAAATGGTAGCTCCATTCCTAATTTTCTGAGGAACCTCCACACTGCCTTGCACAGTGGTTGTACCAGTTTGCACTCCCACCAGCAGTGTACCAGAGTTCCTTTTTTTCCACAGCCTCTCCAGCACTTGTTATTCCTTGTCTTGTTGATAACAGCCATTCTCACAGGTGTGAGGTGGTATCTCATTGTGGTTTTGATTTGCATTTCCCTGATAGCTAATGAGGATGAGCATTTTTTCATATGTCTGCTGGACATTTGTATTTCTTCATGGGAGAAGTGTCTGTTTAGTTCTGCCCACTTTTTAATTGGGTTGTTTGTTTTTTTGTTGTTAAGTCTTATTAGTTCTTTATATATTTTAGATATTAGACCCTTATCTGATGCATTATTTGCAAATAGTTTCTCCCATTCAGTTGGCTGTCTCTTTGGTTTGTTGATGGTTTCTTTTGCTGTGCAGAAGCTTTTTAGTTTAATATAGTCCCATTCATTTATTTTAGTTACAGGGTTTCTGTTCCATTACTCTTCAGATGATTCTTGAGGTTGACTGTTATATAATTTATTCATAATTTTGGTGTGATCCTGGGATGCAGTAGGGATAGTTTTTATCTAATCCATGATGCTGGACTCACTGTAAACATAATTTAAATAAAAGAAAAGGAAGGATGGAAAGCATTCATGAGCTTGATTTTCACTCAAGAACTTGTTAGATTCTTTTTATAAATTATAATCAGAAACCTCCTGATAAGCTATCCAATGGGTTCATTTTAGAGTAAGTTGAAAAAAGAGATAATATTGGAAAAGTAAGATCATAGTTTAGTATCTTTTCTGAGCATGAAGGTAAAGAGCACACAACCATGGGCAGACTAGACCCATGGTGCTCTGAGATGGTCTTCCTCTGTTCTTATCATGTGTAAGGTAAACTTGGAGGTAACACGAGAATTCTGCCATTAGTACAGCTTGTGTGTTTATTCTTTCTCATTACAATGAGCCAAGACTTTAAGCATGCACTTTGATGTATAGGTTTCTTTTTCAGGGAAGTGTATGCTTGAAGCAGCTGGGTGGGCAGCCAGTGGGAGCAAATGTGGAGGGAGGATTAGCAGAGAAGCTCATTCCAAGAGAGGAGACCAAGCTCCACATAAGACAGAGTTGCTGACGTACCACAGACCTGGGCTTCTCCCTGGCCTGAAGCAACCCCTCTCCCTTGAGTCTTCTGAGAATTTTGTGATATCAGCCCCAGACAGCAGGAGCTCCCACAGCAGCAGAGCCACTTAAAAAAATCCTAGTATTTCCTCATGGGAGAAGTGTCTGTTTAGTTCTTCTGCCCACTTTTTAATTGGGTTGTTTGTTTTTTTGTTGTTAAGTCTTATTAGTTCTTTATATATTTTAGATATTAGACCCTTATCTGATGCGTTATTACCCATGGACACAATCAATAGTTTAATGTTTATTTGGGGACGAGTGGGTTAGGGAGGGGAGAAAGGGGAGGGGGTGGGAGAGGAGGGGGAGCTAAATATAAGGTGATGGAAAGAGAAGTCACATTAGGTGGTGAACTTATTATACATCAAGTTGACAATGCACTGTAGACTTGTATGCCTGAAACCTATGTAATCCTTGCTAACAGATGTCACCCCAATAAGTCTAACAATAAAAATGAATTAAAAAAAAATCCTAGTGTCCAGCCTAGGACATCAGAATCTCTTGGTGGATCCCAGGTATCTGTATTTTTTAAAGCACTCTAGTTAACCTATTGTGTAACTAATGTTGAGAATCTCTGCTCTAAATATTAACACTGCAGTCCTTCCAAACCCTTGTTGCATATTCAAACCACCTTTGACAGTTACCCAATCTTCTAGGCCCATGCCCAGGGATTCTGATATTATTGGTGTGGGGTGGGCCCAGGGATTTGGTAGTTTTAAAAAGCTTTCCTAAATCACTCTAATGAGCAACCAAGGTTGGGAACCACTATTCTAATTTTAAAGAGAGCAGCTCACAAGTAAGGCTAGAACACATCCCCCACACCCTGCCCAAGAAATAGCTCAACAGACCCTCCTGCAAGTAGCCCGACTCTCTCCTGGTGTGCTCAGGAGTACTCTGTGCCTTGGGGAAGGGAAATGATAGCAGGTCAGAGTGGAAGTGTTCCCTGCCCCCAGGCCAAGTAAGGAGGGAGGCTGCCATAGGACTCTGAGGTGAGGACTTGTAAGAAGGGAGAATGACAAGCAGTTCCTTGCAGAGGGTCTCTCTCATCAGGGAATTTGGGAGGAGCTTCTGCTGCTGCTGCTGTTGCTGCTGCTGCTGCGGGCTGTCACCCAAATCTACCTAAGTGCCCCATGAGATGTGGTACATGCAACCTGCCCCATTGAAGGCTTCCTTAGGACCAGGTATTCTCAGCCAAGAGAGCAATGACACAGGGGAGAGAGAATGCCAGCTGAGGAAGAAATGCAGTCCTCCCTCTCCTCTCATTCCAACATCTGCTCTCTCCCTGTGCACCACCTGCTCACTCATACCATGCTGTCAGGGTCCCTGCTGAAGCCCACACTGGGGACAGGAGGAAATGAGATTTCAATAGATTTCAATAGGATTCCATGAACTGAATTTATTAACCAAAAGAAACTGGGGAAATTTTCTCTTTAATTGGGACATAAGTGACATAAAACATTGCATGAATTTATGTGTTGATTTGATACATTTATATATTGTGACATGATAACAACATAGCATTTGCAATCACCTCTATTGCATCACATAATTATCATTTATTTTTTGGTGAGAACAGTTAAGATCTAGTTTCTTAGCAACTTTGAAATATATAATACAGTATTGTTGACTATAATCATAATGCTGTGCATTATGTCTCCAGAAATTATTCATCTTATAACTGAAGTTTATGCCTACGTCTTCCCAGTTCCCCCACGCCAGCTATTGGTAACTGCCATTTTATTCTCTGTTTCTATGAGTTTGGCTTTTTCAGATTCTACGTATAAGTGATATCATATAGTATTTGTCTTTCTCTGTCTGACTTAACTCACTTATGATGGCCTCAAGGTCCATCCATGTTTCAAATGGCAAAATTTCCTTCTTTCTCATGTCTGAGTAATACAAGGGGATACTGAAAAAAAAATCAAAATTATCTTCTGGAGGGAGGGTCCCTTGTAGTACAGGCTTCCCCCAGTAGGTGAGTGTTCTAGGAGCCCATCTGCATCCGTGTACTGCTGGTGTTGCTGTGAGAAGCTCCTGTCAGCTTCAGTGAATTCCTTCTGGAGACTCTTTCAACACGTTTGCCCATGTCATGATGGGTGAGCTACACAAACAACATGCGGCATGGCAATGCACCTGCCCACACCGTGCTGAGTGTTCATAGTTTTTGACCGAAAATGGCATGACCCCCCCCCCACCTGAACCTCCCTATTCACCCAATCTCACCCTGAGTGACTTTTTTTTTTTAATTTCCCTGATGAAAAAAGTCCTCAAAGGGAAACATTTTGCTGATATGGAAGAGGTGAAATAAAAATGGCAGAAGCACTAAAAGGCGTCAAAATGGATGAGTTCAAAAACTTTTGAGCAGTGGAAAAAGCATCTTGATAGATGCATTGCATCAAACAGAGAGTACTTTGAAGGTGACTGAAGTTTAAACATGTAAGAATGAGTACACAACTTTTTATAAATAAATTCCTGGTTCTTGGGTCCCTCTTCATATTTCCCATGTCTTCTTTATCCATTCATTCACTGATGGATACTAAGGTTGTTTTCCATATCTTGGCTATTGTGAATAATGATGCAATAAACATGGGAGTAACACAGGCTGGGAACCAACAGATATCTTTTTGGTATCTTGTCATTTCCTTTAGATATACACCCCAAAGTGGGATTGCTAGATCATATTATTGTTCTATTTTTTATTTTTTTGAGGAACCTACATACTGTGTCCATAGTGGCTGAATTAGGAAAGTTATGTGACAGATCTAAGATGTTAAGGATCACAAGAGAGGTATCAAATAAAACCCAGTTGGAAGTAGAAACTGGAGGAAAATAAAACAATTTTCTGTCTGTGGAGTAGGAACTGTTTAATGCACTAGTTACATGTGTATCATGCCCTCCACCAGATTTTAAGGTCCTCGAGGGCAGGGAATGAGCCTGATGTTTTTGAAGCAACTGGAGGTCAGCTCTGTGCTGGGCACAAAATTGGGGCTTCCTGCACACATGATGCTTGAGGAAGAATTCTCGCCCTGGGTCCTGCCCCTTTTCCTGGGTAACATTTACATTCTGCGTAGTCTATTGGTGGCACAGATTTTTGTTCGTTTGTTTTAAACTAGAGATTTCTCATTTTGGAGGGTGAAGATTATTGTAAAATAAATGTGTCCTTCAGCTAAGTTGTTTGCAGTGCCTGAAAAATATGGTATTGGGGCAACTACAATAAGAGAGCTGTTTTATCATTTTAGAAGTTTATGTCTGACTCGGAGGCTCGGCATCTCTAAGTCCACAGATATTCCCTGTCCCCAGTCCTCATGCTCCTTGGCAGCAAATGATAATGCTTAGGACCTGTGGACCTCAGGGCTTTTGTATTGAACCTCAATATGAGTAGTCCTAGAGGTCTTTATTAATCTCTTATGTCAACCAGCCTTTCTCCACTTAGAATGCTGCAAGGGATCCAAGATGGAAAGATCTTTATCATTGACTGTATATTGCAATGACACACCCTGAAATCCTTATGCTGAGGAATTAATTGGAAGAAACATTGCAGGACAGTTTATTGTCTCAAATCTCCTGAATTGACGTTTGTTCTGAGAATTTTGGAGGTTCCTTGTGAGTAGGATAGAGGGATTTCTGTACCTTGGCTCCCTGAAGTCAAGAGAAGAAACAAGGGAGTTCCCTGGTGGTGTAGTGGCTAGGCTTCAGCGCTCTCAATGCTGCGGCCTGGGTTTGATTCCCAGCCAGGGAATCACAAAAAAAAAAAAAAAAAAAAAAAAAAAAAAAAAAAAAAAAAAAAAAAAAAAAAAAAAGAAACAAGATTCTATATTTAGTGTTGAAATGAGTTCTGAGACAAACATTTATTGTTTTATTTACACTGATGATCTAATGAACAATCTGAAAATATGGCCTGAAGAAAGAGCATAGCCAGGAATGCTAAGTGGATAATAAAGTAGTTTAATATGTAGAAACCACTTTTAAGGTATACTAGCTTATGGCAACATGGATGGGCCTAGAGGATATGCTAAGTGAAATAAGTAAGACAGAGAAAGACAAATTCCACATGATCTCACTTATATGTGGAATCTGAAGAACAGAACAAAACAGAGATACAGAGAACTCATTGATCTTTGCCAGATGGGGGGGGAGTTGGGAGGCTGGGTGAAAAAAGTGAAGGGATTAAGAGGTACAAATTGGTAGTTACAAAATGGTCACAGAGATGTAAAGTACAGGAATACAGTCAATAACATGGTAACAACTACGTATAGTGCCAGGTGGGTACTAGACTAATCAGGGGGAATCACTTCATAAATTACATAAATGTCTAACTACTATGTTATACAGATGAAGCTAACACAAAATAATATTAAATGTCAACTGTAACGGAAAGACTAAATATATACATACATAAATAGAAGGCACTGAGACTGAAGGCTTTCCTTAGAGCTACCCAAACTCTGATGTGAGGGAAAGCTGGGGGAAAAAAGATATACTAGCCGGTACTTACTGGGAAAAATAAGTGCTCTTAAGATTATACCATGCTTCCTTCTTTTTTTGCAAAATATTTATCTTTATGGCATATTTCCCTACAGTATTTTTTCATATTTTACAAAGGTATAAATCATCCCATATATTTTGCATTCTTTCTTCATTGAACATATAGCATAAATGTTTTCAAGTTATTAGTCATGATACACATAATTCTAATGGCTGAAAAATATTTTATTAGGTAATTTAAAATAATTTATTTAAATATAACCAAGTAAGAATTTGAGTTTGCTTTCAGTCTTATTATTATAAACATTCCACTTTTTATAAAAATGTAATTTTTCTTAATGTGCCTTTTTATTATCTTGAATTATTCAAAAGTGGATTCCCAGAAGTGGAGTTTTGGGGCACAATGTTTCAAGTTTTTTTAGTTCTGGACAAAATTGCCAAAGCTCTTTCCAAAGTGGTTGTATAAATGTACAATTCTACTATTGCCAGCATTTGTTTTATAATTTCCTGCACTTCTTTTATTTATTGAGAAAAGAGTGGAAGTGACTTGTTTGGTGATGTGCATGATACTTCCCCCAAGGATGCTCCAAAATAAAAATGGAATGTGTACATATTTGTAGACAAAAGAAAGGCAGAGAAATATGGTATAGGACTCTCACAATGGTGTGCATATGCTTGTGTGCATGTGTGTGTGTGTGTGTGTGTGTGTGTGTGTGGTAGGCAGTGTGGAGAATTGGGGCTAAATGTATCTAACAAATTATTAATCTTTTGCCTGAAAAACAGGCTGAGCTGACCAGATGGTGAGTGGGATGAAATCACTTTCTTACCATTGTGTGCAAATTTTCTAACTCTTTGTTACCCACCCTGTTCTTAGGCTGTAAAGTCAATGGTGATGCTTGCTTGCAAACGGCAGGAGGCAAAACCTTATTTCCGCCCTAATTTTTCATCACTTGCTCAGTACCCATTCATTTAGACTTTTGTTTTTCATACATGTACTTTCCCTTGGCAATACCATAATGTTCTTTTTGTGGGGAGGGGGTCTCTTTCTTCGCCATTATCACGATGCACGCGAATGTAACAGACATAGTATTCCTTTATTTGAGTCTCTTTTATTCTCTTAAATCTAAACTGCTGTTCTTCCTGAAGGAAGGCTGTTACAAAAGAATGGAATTTTCTGGACATAATAGTTTTAAGAGGCTTCATGTTTGCAAGAGACAAATGAAGCAGCCTCCTCTAATATGGAGACAACATCTGTTACACAAAGTCACCATTAATGATAACACCAGGATCTCCTTTGTGGCTGATTTTTATCCAGCTGCATCTACCCATATGAGGTGCCAGCAGAGAGGGCCACACGTTTATCCATCAGTTCCAAATGACTGTGGGAAAATGGCATTAAACCTACAGCAAATCTTAGTTAATGTCTGAAATCAGAGCCTCCATAAATCACTGCTAAGGACATCTTATAGCTTGTTCACGGCCAACTCACCATCTCTCTTTGGTATTTTATAAGATGTTCTGAATTTGAGAGTGATAATGCAGAAGAAAGCTACACACCGAGAAACTGAGTCTGACGGCATCCATTTGTAAAGCGACAAAAGTGCCCATTGATCTGTCAAGTTACAAGTTCTCACTGCAAAGCTTCATTCAGACAACACTCCCATTTGTTCCAACAGCTCTGTAACTAAATAATAAAAACCCTATAAAATCCTTGATAGGGCTAATTAGCTATGGCTAATAGTTAGATTTGATGAATTGTCATTATGTGCTTTGATAGTAAAATATTAAGTGTTTCAAATGAAAGTCATCCAGATTAGTAAAAGGGTTCCACTTTCTTCACAAAACTGAGCTATATAAAATCTTTCTCTTATAATTTGGTTATGGAATGTACTCAGGTATATATTTTTCTCTGTAGCTGTCTGCCTTATAGCGTAGCATGTCAGTTCCCCATTTAACACCTACTTGAGTTTCTGCTGTTTCAGGCTTGGTGCTACGTGACAGATACACCCTGGGCAGCAAGATAACATCCCTGCTCTCAGACAGTTTTACCCACTGGAGGGAAAGAAAAACAACCAATGATTAAAATGATAAAGCAAGTGTGATTGAGTGGTGGCACTTTAAGTGGGGTGTTCAGAGAAGGCCTCTGTTTGTATGAAATTTGAAATGAAGCAAGGGAGAGAGAAGTGCGAATATGCAGGAAAGAACATTCCAGGCAGAGGGACTCATTTTATAGGCCCTGAACTTGGTAAATGCAAGAAACAGTATGCCCTTTGGTAGGTGACTGGGTAAAGAAGCTGTGGTATGTATACACAATGGACTCCTACTCAGCCATAGAAAGGACAAAATGCTGCCATTTGTGACAACATGGGTGGATCTTGAGATCATCATGCTAAGTGACATGAGTCAGACAGAAAATGTCAAAACCATATGACTTCACTCATATGCAGGATATAAAACTGGATGCAACAAAGAAAAAGACAAACAAAGAAATAAAACCTCATGGACATAGACAATAGTTTAATAGCTGCCAGGGGGTAAGTGGGGAGGGGTGGAGGAGGGGGTCAAACATAAGGTGATGTGAGAACTGACTCTGGGTTGTGAGCACACAGTGCAACACATAGATGCTGTATTATAGAATTATATACCTGGAAACTGTGTAATTTTACTAACCAATGTCACCCCAACAAATTTAATAATGAAAAAAAAAAAGGAAAGAAACAGTATGAAGCCTATATGGCTGGATACTAGAGGGAAAGGTAGTTGTGAAAGTGGGTTGGGATCAATTCTTGGAGGGCCTTGAAGGCCACAGGAGTGAGTAGGGATTTACACTGCATGATGGGATGCCCCAGGAGGCTTAAGAGCAGTGGGCCGTGGTGGTCTATATTCACTTCAATACCAAATTCAACCAAATGCATAAATTTTACACCAGCTGAAAGATCTCTTTGAAGCATAAAGAAATAATATAACTCAGTTTTTCCACCTGTCACAATGAGAAGGTTTCTGTAAAATGCAATTTTAATGCAGGTTTGTAGATTTATCCAGGGGCCTCGCAGATGGCTTTCAGAGAGCCCAGAGAATGCTTATAACATCTCATATATTTATGCATGCGTGCAAGAAGAATCCAGACCTCAGTAAGGCTAACAACTGCTGATCTAGATGACCCTAAATTCAGTGCCAGCTGTTCTATTCCATGACCCTCTAGGTCCTAAATATACGAGGGCTGTCCAGAAAGTACCCAGCCACATAATATGAAAAGTAGAGGCATATGTGACTGGGTTTTTTCCAGCCAGCCCTTACAGCTGGCGGTCTTCTGTTAGTCGTTTTTCTTTTTCATTTTTTAATGTGGGATCTAACAGTTCACTGACTCATTACCTTTCTTCATACTTAATCAGGAGTATATTTTCACTTTGTCTCCTCTGATAGCTTGCATGAAATTCTTTATTCCTTTCTGATCTGCGTCCTTGTAACTTTGCAGTGTGGGGCACACTTTCACACACCTACACTCTGGCCAAGTGGCCAAACAACTTGCTTGGCCAATGGGATGTCGGCAGATGGGACCCAAGCAAGAGCGTGGACAGCATTTAGGAATTCTTGCTTTTTTGCTTCCGCTGCCAGTACAAGAAGGACGAGCCTAGGCTAACCAGCCAGTGCCCAGAGGAAACTGCGAGTGTTTATTGTGCAGTAATAGTTAACTGATATGCCATATTGCTACCACACTTACAGTCCCCCTTAAAAAAAAAAACCCAAATTGAAGAGCCTGAAAGTTATGTTCATTTGTACCCATTTTGGGCCCTAATTCAACACTGAACCCCCAATTTCAAATTTCATAACTGTGTTAATCAACCTTGGTTGTTTACACTTTTTTACTGGCATCCCCCCCAGCTTTCTCCTCAAAAATTGACACAGCTGCTCAAAGAGGCCAAGTACTAGAGGGTTCCACTAGTGGCAGAAGGATGAAGACACAGCCTGTCAGTGGCATATGCATCAGTATGCTTGCCTGACACAGGAATGCTACTGAAGAGTTCAAATCTTCATTCAAAGCGTGTGTGTGCGCGTGCGTGCGTGTGTGCGCGCGCGTGCGTGTGTGCGTGCGTGTGTACGCGTGCGCGTGCGTGTGTGTGCGTGCGTGCTTGCGTGCGTGTGTGCGTGTGTGTGTGCATGCGTGTGTGCGTGCTTGCGTGCGTGTGTGCGTGTGTGTGTGCATGCGTGTGTGCGTGTGTGTGTGTGTGCGTGCGTGTGTGTGCGTGCGTGTGTGTGCGTGCATGTGTGTGTGTGCGTGCGTGCGTGCTTGCGTGCGTGTGTGTGCGCACGTGCGCCCTGCCCTTCTAAATGGCTGCAATTGATGTAAACTGCAGCATACCAGCGGAATTTGGGATGGGTTTAATTGCCCAGGTGGTTTAAGTGTCAGCCCTGCCAGTTGCAGGAGGATTACTTGTCTTTGGTGAACTCAGTAGAGAGTTGAAAGTAAATTTGTTTAAACAATAGTAGAGTTAGAGTAGGCATAACAGAAGAATCATAAACAGCTGTTGATGAAATGTAAATTGTAACCAAACCTAAGCCTGCTCTTTTCAACCAAGGACTGCTTCCTTGAAGAAAGAGAGCGCCAGCATTTCTTCAGTTAAGCTTTCATTAGCTATGAGTCCGGAGGAGAATAGCGGGTTCTATTTGAAGTAATAGTCATGACCAAAGCGACATGACCATCATCTCGAAGTCTCCTTTCCCTGCATGAGCCTTTCATAGCGCAGGGACAGAAAGGCTTGCTAATTTTGAGTGCCCCTGGCCCAAATCCCACTTTCCCTCCAAAATGGAAATGAGGTAGCCTCGGTTCTTAATCGACTCACAAATTGTTTTCTTTAAGGAAAGGGTTTTTTTTTGATGAGGTAGATGGTAAAATTTCCTTCAGATGGCAGGGAAATAATGACAATTAAGCCTTTCTCCTATGCCCTTTATTCTTACTCCCTGAGTTCACCTAAGGCATCAGTTCCCAAGCTGTGGTATGCGTACCCCGGGGGTTGGTGCTGGGCCGGCCCTTCAGGGGCATGTGAAAAATAATCAGCAATGGTGAAAAAACAAAGTAAAAAAATGCAAGACATTAGTTATGGAACTGTTAATGTTAAGCCTGAATCACTGTTAATGGAGACACTTTAGAATTAGGTCGCATTAGTGAATGATGATTGGTGAGGGCGTGGCTATGAACCCGTCCCCCACACCGCTCTGCTACCAGTCATCAGGCAGGTTCAGAACAATCCATTTTTGATGTTCCTAGAACTCCCCCAAACATATAAATGCACCCGTAGCCAGACCGTTTGATCAGTTTAGTTATTGACTGAGTAAAAGTATGTTGTCTTTGATTGGGTTTCTTTTCAAGTAGTATTTTTTATTTAATGGTTAAGTACTTGATCATCATTATTAATATTTAACTGTTATGAATATTGTAAAATTATAAGAAATTTGTAGTTTGTACATTTAGTGTAGTAATTTTTGTTTCCTAATTTATTGCCTTATTTCCACTATTTTACATTAAGATAGGCACTGAACAAGTGTCAGTATTTAACAATAGCTCTTTCAAAAACCAGGGGTTCAATTTATAGAAATGGGTTTAAAAGAGGTACACAGTGGGAAAAGGTTGGGAACCACTGACCTAGGTGAGTGGGGTATCTTGTTCTTTGTGATACAGAGAGAATCATCCAAAATTCACCAAAAATTAAATATTTCTCTGCATTAGTTGGTCTTTAAGATTTTATGAGTACTAACATAAAATGTAGAGATTGTTTTCTCAATACCATTATCAAGATAGTTGCCTAACTTCAAATTTACAGACTCAGTTTAAGCGCAAAACAATTATGAGCATCTTTTCCAACTATGGAAAGCCACAGACTCTTTTAAAATATAGTTAACTCTATTAACAGATAAAAGTATGTATTGTATAGGAAAGAACTGTAACCTCTTCATATATACTCACTGCTGCAGAAGATTGCTGTTTGTCTACTACAAACCTCTTCTTTCCTTCTTCCTTTATAAAAGAGACTCAATTTTATTTAGCACAAACGTGATACAGTAAAAGTCTACATTTCCCAAGATGTGGCCTTGTCATTAGGTTTTGGCCAATGAGTTGAAAGCAAAAGTGTTGTGTGACATCCCCTCAAGAGCACAGTCACATCTTTCGTTGTTCCTTCCTTTGCCAACTAGCCTGGAACATAGAGGTGATGGGTAGGCCTCCAACCACCACCTTGGATCACGGGGACAAGGTTCGTTATAGGGATAGTAGAACAGGGAACTGAAGTGAAACTGATGACTTCACTCAGCTGCTCTGCCATTCTGTCTGCCTCCAAATAAGAGAGAAAAATAAATATCAATCTGAGATAAGCTACTGTCATTTGGAATTTTCTGCCATTTTCAGGTGAACCTCATCCTTATTGCTATGAGTCCACCTTGTTTCTGAGTCTCTGAAGCAGCAGCAGCAAACGATTTCATGGCACCTCTTCCAGCCCCTGCAAATGTGGGCTTGACACAGCATCGAGAAACAGTTACTACGGAGCCAAGACCTCTTACACTCAGTGACATCGAATATGACTTTCTGACAGTGGTATAGGGAAAATGAATAAAAATTCTGTTTTGTTTTCTGGCCACTCAGTAAATGATGTCCCCGTTTTTGCCCTGCCATTAATTGGAGATATTTATGAAGTCCAGTGCTTTTATAATTGCTTTACAGTCTTTTGTTTTCAAATCAGTTCCCCTTTCAACAACTCACTTCTTATTTAGGATGTGGACTGCTGGATCTGCCACTCCCAGCAGCCGCAGGAGCTGAGCGAGGACACATTCCTGGGTTTGGTTCCTTCATTCTCTCTTGTCCTTTCTTCCTTTCTTGGTCCCTCCCGCCACCCCTCTCCCTGCCTCTCTCTGTCTCTCTTGTTCTCATTTTTTCTTTCTTCCTTTCTATTGAAGTATTACTAACATATAGTGTATAATCTTAAGTGTAGAGCTCCATTAATTTTTACATATATAAATAACCACCACCCAGTTATAGGCAGGTAATATTTTTATTCCCCTAGAAGGTTCTCTTAAGTCCCTTTCCAGTTCATACGGGACTCTCAAGCAGAGGTAACCAGTACCCTGAATTCTATCATCATAAATTACTTTTTGCTTGTTCCTGAACTTTGTATAAATGGAAACACATAATACATGTTCTTCTGTATCTGGCTTCTTTCATTCAACATGATGATTTTAGTATTCATCCATGTTATTGTTTACATCAGTAGTTTGTTCTTTTTTTATTGCTGTGTAGTATTCCATAGTATGAATATACCATAATTTCTTTGGCTAGTCTCATGCTGATAGACATTTGAATTTTTTCTAGTATTTGGCTATTAAGAACAAAATTGCTATGAACATGCTAGCACATGCATGTTGTGGATATAAGCACTCATTTATGCCTACAAGTAGAATTACAGGGTCATAAAATAGGAGTAGTAGATTTAATAGACATTGCCAAACAGTTTCCCAAAGTCGGATTACCAATCGACACTCCTACTAGCTGTGTATGCAAGTCTAGATGCTCCATGTCCTTGCATCTGGGCTGTTTTCTTGAAATATTCTCAGATTCCTATACCTTCTCCTCCCCCAAATTTATATACAATACATCTGCACACATATAAAACACATAAAAACCACACAGACATAAGGAGAAGTATACAATGCAGAAAAGTTTTATGCATTTTTATTTCCAATGATTATTCAAAAAGTATATATACATAACAAGTGCTTTTGGTAGTTATAAGCTGAGACATTTCAAGTAGTTTAATAAAAATGCCATAGTTTCTTTTCTTCCCAGGATTTAACAAATCAGCCTAAAGTCTTCCCTATGTGCTTTATCACAATGCCTTTGAGCTCTCTGGTCATTGCAGGCAGTGCATGCATTCATGCTCTGTTCACCCACTCTGCTCAAAACACACACCAGCATCAGTGACATACAGAAAGCAGAAACCAATGTGACATAACCGAGTCTGAATGTTTGAGCACAACATATATAAGCAGAGAAGGAGAGAAAGCAATTATGGCTAAAAGTTAACAGTTAACAGATTCTAGTTGGTAAGATTATGAATGTTCATTCAATTATTCTTTCAACTTTCCTATAAATGTGAAAATTTTGATAATAGAAGATGTGAAAAACTTAAGAGTCAAATCCTTAAAAACAAATAATAATGAAATAAGCATAAGTAAAACAGAAGTTTGTGAATATAATAAAGAATTAATTGAAAATCTTAAAAATAAAAATATGGTCATAATAAAATATTCAATGAAGTGGGGAAAATCAGTGAATTTAAAGCTAAAAGTAAGAAATTCACCCAGGTGTCGAATTAGATAGAAAAAGACTTTAAAATAATTACATGTATGTGAAATGCACATATGTGAAAAATCAGTTGAGCTATATAGGTGACAGGATAAAAGACTGGTCATCACACAGGAAATGCAGATGATAATGAAAGCTATGGCAGGGAAATTTATCTTTGGAGGGATGATAGCTTAATTTCTTTTCTAATTGAGAAAAGTCATATGTACTTAAGTCCAAAGGTCACTTTCCAGTACCAAAAAGGATAAATAAAAATAAGATCCTCATGCAGAACTATCCTAGTGAGACTGTAGAAGAGCAAGACTGAACCAACAATCCTAAAATTCACTGAGGTTCTAGACTTCAGGGAGATTGACGTTCCAGATCTTCATTAGAGAGGGGGTTACACAATGCAGACATTTATCAGAACCTTTTCAATTGCATACTGAAGACCTATGTGTTTCACTGTATGTAATTTCACCTTATTTTAAAACAGGTACTGAGGGCAGGGTTGAGGAAATCCCCTGATTAACACTTAGCTAGACTGACAGAAGAGTTATTATGGCTAGACTGACAGAAGAGTTCTCATCACTAATGTTAGACAACAGAGCAATATTTTCAAGGTGTTGAGGGTAAAATAACTATTTACCTATCTTTCAAGGGTAAAGGGTAAACATAAAAAAATTTTAGTCACAGAAATATTATTTTCAGATCCTCTCTCATTTTTAAAAAACATACTTTCTAAAATTTTTATTAAATGTATTGGGGTGACATTAGCTAATAAAATTATATACATTTCAAGCATACAATTCTGTAATATATCCTCTGTGTACTGCATTGTATTGCATTGTGTATTCACCACCCAGAGTCAAATCCCCTTACATCACCATATATTGAACTCCCTTTACCCATTTCTACTTCCCTACATCCCTCTTCTCTCTAAAGACTAAAATTAAAAGATGTACTTAAGTAAGTAAACAATAATTGAAAGGACATAGTAGGCAGGAAGAAACAAGAGTATTCACTGTCAATTGATAAAATTAATTATTTATTGACTGTAAAACAACAACAAAACCCAAAACCCAACTTTTTTGGGGTTTAAGAAAGATTAAACTCAAATTTTAAACAACAATAACAATATGAGGAATGGAGCGTTTAGTAGTATTCAGTGGGTGAAGTATGCTTAGGTCATTTTTGTGGTATATTGGAAGTGAGAAATATTGAATAACTATTAGAAAAAAATGTACAGTTAATTGTGCATGGTAAAATCTAAAGGGCTATCACCAGAAGAATAAAGGTTCCAAATAAGCAGAAGATCAAAAGAGGAAATATGTAAAATGTTATCAATGCAATGGAAGACAGAAATGAAGAACAAAAAGAAGCAAAGGGAAACGACGGTAAACATATAAATATAAGATGGTAGATATCAATTCAAATATTTTAGTAATCATAATATGTAAATAGAGATGAAGAAGGAAAAAAAGGTTTACTATTCGACTATTAACCAAAAGAAAGCTGGTATAGCAGTAATATCAAAAAGTAAAATTTAAAGTGAAAAACATAAATAGGGATGATGATAAAAGTAATCATCTACAATTAAGATATAAAAATCAGGAGCTCTGTGATTCTAACAACATAGTCTTGAAATAGATACAGCAAAAACTGACAGGATTACAAAGAGAAATTGACAACCAGACAATTTAGTGGGGATTTCTGGTTTTCAGGTCCTGCCTAGAAAGACCCTCCCATCAGCATACGCTTTCTCGACGTACCCGTACCGCACCCAGTTGCACTGGGCTGAAGCTTTGCTACCCAACCTCTCCCCGGATCCCTCAGATCCCCTTGAAGGAAAATGCTTCATTCTCACCCTGGACCTGCAGCTGTGGTTGTTCTTGCTCATAGGTGTCAGCTCTTTACCACAGGGCCTCCAGCTTAGGATTGAGCAGTGTGGACGCATCAGCTTGCTCTTGTATCACCTTGAAATTGTCTTTGCCACTAGCTTTCTTTCCCCACTTCCTATCAGAACACCCTCCAAGGAGTCACACCTTTCACGCCCCTACTAAGTCCACCTAACCCACCACCACCTCAACATTATTCTGTGGATTAAAACTTTCACTGTAGATGCTTTCATTGTTAATCTCCTTTTCCTTGTATTTTAAAAATGTTTGATGGCAAGTTTACTATATTTGGTCCTAGAATTATTTTTTGGTTTGTCAATGATTTTATGACAGGGTAGGAGAACTTGTTCTATCTAGGATGTCACCGTATCTATAAATCCATGGGGAAGAACCCTGTTAAGGAGTAACATTTAAATTTTCTCAAAGTGGGCAGAGGTAGGGGAGGGGTGTGTGTGAGTGCGCATGGGGATGTGTGTATGATGTTCTTTCCCAACACGCTTGGGCTCTGGACTGACAACCTGGCTCCTCTTCTCCCTCATTACTCTGTTTCAAATACAGCAAAAACACAAACGGCTAACTGCCTGGAGCAGGAATTATTGGTGTGAAACGTAACCTTATTTGATAAGGTTTTATTTTTTAATAGAAAAAACCACCTACCTTGTATATCAAAGGGGATATGTTCTCCTCCCCGTGGTGACCCCTGTTATCAGTGTCTTACGTGGACATTTCATGTAATTTCAAGCAAATATGACTGGTCCTTATATGACAGCATACTGGAATACTTCAACTTCATTTTTACACTTCATCATATAGCTTGTAGATTTTACCACACTAGTTCAAAGGGAGCCTACTTGTTCTTAAAAAGCAGTATGATAGTCTATTTTGAGCACCTGCCATCATTCACCTAATCAGTGTCCTGTTGGTGGTCACCACAGCTGTTCTTACCAGGACTGCCCCTGAGAAAAACCTCAAACCTGTGTTGCATTTAGAAGAAGGGTGAGGATAGCTGCTGGATGCAAGTCTAGAGTTGAGTGGAACTGATGGGTCATTTGTGATTTGATACATATTACCTATTTAGATGTTGGGTTCTCTGTCTTTAGTGGACTAGGGAGCTTGTTGCACACAGAATAGCTCCCAGAATACAAATCTAAAAAACTGTTGCAATGGACTTCCCTGACAAGACCTAGTGGCTGTTGTATAGCATGGGGGTTCATCCAGTGCACCCTCTGCTTCTCCGTGTGGTACTAATGCTGACTAGGTGGTTCCCACAGAAAAGCACAGGAGGCCTCAGGCTCGGCTGCCTGACTTCTCCTCCCCAGGGAGGCTTGTTTAGCTGCAGTGTGTCTGTGGTTTACCTTGGCCTGAAAATTAGAAGCACCTTAAACATTCAATTGTCAGGATGAATTAATTTGGTACAACCATTAGAAAAGATTAGTGTGAAAATGTGGAGAAATATTTTCAATATATGAGATAATGAAATAGAGTAGTCTATTGTACCTACATTAGGGGGACAAAAGTAGAAGAAAATACTCAATATTAAGGTAGTTTCGGCAGGTAAAGAATGAAAGGTAATTAAAATTATTATTACATTTTTATTTAAAGCTTTTTATTTTGACATAATGTAAGACAGAAGAAATTGTAAAAAAAATTTAATTATCTTAAAGTAACTGTTAAAACAAAGATTGACATTGACACAGTATTATACTACCAAGGCAAATATAGACCTCTTACTGTAAAAGTTTTATAATAAAATATGACTGAAGCTGGTCTATGTTTACTGTCTGATAATTTAGTTGGCATAAATATAAACCACCTGATAGTACATCAGGGCTCTCTGGGAAAAAAACTGCAGCCATTGTCAAAATAATGAGAACAGTTCGTAGCTGGATAGATTCCAGACAGCCCTCATATATATGTCAGACAATTAATTTCACAAACTCATCCTAGAAAAAGTGCTACATACCTCACTGCTGAATATCATACAGTCACCTTTGAAATACTCCCCTTGGGAAGCTATGCACTGATGCCAGAGCCTAGTCCACCCTTCAAAGCAATTTTGGAACTTTTTTTCTGGAGTGGCCATCAGAGCTGTCATCTTACCCAAAACCTGACAATTAAGTTCGTGAACTTGCCACCGTACGCTTACTTTGGCAGCACTGTACAAACAACTCGGTAAGGTGTCATAACCTTTGTACAGTGTGGCCAATTTCAGAAAGAGAGTTCCAAAATTGCTTTGAAGGGTGGACTAGGCACTGGCATCAGTGCATAGATTCCCAAGGGGAGTACTTCAAAGGTGACTGTATTATATTCAGCATGAGGTATTATGTGTAGCACTTCTTCTAGGATGAGTTCATGAAATTAATTGTCTGACTTTGTATACATGCATACAGTATATATGACAGACTGCTCTCCTGCCCTGAAGTAATTAGGAATGAATATTACATACGAAGTAGTCTATCAACTCAGAAATAAAATTTTAATTCATCATTAAAAGATAGTGTCTGTTTTAGTTCTTAGACAAAAAGAAGGTAAAAAAGATGAGCCAGATGAACCATGTTTAGAGACAATAAGTTAAATTTTTGTTGACATGTATAAAAATACACTCCCTTCTTTACTGTAGGACTTTTAATTTTAAGTAAACACTTTTGAATTTTATTGTATCTGAGACTTACTTTTACTTTAATCAGTCACAGATTCCTTTCAAAAATAGGTGATAGTTTAAATAAACATGCAATCCAGCAGTTTCACTCCTTGGTATATTCCCAACTGAAATGTATATATCCATTGTATGAATAAATACATGGACTAGAATGTCCATGAAAACAACATTCATAATGGCCCTAAACTGGAATCTACCCAAACATGCCCATCTACCCAAAATGCCTACTGACATAGTACAGTGGATAAGTCAGTTGTATTACATTCACGTAATGAATGCGGCAAAGAGAATGAGGAAATCACACTATATGCAACTACAGAGGCAAAATTCACAATTGTAATCTCAAGTGAAAGAAGCTGGACACAAGAACATGTTGTATAATTCCATTTATATTAAGTAAAAAAAAAAAAAACCAAACAGATAAGACTAATCTATGCTGTAGAGGTCAGGATACTGGTGACTCTTGGGTGGGTAGTGACTGAGAAGTGGCGGGGGGTGGGTTGGCGGTGTTGGAATGTTCTCTTTGTTGATCTGGATGATTGTTTCATGGGTGTGTTCACTTTGCAGAAATTCATCAACCATACACTTGTAATTATTTGTGTCTTTTCTGAGTGAATATTAAACTTTTAGAACATTAAAAGATAAACAAGCACCTGTTTATTCTCCGTCTTCCTTCTTCGAGGAGCTTTACTACTAACAGTGTCCAAGATCACATCTTTAGGGTCTGCTGAAGTGTCCTTATCTTTCATTAGCTCCTTTTCTTTATATTTCTAAGAGTCTCCAGGAATGCTGTCAAGTTCTACAAACATGTCCTAGTGGTCACTTGGTACCGCTTGCATGGGGCTTTAACATGGATCCCCTCTGTTTATCTTGTTCTCTATCATGCAGCATTTCTGCCAGGGATGTTCTGTCCTAAAGGGCAGGAGCAAAGCAATGCCAAAGCAACAGAAAATAAGGCTAACATAACTAACTTAAAATGCATGCAAGCCTTTCTGAAGAGGGGACATGAAACTATAACACAAAAAAAGAAGACTTGTGGGGAGTTCCCTGATGGTGTAGTGGCTTAAGGCTTCAGTGCTGGCGCTGTCAGCGCTGCGGCCTGGGTTCGATTCCCAGTCAGGGAGCTACCCACATACCAAAAAGCAAAAAAAAAAAAAAAAAAAAAAAAAAAAAAAAAAAAAAAAAAAAAAAAAAAAAAAAAAAAAAAAAAAAAGGAAGACTTGTAAAGGAATATTAGGGAGATGATTCAAGACGGCGAAGTAGAAAAATCAGTGCTTGCCTCATCCCATGAGCATATAAAATTTACAGCTAAATTATAGAACAATCAACCTCTGAAGTCTAGTTGAACATATGAGGTCAGACAATTAATTCCGGAACCCATCCTAGAAAAAGCACTGCACACCTCATTGCTGAATATCACTGTGGTTATCTTTGAAGTCCTCCCCTTGGGAAGCTATGCACTGATGCCAGCGCCTAGTCCACCCTTCAGAGCAATTTTGGAACTCTCTTTCTGGAGTGGCCATCAGAGCTGTCACAGGCTAAATATTTGAGATTCATTAGGTGGCGAATGCCAGGAAGAAATATCACCTCCTGGATTCATTGTTGATGCTCTTTAGAGTTCTTTCATCAAGATGATGATTAATAATCTATGTAAAAGTGACATTTTAATTAACACCGTCAATTTCCACCATTCTTTGTGGGTTTAAAAGCCTTTTCTCATTTTCTTTCAGCAGCAACAGCAAACACTGACTGAGTGCCTACTGGGTGTGGGGCTCTGAGTCATGGTCAGCCTGGGGAAGACTGGGATGAATGCAAAGGACCAAGCCCCACCATCAATTAAAAGAAAATCTAGATATTGAACCTCAGGGCAGGAAAGAAGAGCTAAAGTTTGGGGAGATGAAAAATCTTTTTGGGCTAAGGCAGAGGATGTGGAGGCCCTCACATGGGAATGAATGGAAAGTGGGTGGACATGCATGTAGAGACAGTCTCCGAGGCCAAGACACAAATTTTGGTATTTTATTGTATGACTAGTGAGGAGCTGCTTAATTTTTAAAAGCACGGATGTATAAAATTGTATTTTTGAAGATTTATTTGCAACAATATGTAGAACCACTCAGGATAAGGGGAAAAAACCCCAAAGACTAGATGAACAACTGGTAGCTAATAAAATGACCTGACATGCACTGCAAGTTTACTTAACCAGCACCATGCTAAATAAAGGCTTTTTATGCAGAGTGATATGAATCTACCCAGAGAGCCTGAGGACTAGGTCACTGTTATCCCTATTCTATAGAACAAGAAAAGAAGAAGTAGAGATTTTTAAAAAAATTTATTATTCAATTACAGTTGACATACACTATTACATATATTAATTTCAGGTATACAAAACAGTGGTGATTAGATATTTATATATCTTATGAAGTGATACCCCAATAAGTCTAGGACCAACATGGCACCATAATACTTA
This sequence comes from Lyroderma lyra, assembly GCA_004026885.1. NCBI lineage: Eukaryota > Metazoa > Chordata > Mammalia > Chiroptera > Megadermatidae > Lyroderma > Lyroderma lyra. The sequence continues at coordinate 266,833 of PVJL010000078.1, read as the reverse complement.
TCACAATAACATTGACTATATTCCCTATGCTGTAGTTTACATTCCCAAGACTATTTTTATGACTGCCAATTTGTACATCTTACCCCCTTCCCCTTTTTCACCCAATTCTTTAACCCCCCACCCACCTGCCAACCATCAGTTTATTTAAAGAGGTAGAGATTTTGAGTAATCACCCCATCATCACAAAAGTAAGTTTGACCTAAACTCAGATTAGTTGATCATAGAACTGGGACTTTAAACCAGTACTCAGCATTCAGATGAACAATACTGATGGTAATAAGAAAAATGCCAAAGGAAGTGACCTTGTATTAAACGTCCACAGCACAGAGGCACTGTTCTAGGTGCTTTGCACGTATTTGGTTCTATGAGTGGGGTTATCAAATTGGTCTTTTCTTTAAGAATGCAGACCACAATCCATGACAAAGGCCTGGACTTGGGGCAGGATGGGCAGGGGAAAAAGTAGTTTGGCACTATGAAGGTGGGGTTCCTTGGGAAGGAAGGGAGGAGTGAAATACTACATCAGGCCAAAGAGACAGTGGCGGGGGGGGGGGGGGGGGGGGGGGGGGGGGGGGGGGGGGGGGGGGGGGGGGGGGGGGGAGGGAGCAGAGGGCATTGTTTTGTTTTTAGTAGGCTGGAGACCACTCTCTGGTCTTGAGTGGGGAAAGAAAAATGGTGCTCATTGAAAAAAAAAGAAAAGGGTGACTTTTTTAAAATTTTATCTACAGCATTATTTAAACAGCATTAGCTATAATTTTTGAGTGGCATATTAATTATGGAGTGGTCATGGTCTTTAATGAGTATGAAATCATTAAGAACCAATAATCCAATTAAGTGGGTAGGTTTAATTAGCATTATCCTTAATTTTTTTTTGAAGTCATATAAAAGGGAAGAGTTTTTATTCACATAAAAATCATTTAGAATAGTTGGAGAATTAGATGTTTCAAACTACTGTCTTTTATTTTTCTGCTCTACTGTATGTTTGAAAAGTCAAACCTTTACCTATTATTGCCAGAATTATTATTGTTACAAGGTCAGACATAGTTCGCGAACTCATCCGAGAAAAAGTGTCACATTCCTCATTGCTGAATATCATTATGGTCATCTTCAAAGTACTCCCCTTGGGAAGCTATACACCAACACCAGTGCCCAGTCCACCCTTCAAAGCATTTTCGGAACTTTCTTTCTGGAATGGCCATTAGAGCTGTCATCATATGATCCTGGATGTCCTGAATGTCAGCAAAATATCTTCTTTTTAATATGTCCTTTACCTTTGGGTAAAGAAAAAAAGTCACTGGGGGCCAGGTAAGGTGAGTAGGGAGGGTGTTCCAATATAATTATTTGTTTACTGGCTAAACACTTCCTCATGGACAGGGCCATGTGAACGGGTGCACTGTCGTGATGCAAGAGCCATGAGTTGCTGGTGAAAAGGGCAGGTCATTTCCATCTTTTTCATACAGTCTTTTCAGCACTTTCAAATCATAAACTTGGTTGACTGTTTGTCTAATTGGTACAAATTCCTAACAAACAATCCTTCAGATGTCAAAAACGGTTGGCAACATTGTTTTGACTCTTGATTTGGACTGATGGAACATTTTGATTTTGGAGAATTGGTTGACTTCCATTGCACACTTAGATGCTTTGTTTCAGGGTCGTATTAGTACACCCATGTTTCATCACCAGTGATCACATGGCCCACAACATCCTCTTGCCTCTCCAAAAGGTCTAGGCAAACTTTGACTCTCCTTTGCTTTTGTTCACTGGTGAGCTCCTTCAGGACCATTTTTGTGCACATCTTTCTCTATTGATGTTTACTTGGTCTGCTATGCTCCTCACAGTCAGTCGATGATTATGATGCACAACTCAATGAATTTTTGCAACGTTTGTCAGTTCTACTCATTACTGGGTGCCCTGACCTCACTTCATCAGTGATGCTTTCTCTCCCCTCAGAAAAATGTTTAATCCATTTGTACACTGCCATTTTCTTCATAGCACTATCCCCATCAACTTGGACTAACATATCTGTAATTTCATTTCCACTCTTGCCAAGTTTAACAAGAAATATAATGTTTGTTGCTCTAATTCAAGCTCCAACATTCTCATGACGGCACACAATAACACATAACAATAATGAACGCCACTCAGCAAGACACCGCCACACATTGGCATGAACACAGCTGTGAGACACAGATATACCAAGGTTATGAAATCTTATGGAGTGGTTTGTATAGTGTTGCCAATGTAAGCTCACAGTGGCAAGTTCACTAATCTAATTGTCAGACTTTATACATTCAAACAGTGTAGAAGTTATAAAATGAAAACCTAAAATACCCTCATCCCACTCCTCAGAGACAATATATTTGATCATGTCTATTTTTGATTCATGTGGTTATTCACACTGAATCTAAATTGTTTATTTACTCAAAAAGGGCACATATATTGAAGCTTATTAAAAGCTTGAATTGTGTACAGAATGCTATGGCATATTGTATAACTTTTACTAAGAGGAGTTGACCCATTATACTTTTTGGAAATAGACTTTATTGAAATTTTCAGGAGAGAGCTCCAAAATGTTGATATTTAATGTGAGAGTATGTTTTTAGTACTGGACACAACCACAAATAGCATCATTGCAACCATTTCTAAACACACATTATTTTAATAACTTTCATGCCTTGTAAAATCTGAAGAACCCTTTAAATTAATGTGGTGGTGGAATGTTTAAAGAAGTAATCTTGCTTCTAAAACTAGCTTTATCAGACTCTATGAAGGCTATACTGTAGCATAAATGTGCATATTATAAATGGGGGGACAAAAAGAAAACAATCTAAGATGGAAAATTGCTGTCGAATGTAATGCCACCAGTTTATTATTCTGGGATTATGATGAAAGTGTTTGTTATATTGCCTTCTATTACCTTTCCACCACATAGTTGAACTCAATCAGAGCATGATCTCCAACTTTACAGTTATTAAAAGTAAGGATTCAGATGAAAATAGATTGCCTTGTTTATTTTGCACCTTTTGCATTGGAATGTTCTGGATTACTGCTGCAAGGTGAATTTTTATCCCGTTTCCTCATTTGATTAATTAACTCAGCTTCGATAATTGTTCCAGCATCCCCCTGCAAATGCGGCCCCTCCAGCCACATTGCCCAAGTCTGCATTAGAGACTTTCATTTCAAGTGGCCGGTCTGGGAGCATTGGACAACAGCGCTCATAAGTGCTCTGTCCGATTGCATAGGATCAGGGTAGGTACACTTTAAAACGATGTTTACATCAAGGGTGGTATTTTGATCTGCCTGGTGATTTTCTCCTGTTGCTGATATCATGCCTAATTTTACAAAATGTCATTATGTCCACAAAAAGGAGTGAAATAGGGGTCTGGAAGGGTTAACATGGGAGCAAACACTGCACCCACCCCTGAGCCTCTCATTTGGCCCACAGGCCCATTAAGACCAAAATTCTGCCCGGGGGCAATGCTGTCCCTCTGCTGTCTCTGTATAACTTACTAGTCCATGGAAACTTCAGACACTCCTCCCTAACAGAGAGCAGTCCTTCTGCCTTCCAGGGAAGACAAGTTCTGGTGGATCTTCTTGTCCTGATTCCTCCTGAGTTGGCAGCAGGTGGGAGAAAGGACAGGAGTGGCTAAAGGGACTTGGTCACTCTGCTGAAATTAGGGAGCACTGAATCTGCAGTTTCTCATCCCCAAGGGGTATAATTACATTTTAATTTAATTTCCTTTATAACCAAAAATGATTCTTCTGAAAAGGGTTCTATAAGCTGTCCCAGCCTGTCTTGGGTACACAGAGATCAAGAACCCGTGGGAGTTAGCAGGGCAGGAAGTGGCATTTCTGAGTGTCATCCCACCCCGGCACCCCCTGCCCCCACTCCCCTATTCCAGCCAGATACACAGTCAGGAATCAACCAAGACTTCTCAGAGTCTTTTCAACCTTTCTGTTCTGTGTGGAATCTTACCCAGCCTGAGTGAGGCATTTGTGATTGAGAGCAGAGAGCATGTGTGAAGGGATAAATATACACCCCGACTCCCATCCCCTTCCCTAACCCTTGCCACCTGTGGCTTTTCATCTCAGCGTGAACTTGAAGAGTTGTGCATGGTGGAGAATTGTTCTTTACATTTTACAGGGCAGTAAGAGGGCAAATTCATATTCTTCCTTTTACAACTCCATACAAACGTTGGGTGTGGTCTAGATGTTTCCTGTCCGATACAAGAACCATTGGTCACATGTGGTTTAAATTTAAATTAATAAAAATCAAATAAAAGTTAAAATTCAGTTCCACAGTCACAGCAGCCACATTTCTAGTGCTTGATGGCCACATGGGGCTGGTGGCCACCACACTGGACAGCACAGACACAGGAGATTTTCCTCACTGCAGAAATATCCACTGCACCTCGAGGACTTCTGTTCACCCCTCCCTCCAGAGCTTAGCCTGGGCCTGTCCACCAGCTCCCTCCTTTCGCCCCCAAATTCCTTTTGCACTCACTCATTCTGAGTGTTTGACTCATCTGAAACATTTGGGGAGGTGTGGTTACAAAATGATGCTCAGATTTCTTCCAGCTCTCAAGGTCAATACATACTTTGGATTACTTTTTACTCATATGACTCTTGATTATTTATTTCCCAACTGGTTCAAAGACCTTTAAAAAAGTTGCCCTGCCCTTGTTTTGGGGTGGCCACCACTCTAGCAGGCTTCCTAGTAGGAATTTAATAGGGTTCTCTTTAGCAAGGCCTGTGGAGTTGTTTGTCACCTCGGCCCTCACTATCCCAAGGCTGGCCCTGCACCACCGGCCGCAGCAGCCCCTGGGAGCTTGTTAGAAATGCAGAGTCTCAGGCCTGCCAAATCAGAACCTGCATTTTATTAAAATCCCAGGTGATTCATTTGTGTCCCCCTGCTCCAGGCTCTGGGGCAACAACAATAAATGCAACTTGGCTACTAGAAATCTGCTGTAGAGGGACCAAAAACACACAGAGTACTTGTCATTGCTGTGAACACTCCCAGCCTCTCCCCTTAGGGCAGCGGTTCTCAACCTGTGGGTCGCGACCCCTTTGGGGGTCAAATGACCCTTTCACAGGGGTCACCTAAGACCATCGGAAAACACGTATCAGATATTTACATGACGATTCATAACAGCAGCAACATTACAGTTATGGAGTAGCAACAAAAATAATGTTATGGGGGTCACCACACCATGAGGAACTGTATTAAAGGGTCGCATTAGGAAGGTTGAGAACCACTGCCCTAGGGGTTTTTCAGCTGGGGTCTGAGCTCCCTCCGTGGGCAGTGATGGGTTCTGTCTTTCCTCTGTCTCAGAAACAGGAGAGAATTCATGGAGAATAGTTTCAGCCCCGGAGCCCACCTGCTTAAGGATTCACATCCACTCTCACGGTCTCTTGCTTCCTTCTCATTCAGACTCCAACTAAAGGTCTCTGGCTGAGCGTAGCTCTCCCATGCACACGTGATCCTCTAAGGCCTGTGAAGTTGAGGGTCCCTGGGTCACACCTGGAGTTAGGCAGACTCTGGGCAATGTGGCTGTGAGTCACTAAATGGCTCAAGAGAATGCTGGCTTGAAGACCCCAGAATCTACCAGGGGCCTAGAGAAATATGCTGTCTGTCACCATGGGGGAGGAGAGGACGGTTCCATCAGATCAGAACCTTGGGAAGTGCTTATTTCAACCTTGGCAAGAGGACAAGGTGGGATCAGTATACAAAACTCTAAGGCTGAGTGGAATTCAATGTAGAAAATGTCTAGGCTGTGAGACTATGTCTGAGCCTGCCCCAGCTGCCGTAACAAAGTACTGCAGATGGGACGGAAACAACAGACAGATTTTCTCAGTCTGGAAGCTAAAAGTTTGAGAATGAAGTGTCAGCAGGGCTGGTTTCTTCCAAGGCCTCCTCCTTGGCATGTAGAGGACAGCCTCCTTGGCTGTCTTCTCCCTATGTCTTCACATGGTCTTCCCTCGGTGCATGTCTATGTCCTAATTTCCTCTTCTTGTATGGAAACCAATTATATCGGATTAGGGCCAACCCTAATGATCTCAGTTTTCCAATTACCTCTTTTGAAGACCACATCTCCAAATACAGTCACAATCTCAGGTACTGGGCATTGGCTCTACAATTTGGGGGACACAATTCAGTCTATAACACACCATCTCCATAATCTCTTTTGAGCAACGAGAGTGGCTCTTTCAGCATGTGGCTGTCATACCCTGTGTCTGTGCCAAGTCCAAAGTCACCATGCAGGCTGGACTGTAGGGAAGCCAATTGCCCATCAGGTGTTTGGGCCTGAACCTGACCAATGGGGACTCTGCAAACTGGAGTCTGCCCGCCTGACCCAATCAGATTCTCCCTCTTGGGAGGTAGAAAAGGAAGCTGTGCTCAGAGAAGCTGGGAGGTCCTTCCTGGTGGCAAAAGACCGTCACTGGCCCCGAGGCTGGATCCTGAGGGAATGAGAGCCATGGTTCTGGATCTGTGTGAGGGTGGCTCTGTGTCCCGGGCTTGACCACAAGGATCCAGGGTGACTGGCCAACTGCTGGTTAGTCTCCATGTTTCTTGTTACACTCTTGCCTGGGTTCACTGATTTCTTGCCACCCCAAACTCTAATCAGGACAGAAAGATGCACCAATAGTGGGGATTCCCATGGAACACATGGGGAGAGAGGCCTTTGGGATGGGCTGTTAGGTCATGGGTGACCTCCGAGAGACCAAAGTCAAGTAGAGAATGAAGACAGAAGTGAGATCCCAAGTATCTCCCTCTCCATTTGGGCGCCCCCAAAGCAGACTCTGAGGATCCCAGGAGGAACTAACCAAGTGAGGAGGCGAGACAGGGAACGAAGGGAACGAAGTCAATACAGGATGTGCAGGTCGCCATGGGGGACATCCGGAGCTCAGTCCCACTGGAGACCTCTGCAAGATGGCACAGAATGTGTCTCCCAGTTCCACCTGCCGCAAGGAAGCTGCAGTGTTTAGCCATCAGCCTCCACCTGAAACTGGCTGAAGACCGTGAACTTCCCAGCACTTGCCACCTGTCCCAGGGATCTCGATCCCTCCTGTTCCCTCTTTAGGCAGCGACTGGCAGGTGCTGTCAGCAAGCAGTCCTCAGCACACGTGGGAACGGGGGGTACCCAGGGCCGGTGGGAACCATGCTGCTGTCTGCACCAAACACTGCCTCCTATCCGGAGCACGTCTTCTCGGGCCTGGAGAGTGTGACCATGTGAGCTGGTGGAGAAGGACCGGCCACTGTGGTGAGACCATCAGGTGTCTGATCCTTTACCACAGACAGAAAAATTGGATTCCTTTGGCTTGACCTCACATGTCCAACTCCAGCCTTTTACATCTGTCTGTGCTAGGCCATTCTTTTATGTTGTAGCTAGCTGAGTCAAAGAAACATGGGAGGGTCTGGACGTAAGTACTTAAGTGAAACTCCTTTTAATTGTAAATCTCTCAGGTTAGGGAGCCCTGCACTATATTCAAGAGTATAACTTATTTTGGTGCTCCCACATCAGGTAAATGACAGATAATCATTAAAAAATGTAAGATCAACTGGCAATTAAAATCTAGTTTTCTTGTATCCTTTATCATTTCGAGGTAGGATGGGAGGGGACTTGCTTTTGTCACCAAACCCAAGGACGTAGCAGGCCACAGGCTCAGGACTTAGAAAAGTCTCAGAGTGTGCCCCTCAGGTGGACCACTAAGCCTGTTCCTTCTCACACAGGACCCTGTGGAGTGGGGTGGTGTGCAGGCTCCTTGGAAGAAGTCAGCAGGCTACCACCCAGACCAGCCCGAATGGGACCTGAGGCTTGGTGCTCATGGAAAGTGTCAGAAGCCCACTCAGTGGAGAAGCCCGCCCCCCAGCTGCCTTCTGCAGAACAGGACACAATCTGTGTCCTTCCCTACTCCGTCCCCTCTTCTCCAATGGGGCAGCCTTGCAAATCCCAACTCCACCCCCAGACTTGTTCTTTGTTAAGAATGCTGCTGCCTTGTTCATGTGCACAAGTGCTTAACTTCTCTGAGACTCAGCTTCTTCATCTGTTGAAGGACAGACTCGGTGTGACAACCAGATAAGAGGGTGTAGAAGTGCCCAGCAGGTGCCTGGACATAATGGTGGTGGTCCCTGTCTTCAGGTATGGGGCTGAGGGCAGGTAATTGTGGCTTTCTCTGTACTATTTTATGGACAAAGGCAAAAGTACCAGAGTTGAAAACAAGCAGCAATGACAGGGATGTAACCTTTTCACCGAGGGCTTCAGTTGATGCTTACAAGTATTTTGGCAGAAGGACACATTTTGCGGTGATGGAAATGTTTTATGTCTTGTTTGTGGTGGTGACCATTAACCCAGGCGTCAGCATCAACAGCTCAACGAGAGGGAAAGAAAGGGTTGGGCTGAGATGGATACCTTTAGCCTCTTGTATGACGTTCCAGGCACCGAATTCAAGGGCAGAGTTTTAATTGTTCTGGAATTAAGATTTAGCTATCTGTCTTTCCTTCTTGAAAATAAGTAGACAATACCCACCTGCACGCCCGTGTATACACACACACACACACACGCACACACACGCGCGCGCGCGCGCACGCACACGCACACAACCACCACCACCACACCTTAGCTCCGGTGTGAAGGACACCTCACCCAGACATCCTGCGGGTGCACTCCATCGTTCAGAACAGTGGCCGACGGGCAAGCTTTTTCTTATCCAATCGCGCCACCCGGCGGACAACTTGGGCACTGCAGCCTCCCTAATCTGACGCGATGGGCCTGTGTTGAAGGCGGCGGTAGCGGGTGACGTGAGGGTGGGGCGTAAGAAAGTAAAGGGATCAACCTTTGGAGCCCTGAATGCCTTTGATAGGAGGCAGCTCCACCTCGTGCATCCACAGTATAATAAACGAAACAAGCTGGAACTGCGGGTCTTATTTTGGGGGAGCGGACACAGGAATTTAACCCTTTCGGTCCCTAATACGTTGCCCCAAACCTATTCTCTCAGAAAGGCAATGGGGCGGGGGTGGAGGTGAGAAGCATTTGCACTCCGGTGTCCTTTCCACTCTCGTATACCCCCTGCGCTCCAGTCGAGGCCTCGATAGGAGTTAACCTCCTGGGGTCGGGGGGCGTTCTCTCTCTCTCTCTCTCTCTCTCTCTCTCTCAGACCCCAAAGCCAGGTGTCGGCGTGGGGTCTCCTCCTGGTGGCTAGAAAGCGCCACTGAACCAGTCGCTTGTAGCGGGGCGTGGGGTAGGCGAGACGACGTGGCGGAGGGGTTCCCTTTGCGCACTTCTTAGCAGTCAGCCGCACGCGCACCTGATTGAGATGGGGATGAGCAGGAGTACACGCAACCCCGAATCGGTGGGCGAGAGGTGAAAATCTCTTCTGAGTACTCCCTCCCTTCTTCCCCCAACCCGAACTGGAATCCTTTGGCTCATTCTCTCGCTCCTTGAACCACCTGGACTTACCTCACCCTTGCAGAACTCTCCCCACCCCCCGTTCACCCACAGGGGCTCATACGTGCATGGGGACCGCTCGGGAGAGCGGAGACCACCCCCTGGTGCCCCTTGTGAAGCCCTCCTCGTGGCCAGCTCGTGCCTCGATCACTTGACTAGTTCACTGTTTGTGCCCAAACATGATGGAAGCTGGGACGGAGACTGGAGGTGGACCGTACACGGAGGCAGAAGAATGGGGGAAAATTACAAGCTAGGAAAAAGTGTCCGCAAACGCAGATGGCCCCTGTCGACGCGCACTTTACAAGCTGCCGGGGGACCTGCAGGCAGAAGCGGGAGCGGGCGGCTCTCGCTGCCATCGGACTCGAAAAGCTCTAATCCTGCTTGGGAGCCGCCATCTCCTCCTCGGGCCCCACACCGGGCTGTGACCGCGCTTCTGCAAAAATGCAGCCCGAGGCCCGGGGAGCTGTGCTGCCTCCCTGTCGGCGCACTCCTGCAACCAGGCTGAGCGCACAGCCACGCGGCCGGAATGCGGAGCTCCGGCGTCTCCTAGCGGCGGCGGCGGCGCACTGGCCACGCAGTTTCTCCAGGCCCAGGCGGTGCGTCTGCTGGTCGCTGGGTCGGCGCGGGGACCTGCATTTTCCCACTTGCTCGGGTGGCGGCGCTGAGGCCTATTCGTCTTTTTATCGATAACAATGCCCCAGGAGAAAAAAAAAAATAGAGCCTTTAAAAACTAGACAGGGTGGAAGGGGAGGGTGAGCGCGTGCACACGTGTGTGTGTGTGTGTGTGTGTGTGTGTGTGTGTGAGTGAGATGGAAGTGAGAGTAGGAGAGGGAGGGAGGAAGAGAGACAGAGTCAGAGACAGAGATATACACACACAGAGAGAGATAGAAAGAGAGAGAGAGAGAGAGAGACAGAGACAGAGGGAGAGACCGGGCGTTGGTGAAAGCAATAAAACTCAGAACGCTTCCATGGAGAGATAGCGGCGGCTATAATGCGCTGGGGGGATCAGGGGTTTATTTGCAGATCCTGGATAAAAGATGATATATCGACACAGTTTAGAGTGTCATTGCGCGGGCCTCTCAGGAAGCCACAAGTACATATTTCCTGAAATACCGGCCAACACAATATCTAATCCACAAGCCACTTAAGCACGAGAGGGGAACCTCAGCGTCTCACAAGTTCGCGCCTGGTTTCCTAGTTCTGGGTGGGGACACCCCACCCGGATAGGATTTGGGGCTCTTGAACGCCTTCTCCCCTGGCCTTTGTCTTCAATCCAAGTAATCACTTAGTGATGGGCCTTAATAAATACTGTCCTTATGCTCGGTAAATATTGGATTAGCTTTTCAATGACCAGGCTCTTGAAAGGGCTGGAGAAATCCACACCAGGTCTCAACTAAGCCCAACAGTCAATAGGTAAGGAAAATAAGTGATTTCCCTGGCTGGGGTGGGGGCGTTGAGCACAGGGTTCTTCTCTTATCAAGTTATATGATTCTACTACATGTGACAGTGGTACTAAATAGGGGAAGAGGGAGTGCCCAAATTTTGGATTAGCTGGAATTTCCACCATCTCTGTTTTGCTCCTTAAGGCGGAATGAATCACTTTGCCCAAGGGGGACATATGTAGGTTCTATTTTTACTTCCACAGCACTCAGCATGAATTCTTTTGTTTAGCACTTTGTTGTTGTTATTGTTTGGTTTGGGGGCTGCTTATGGGAGTTTTTGACACGGTTATTGGGGGAGGGACATGACCTAAATGATCTCGACTGCCCCACTGTAAACTCGCACTGCTTAGATGAGGCAAGAACCGGCAAATTCCTTGGAAGCTCTGCTCTGTCTCCGTTACTGAATTTTGCTAACAAAACGATGCTGGAGACAATGGGAATTAAAGAGGAAGTCCTTCTCTCTCCTAACACCGAGGGAAGGAGGAAGGCGGGGCTGGTAGACGAAGTTTCTGAACTGGTGTCCCGTCACACGGAGATGCCTGTGGGACCCCTGCGCATAATTCGAATGACATGAGGTTAGTAACTGAGTGGTGCTGCTGGGTGGATGTGGCCTGGATCCGGCGGCGGCCAAGATCGAGCTGGGCCTAGGACTGAGGGACCCCTTGGCCTCTCCTGGCCCTTTCTGCGGTACGTGGAAGTGTGGCTTCATGCGCTGACGCATTAGGACGCATCGGGTGCGGGAACCAGGGAACTGGATTTTCATCAGTCCTGGAGCCCAGAAGCCCGACAAGGGCTGAGCATCCCTCAAGCCCTGGGCACCGAGTCTCTTTTTGAACCTGGCGTAGTAGTACTGTCGGCTTCGAGCAGGGCTCCCAGACAAGAGAAGCCTAGCTAGCTGCCAGCTCAGACGCACCAGAGCACGCAAAGTGTGCGCAATGAGTCCAAGCACTGAAGGCCCCAGCGGATACAGGCAGAAAAGACAGAGGGGAGGAGGAGGGCGAGAGACATCTCTCCAGAGGCAGAGATCCAGAGATCCAGCTCTCAGTGTGTCACGGGGCCTAGGCGGGGCAAGCGCCCTCTGCAGCCATCAAAGACAGGGGTGGCTTTTTTTCCCCTCCTCCAACCTCCTCCCCAATAGATATAGCACGAATTTTTAATGCGTCTTCCTTTCACAGACAACAATAAAGGGTTTGAAAGCCGGACACAATTTGGGTTTTGTGCGGGTCCCTCCTCGCGCTCCCTCGGCCCAGCTGGCCATATGGAATCCAGCATGGAGCCCGAGGATGACAAAGGGACCCAGTGACAGGCCCAACAAAACCCCAAGGAGACTTCTGCCTGACTCCGGGATTCACTGCCTGCGATAAGCGCGCTGAATGGTGCGGGTGGAAGGGGGAGGGCAGGCCCCTTCTCCCTTTTCCCCTCTCTCTGTCCCCTGAGATCCATTCTCTGTCCCTTTTTAATATGCACGCCTCTAACATCCCCGCTCCCAGCTCTCCCATTGTGCCGTTTTGTGCGGCCCGCTGTAGATTGGGCGAAGATAGACTGCCAAAGCGGACCCCGCGCCGGGTGCGCTCCCAGGGCGCTGGGGTTAGGGCCACACAGGGCTCCGCGGGCGCTTTTATTGACTCCATGGGGACCCGAGGACAGAAAGAGGCAGGCACCGGGCCCACCTCCTTGGCTCCGTCAGCGCAAGCGTACACCCAGGCTGCAGGCCTGTGGGCCTGGTCACCGCCACGAATGCTCCCTCAAAGCACACACTCAGCGAAGCCTGCGAGACTTTCCACGCTGATGTTTTTGCCCCTGGTGGCCTGGGGGCTCCTATGATCAGTCTTGGCCCCCTGGAAGCCCTAGGGCCAAGAATATGCCTCAGGCCTCCTGCCAACTCCATTACACAGGCCCAGAAACTCCCACCTCCCTTGCTGGTGGATTCGGGGGCTACAGGGAAGTTACAAGTGAGAGGTTGAGTGGTTGGTACCAGGGCACGTTGGGCATTTGACTATTGCACAACCAACGGCTAAGGGGGCACTTCTCCTGGCCTTTACAAACAGCAAGAGGTAAAATCCCCAAAGGTTTCCAAGGTGGTGTGGGGGACAAAAGGAGGCTTTCCTGCATTTAGGAAAACCTGGATGAACCCAGATGAACCTGGAGATGCGAAAGGACGTTTAGGAGGATATTAGAAGGGCTCTCGCGCCCTCAATTATCTAGGGGCGGCGCGCACGCGGGAATAACGGTAATCACTTCCCTGGGCGTGTGGCGCTGAGTGCTATTGACGCGCAGATTTGGTCACACGGATAATCATGTTTGCTTTAGATATTGAATTAAACCTGATCATCAACTAGAGGGAGCGAGGAAGTCAGCTGGGACCGCTGCTTGTGCTGGGCGGCCTCGCCCCGCCTTCCCCTCCAGCCAGGGCATAGGAGCTGGCTGGGGAAGGAGGGCGAGAGACACTTTCCGAATGGGGCCGACTTTCAATCCCGAGGTGTGTCAGAGCGCCCGCTGGCCTCTGAGCTACAGAACGCTGGGGTGGTGGTTGTTTTCCCGGAAATCCGTGAGTTAGAGGAGGCGTCCCTCCCCCCAAGTCCGCACGGCCCCCTGAGACGCTCCCCCGCGGGGGCAAGTGTGCACTAGCGTTCGCCACGGAGGTCTGTGCCACGAGGCTGGCCTAGACGGGCTAACCGGGGTGTCTGCTCACTTGGCGCTCCTCTCGCCCCAGCCTCTGTATTTTTAGTGGTCTCCATCTCTAAACCTTCACCTTCCATGAAGCCAACCACCCAGCTTCACGCCAAAGCGCTGGTCTGGGGGACCAGGCTCAGCCAAATGCTGGGAAGGGATGAGGATCGAGGTCCGCTCCAGGGGCAGGGGGCTGGCGACCCGGACTTGATGGGGGCGGGAGGGAGCGGGAGCCACTGCCTCCCTGTCCGTGGCTCTACCCAGCCAGAGTCCGGAGGAGGCGCAGCACCCCACTCCCTACCCGCGCCCTCGTCCCCTGGTCCCTCAGTGCCAAAGCCTCGGGCCTCCTGAAACCCGCCCCAGGTCCCCCAACCTAGTTCTTGGAGCGCTTGGTCCACGGATTTTTAAACGCGGGTGAGGAGTAGAGAGAAAGCCGACCAGTCTCAGTGTCAAGCGCCCACCCCCACCCCCCTCCTCAGAGCGAGGTAAATCAAATGCAACAAAGTGAAAGTCATCGAGTGTAGTGGCTTCAACAGCTTCTCAGGCTGAAGGAGCCACTCAGAGATCGGGGCGAGCGAGGGGGGCTTGCTCCCTCGCCTTCGCGTTTTCCAAAGTCACTTTTTCTGCCAAAGTCAGGCCGCCGCCGCCCGGATCGAGGCCGGCAGAGAGGCCCCGGAGCGGACGGGGGCGAGGGCGGGCGACCCCGGGCTTAGGGGTCGACAGCTCGCAGGCCCGAGGCCAGACGCTCCCTCCCCAGCGCAGGGTCCGGGCCGCTGGGCCTGGGCCCCCGGGCCTGGGCGAGGCCTGTCTGGGAGCCTCTGCTGCGTCCTCCCGCACCGCTGGCCCTGGCCGGCTCCCCGCTCCTGGCCCCGAGAGGAAGTGCTGGTGGAAGAGCTGGACGCGGCCTGGCCCGGGCCCCTGCCCAAAGCCTCGGCCCGGCGCAGGGCAACAAAGTAAGACAAACGGGAGGGCCGGGCTGGTTTTTTTTTTTTTTAACACAGGATTTTTATTAAAATTCTTATTTTAAAAATCGAAAGCTTTCAGCGCCCGGCGCTCTGGGGGAAACCGCACCGAACCGCTGAGCTCCAAGTGCCGGGGCTCAGGACCGGAGGGTAGGGGCGGGGGCTTCGCACCTACACACTTGTCCCTTTTCGTATTTGAGAAGTGTTTGCACTGAACAGAATCATAAAAGAACATAAGAAAGCAAGGGGACCCAAACATAAGCAAACCAAAACAAACCACAAAGAAAGGGGTTGGGCCTGGAGCGGGAACAGTCCCCAACTGAAGGTCATTTTGGCAATAATCACCACCGATATTTACAACAAAAAGCGAAATCTGCCACCAGTTGTCAGAACGTTTACATGGCCATAAATATGCATCATTTGCTTATAAAAAAGGAGAAAAATCCTCTATATTTTTAAAGTGGTCTCCACTTGCATTAGAAGAAGACGGTTGACAATATCGCTACTCACACAAACATATTTTACAAAATTCACAAAAGCAGGGGAGGGAAGGGGGATTGGTCTTTTTCTCGTTCTCAAGTGAGGCCGTTAACGCTGGGACGACTGGGTCCCCCCCGGGAGAGGCAAAGAAGCGAAGCTGCGCAAACCTTCTGTAAACACGGCTTAGAGTCCGACCCTCTCCAAAGGTTCCAAGGGAGAGAGGGACGCGGCAGCGCTGGGGGGACGGAATCTGCCACTTCCAGAGGCGCAGGCAACCTCCCTGCGCCTCCACAGCGGAGACGAGGGCCAACTCGACTCCTTGATAATAATTATAATAATAATAATAATAACCACCGTTCGGACCAAGTCCTCGCCGCCGCCGCCGCCGCCGCCGCCGCCAGGGTGGGACCTGGGTCTGGGACCGCGAGTCTCGGAGGGGCGGCGCTCACCAAGTCCACTGCTGGGCCGGGACCAGGGGGTGTGCTGTCGGGTACTGGGGGGTGCCGGCCGAGCTGTACTGGGCGTTGTACTGCATGTGCTGCAGAGACTGCGCGCTGTAAGCCGAAAAGGGGATGCCAGCCTGGAAGGTGGCGGCTGCCAGGTCCTGAGCTTTGAGCGCGTGGCACGGTTTGCCGTCCCTGACCAAAACGGGCACGGCCACCCGGCGCGGGGAGGGCAGGGGCGTCACCTCCATACCTTTCTCGGCCCGGGCGCGCTTCATCTTGTAGCGGTGGTTCTGGAACCAGATTTTGACCTGCGTGGGCGTGAGGCGGATGAGGCTGGCCAGGTGCTCGCGCTCCGGCGCCGACAGGTACCGCTGCTGCCGGAAGCGCCGTTCCAGCTCATAGGTCTGCGCTTTAGAGAACAGCACTCGCCGCTTCCGCTTCTTGCCTGCGTCCGCCCCGCTGCCCGGGGTCTCCTTGTCATTGTCCGGTGACTCGTCGGCCGAGGGCTCCGGAGACTTGGAGTTCGAATCCTGGGGCGCCGCGCCCGCCGACAGCCCGTGCACTGCGGGAGAGAGAAGCGCGTCAGGCGCCTGGAGGCCGCGTGCCGGCCGGGCCAGACCGTGCGCGCCCGGATCCCCTGTGCCCCATCGGCCCTCCGCTCCGCGCGGCCCAATCCCACTGTCTTCACCTTGCCCCCCGTCCCCGCCTTGCTCCACTCCTGGCCAAGCCCTCGGCGTCCCCGGGGGGAAAGAGGAAGCTGCTGGAGCGGGAACTCGGGGCCGTGTTTCTAGGGGTTAGTACAGTGTGGATGCGCGTTTGGGGGGGCGGGGAGTGGCGCTCGGAGAATATCACCGCGGGTTAAGGGCTTCGGCCCCCTTAAACAGTTTCCTTTCCGGAGAGACGTGGGTAGATTTTTAAAAGAAAAAACCTACAATCCAGTCATTGATCGGCTCGGCCATTTAAGGCAGGTTTTTGGGGGCTTTCTTTCTTTGCTTTCGGACTTTCTCGACACCCCTCCGCATCGCACAAAGCGTCCTCTATGATCGTTCAGGGGGCAGGGTGAGCTATTTATACCCGGGCCACCCAGAGCCTCCCCCACCCTCTGCCCGTACCCGAGGCTTGCTGGCTGGCTCCAGCGTTCCAGGCCAGTCCTTCCCGGCTGTTGGAATGGGGTGGGGGGTAGAGCAGGAGCCATCAGTCCCGTTGACTTCTGTAACCAGCCTTGGGAGTTATTGCCCTCCCCTCTTCCTCTTAATTTCTCTCTTTGAAAAATGTATCTCAGACCATGTCTTTTTCCGGGACTAGGTAGGGGCTCTTGACAAGGAGGAAAGAGACAGGGCATCCTGAACATGTGTTAACAATGTTTCTAGGGGCGCAGGGTGAGAGATCCGGGCTTCAATGGCTCCTTCCCCTTTCTCCCCCCAGCGTTCAGCAGAGCTTCCACCGTAGAAATCGAGGCGGCCGGCCACGACCACCGCAGCCCAGTTTCGCTACTTACGGGAGTACTGGAGGCCCTCGGTGCTGGCCAGCCAGCGCGTATAAGGGTTGTCGCTGCTGTCGTAGAAGGGGTTCTTCAGGGGCAGGCTTTGCACCGCGTCCAGGGCGCCCTGCCCCAGTGGCCCGGCCCTCTTGGCGGGCTCCGGCCCCTCGCTCTCTTCCTCTGGCCCTTCGGCCACCGAGCCCTCTTCATCGTTGGTGTCCGGCAGGTCCAAAATGTCCTTGACCGAAAACCCCGTCTTTGTGTTGGTCAGCGACATGGCTCGGGACCCCGGAATATATGCTGCAAAGTTGTAGCTTCACTTGGTCAATTCGTGGCGCTCCCCAGCAGGGGCAGGGAGGGGGTAATGGGGGGAGGGATTGGGGAGGGGAGGGGGGATGGGCTTTAATTATTGAGATAATTATTTTTAAAAAGAGAAATAAACTATGGGGAAGTGGGAGGGGAAAAAGCCCCACTCAACGCCTGTGTTCCCCGAAAGCACGAAGAAACGGATGTAGGGAGCTGAGGAACCCGCGCGCCGGGCCCTAGTTTGTAACTCCAGGAGGGGTGCCAAGGCGGCGTCAGCTCGGGCTCCGGCGGCCGCTCGGCGCGCGGTGGCGGCTGGTGGCGAGGAAAAAATGGGCCATTGCCCGAGCGATCAGTCCATATAAGGCTGGGCTCCACTCGCGAACCTGGGGAGGGGGGTAAGAGGGGGAGAAAGAGAGGGAGGGAAAGAGGGAGGGAGGGGGAGTGAGTGAGGGAGCGGGAGAAGGGTGGAAAAAAAAGGGGACAGACATTAAAACGCAAAGGTTGGACACGTGTGGGCGGGTCTTGGAAGTCAAGTGGATGAAGACAGTTTTTGCAGATGTGAAATTGTGGGTTTTGGGGAGCTCCACGCTCCCAACCAACGGCCCTCTAGAGCAAGATGAGAGGTGTAATGTGTCAATTAATTGCAAAGACGGGGTGAGCCTTTTTTAACCCGGTATTTACATACAAAGGACCACCGCGTCGCTCGCGAGTCCACACACTTGAAAGCGCCGTTTTAACAAATTGCATCTTAGAAAAAGCAGGGGAGGAGGAGAGACAACAAAACAGAAACCAAGAGGAAAAAAAAAATCCTTCTTAACATTCACCGGTTCCTACCTCCCCGCCCTCGAACGCCCACCCCCAGCAAGCCGGAAAATTGGCGATTTGTGGCGCCTTTGGAAAAGGGGGAGGGGGCTAAGGCTGAGCCGCGGGAATCTCTCCTTCCCATTGCTGGTGGCTCCCTAAACAAGATCCGGTTCAAATGGCAAGAGCCCAACTTCTGTAAGCCTCCTAGGTCAATATTTTGGTTGAGGCTTAAGGATGAGTACTAGAAATGACAAGGCAAGTAATTGATTCTAGTTAACGCCGAAAGAGCTCGAAACCCAGGAGAGGGATCGGTTGGGGCTGGCCGGAGCCACCACAAGACGACACCACCCCCCTTCAGCCACCCTTTATTTGCTAAAGACTTATTTATTTCCTTCACTCCGCCTCCCCTTCACCCGCTCCAGTTCTTCGCGGCCGACCAGGACTGCGCAGTTCGCTTGCGGCTGTGAGGGCCGCCAGGGGAGGGGCGGGTGGGGGGTGGGGAACTCTAACTTAGGCGGGGTTCGGACCTCGGCCTCGCCGCCCCGGGCCGCGGGCCGCGTTCTGCGGGTGGAGGGAAGGGCAGGCGGCCCCCCGCCACCTTCCTGCCCCCTATTATGCCTCCCTCTCCAGCCCCTCCTTCGCCAGCCTCCAACGGTGGTGGAGCGGCGGCTTGGGAGAGGGGAGGAGTCGGGGTCGCGGGCTCTGTCTGCAGCCCGGTTGAGGACCTCGGAAAGCCGCGGGGGGCGGGGGGGGGCGTCACAGGGCAGGCGGACGGTGCTGCGTTTTCTTCTCGCAAGCTAGTCCTTTAGTTTTGTCTCCTTCGGGCTCCCTAGGGACGCGTTCCGAGAACACGCTCCAGGATCCCCCGTGTGCCAGGCTGGGAACTGAACTTTTCTGGGACAGCAATTCCTCCTCGGAGCCTCACTTCCCGCCCCTCCCTCCAGTTCCTTCTGGCGGCGGGGCGGCGGGGTGGCGGGGGTTGGGGGAGGTTCGCTACCTGATGCACTTCTGCCCCCGAAAGCGCGTCAGGAGGGTGCTTTGCCTGGGGGCAGGAGGGTCAGACGAGGCCGCTCGCGGGAGTCGGGTCTCGCTTCGCCCTCAGCGTGCAGCCCGGGCCGCCTGCGGGCCCAGCAGAGCGCGCGGGCGCCGCGTTCCTCGCGCGCAGCTGCGATCGCCGCCGCGCCCCGGTCGCCCCTGGGTTGCCAGCGCCCGGCGAGGGCGCCTTTCCCCGAGCCGCTCCGCGGCTTTCTGCAGCTCTCGCTGCCTCGCCCCCAGTATGTGACGTGGGTGACAATGGACCAGGTTAGAGCAAGCCCCTCGTCGGCGCGTCCTGGGTGGTCGGACCCGGGCAAACACAAATACAAACCGATTGCTAAGCTGCGGACAATGAGCGAAATGTAGACAAATGTCCCGCTCCCGTTGGAAGCCTTTGTCCCGGCTCGGTTTTTGCATTTATTTCAGTGGCGAAATAATACATGATTGACGCTCTCTTTCAATGTGTCCTAACTGTTTGGAATAAATCTAAGGTTGTTCCTAGTTGTCATGGCATTCAACCCTTTTCAATGGACTATCTCTTCATTCATTTCTGAATCCGTCCACAATATTAAGGAAACCCCTTCATGTCGACGCTCCCCATTCCTCTTTCTCCTCCTACTTTTTCTTTTCTCCTGTCTACCCTCCTTCCTCTTTTTTTTCCTGCAAGAATTAGAAACTGGTTTGAATCGTGTTCCTCGAACCCATTACTTTTCCTGCTCTCTCTCTCTCTCTCTCTCTTTCTCTCTCCAAGTCTCTGTCTTTCTCAGCTTCCCTCCCCCTTGCCTCTCCCTTCCCCCTTCACGTGGGAGCTCTCTGCCCTGTCCAGTCGGAGGAGGGAGGTTGGTTCGGGGCCGGGGGTGGGGGGTGGGGTGGGGGGGACAGAATTTGCAAACAGGGGCGTGTGGGCCTGCCCCAGCCATTGTTACTCAGCTGCTAAATAAATAACTGGTCAGAAAAAGTTCCTCAATCGGTGCGCTGCAGGAAAGATCCTCCTTTGGTCCCTGCTCTTATTCCTATATTCCAAGGTGGGGACCGGGCAGGTGGGGGGCGGCGGGGTTGTCTCTTAGGGACCAGGGTAGGCTCCAGGGATGGGGAAGGGCCAGGACAATTCTTGGGTTGGGTGGAAAATGGTCTTTTGGCAAGACATGCCCCTTTTTGCACGTGCCCTGAGCCATCTCTGGGGGGAGGAGTCACCCCCAGACGCCTTCTGAGGGGACTGTTAATTTCCTCACCTTGGAATCACCTGGTTCCATTTAGTTCCCAACTTCTTCTTCCCTTTCTCCAACATAGTGGGCCCTTCTCCCTGGATCTGATCAGCTTGTCGATCAAGTCCCTTCTCGTCCTGTCGCCTGGGGGCCGGTACCGAAGAGCACCTGTTTTCCTTTGTGAATCCTGGCTCCTGGGAATTGATCCTGGAGAGGAAGTGCTGACGAGGGCACCCTGAGAAGGAGGGCCCCAGCCCGATTCACTGAAGGCCAGGCTCCTCGGGGCGCCTGCCCCTTGGCCTCAACCAACCCGATTTTTCCCTTGCCTCAGGGCTCAGAGTCCCATTCCAGAAGCACTGGCAGGGCTACACTTCCCCTGCTCACACAGGCCATTGCCTGGATCTCGGCTCTCTCCTCCACCTTCTTCACTCCAGCATTTGCTAGTTTTTCCTTCCCTTGGCTCTAGGACAGCGGGCCGGGTGGGAGCCTCCGCCTTGCCTCCTGCCACTGAGCTCTGCGCCCTGGCGGATCCACTGCACTCAGTGTCTCTCTCCTGGGACCTCGCGAGTCCATTTTCTCCATCGCTTAGTCGCCCGTGTGGTTCCCGCGTCCGCTTCCAAAGCGCTGACATTTGCAATTGAAAAGGCGCAGGGAAGCTCATAATTGAAGGGGAGAAACTCGGCTTGTTAGAGGAAGATCATAAAATGCAAGTCCCCCGGGAGTGGCCTGCGGACGCCGGGAGGCCGGTGCGGGACCAGCTGGCGGCCGGGGGCAAGTCCGGCGCCCAAGCACGCTCCAGGGTCTCCCCAGATTTCCTGCGGCCGGAAGAGCGGGGGCCGGGCACCAAACGCATCTTCCCACACAAATAAACCAGGTGATTGCATGCCGAGGACTCCCTAAGAGGTCTCCGCCGAAGCACCTCAGCCCGGCCTTCTGGAGCCCGGATCTCCTGCTCGGCGAGATTCCGCACATCCAGCCGGCCGAGAGGACCTGCCCCTTCTCCAGAGTCCCCGCCATCCCCGCCCTGTCGGTTCTGGACGTATCAGCGTCTCCTTGCACCAGTGTCACCTCTACTTGGATGTGCTTTAGTCTGCCCAACTCAGATTCCTTAGTAAATTCTTTCCAGGTTCCATCTGGCAGCGAAGAGAAAATGTCCTGAGTTTGGGGCTTTGGGTTCTTCCTGAGTTTGGGGAAGAGTGTGAGCTCCGCCATAGCCCTTCTTGTGCTGCAAACTTGGGGACATGTTGAGACAGGTGCTGGAAATTTGATCCCAGAGTGTTCTAGGCCGGAGGGAGACCGGCTTGGCTCTCTTGGTGTGCGAATACCACCTAGCACTTTCGCCAAGAGCCACCCGAGCAATCGGAGGACCGCTGCCCCTGGTCTTTATTCTTAGCGTTGAGGCTCCCGATTCTATACAAATCTCGAACTCTGTATTCCTTCTTCCCCGTAGGATGGACGCCAAGGGAGTCTCAGGCACCGAAGGGAGGTGGGGGAGGGGAGCAAGAGACTCTTTTCCCCTGGAGGCTAGAGGGAACCAATCTCCTTTGGGAGGCATCATAGGCCTCTAAGATGCTCCCTGCCGCCCAGGGCTCCGGAGGGACTGACGCGCAGGCGGCTGGAGAGGGCGGCGGGGGCACTGAACAATCGGCAGAGGCCCAGGAGGGGAGGTGAATGTACACAGGCTAAGTGGCCCACTCCAGGACAAGTGGCCCTCCAAGTCAGCCCAGTGTTTACCTGTTTACTTTCCCAGGTAGCTCAAACACGAATGCCTTTTCGGAGCTCCGGAGCCTGGGGGCGGCTCTGGTGCGCGGTAGGTCCCCAGCTTCTCACTTCTCAAAACCACGACTTTACGCCCCCTATTGGGGGAGGGGGGAGGTCTAAACGGCAGCAAACAAGGCAGACAGGAAGATACTTTTGCAAAGTGAGGAGAGGCCTGGGCACACCCCATTCCTGGGAGCCTGGCTTGGTGGGCCTGTGGGCAAAGTGGGCGTGCTGGGGTGGAATGCAGCCCCGCCCCCCACTTCTCTACCTCGGTTCTGGGCTTCAGGGCCACTCGGGAGGCGCTCTGCTCACATCCTTCCCTTTTCGTGCTGGTGAAAGGTTGCTGGGTAGGTGTGTCCTCCCGGAGAGTTTAGGGCAGGAAAAAGCCTGGGAGGGGGTTTACCTTGGGGGCCAGCTCAAAAGCGGGGGGTGGGGGTGGGGGTGGGGGTAGACTTGAGGAGCCCAAAGCTTGGGCAGCCCTAGGCAGCACCACTCGCCCTCCCCAACCACAAAAGCGCTTCCAATCAGGAAAAATACAAGATCTTTTCCCTTTATTTGGAAACACTAATTTGTTTGATTTAATTTCTCTCTCACTCTTATTTATTATTATATTTTTGGAATGAAAAGAGGTTGAACAGAAACTCCTTCCCCCGTACAGTGTGTGACTGAGCTGTCAGCCGCCCCCCATCCCATCTCAGATATCAGCCTTCAAGTGGATTAGTTTATTGTATGGTTAGCACCAAGGTGCAAGCGTTTGTCTTCATTCACTGCTGAAACAAAGCGCGTTGCACCTTCCTGCTCCGCGAGGATTAGCGGCGCGGACACAAAGGTTTTGCTCCAGAAGGTTTATTTTATCGCGGGTTGGAGACTCGGACAGAGCGTGGCACGCACTCAAAATCAATGAGGAAGGAAAACGTCGCCCAATCTGGTCCCTGAGACTGGCGATAAAGACGCTCACCTTTAAGATGCACACTTTCAAAGTGGCTCAAAAGGCGTCTTTGACTTTAGGTTGGGGAGCAGGCTCTGCAGGAAGCAGGGGTATCAGCTCTGGTGTTTCAGATGAAAGAAGTAGAGGAGTGTGGCCCAGGGTACTACCCAGAGAGGGAACCTTTCCTGACCGGAAAACTGAAAGTCAGGTTTTCTCCAGTGGGTTCAAGTGCAAACTGGTATTACCTTCTGGCTCTGGGAAAAGAAAACTGAGGTCCCTGGAAGTCCCTGCAGCAGAGTTGGGGAGGCCTAAAGCTCTGTCAGTGTGCAACTTTCACGAGGCCAGACCATGATAGGGACTGGGCAGGAGAGACCCTCGGCCATTGGACAGATGGACCAGGCAGGGCTAGTGTGAAGGGAAAGGAAACCTCAGCCGGCTTCGGGTTTAAACCGAAGGTGGGTGTTTGGTTTCTTTGGCCCACATTGTGGTAACCCTTTAATGTGGCTCTAGGAGGGGAAGAATGAGTGGGTGCCTACCAAAAGGACAGTACTCCTGAGTCACCAAGAACGTGTTGGGCAGGGAAGTTTTTCAGACCCAGACACAAAGCTCTGCTTCTGTGTCTCTAGAAAAGCCACCTCCCACCGGCTTCCTCCAGGGCACAGGAACTCTGCGAGGCCACGGACAGAAGAACTGATCTTGGGACCTAGAGCCTGGAGTCTCCTGTGCAATTAATTGTGGGTGCAGTACGCAGGAATCCGAGTGAGTTATCCCCCTTCTTTTTTCAAGGTGAAATACAAATTTTCCCAATTATCTGCTTCAAAAGAAAAAAAAAAAGACAGATATCTCCAGAGAACATAAATTGTAATAGAAATTAGGATTTCTCTTTCTATTAATCAGCTTCATTGTGTGGGCGTAAGACCCCGCGGACATATGTTAGGACTTTGATAAATGCACTTTAATGAGATCTTTGAAAATGCATCCAATAAAATAAAAGGCAAGAAAAGCCGTTTAACTTTCATGGATGTTAAATTGAACACGAAATGTGGCTTGGGGCGCGCTACAAAATGGAACCGGCCTCACTCCAATATTTTCTTTTAAAACGCAGCTCTAAGCCCCCCTCGGGCCAAATGAGCCTGCCTCAGCCAATCCATTGTCACCGGTTTATTGGGGAAACCAAACGCCACGTCCCCCTGGGCGAACCCCTTTGCTTCATTCGTTTGCGCTGCTCTAATGATTAAATATGTTACAATGAGATTACGCGCCGTCAGTGTTGCCTTCAGGAACGTTCGTCCAGCCATGCCCTACCCTCTCCCATAAGGGCGATTTCAACGCAGGAGATTGGGGTTTCTCAAGGAAACATGGCGCTGAAAGCACGTTCTTATCTGAATTTACTTCTTAACACGTGACAAACTCGTTACCACAGGACTTGGGCATAACAGGCGGCCTCTCCTAACGGGTTAGAATTCAGCACTTAAAGCTGGGCCAGGCGGGCTGAGGGGAGGCGCAGACCTCGCCGGCGCGGGGACGCCGCGCTCTCCGCCCGCGCCGGGCCCCGGAAGACCGGGAACCGACCCGCGAGGGCCTCGGGCACTAGAGGAGGGGGCGTTCCTGGGGATCTCCCTCTCATTTCTCCAATCTGAGTATCGGAGGTTCACAATCCCCCTCCAGACGCAACGCCCCTTTCCCCCTCCAAGCGCCACCGAAGTCGAGAAGGCGCTGGAGGCGCGCGAAAGGGCCTTCTTGCTGCGCGTGTGCGTGTGCACGCGCGCGTGTGTGTGTGAGTGTGTGTACGTATATTTGGAGAAGAGGGCCACCCCTCGGAAACCAGGACCTCAACAGACTCCAGTGACTCTCATTTCTGATCCTCTGGCGATCTCTACTGACGCAAATGAGAACTGTCCTGCTCCTGGCGCCGCCCGGGAGACACTCGCCCTCTCAAAGTCCGAGCTGGAGCTGCCTCCCCAGCGACCTCCGACCGCGGCTCGGGCCCCCGGCCCTCGTCCTTCCTTACCCTCCTCCTCGCAACCCCGCACCTCGTGGCCCAGTTCTGCCTGAGGAGAACCCCTTTCTCCACTAGGCGCCATCTCCAAATTACCTTCGGGACTTCTGCCTCGGCCTGAACCCTCAATCGCGAGTCCCCCACGGCGCACAGGGGAGACTTACCCGGCGGAGGTGGGTGCTGAGCTTGCCTCTTCCTTACAGCCGCACGGCCAGCCGAGGAGCATCCGGCACTCGGCAGTGGGGAGGAGACTGGCGAGGCGCTCGAGGCGCCCGCTCCGCCTCCCGCTCCCCGGCGCTGCGGCGACAGCTCCGCCGCATTTCCAGGCGCGTCTTTATCTAGCCCTCCACCTACCGGACCCCCCTCCACGGCGCCCCTCCCCCACCGCGCGCCCTCCGGGCGGAGCTTGAAGGGCCGCGGCGCTCGCGGCGCCCGCGGCGCCGCGCCCCCCACTACCCCTCCTTTCGGCCCCTGCACCTGCCCAGTCCCCCGCGGCCGTCCTGCTCCCCTGGCTGGGCCAGAGAGTGAGCGGCGGGCGGGCACCTGGCCTCAGCAGCAGGTAAAACTTTTCCCGTCCACGGGCGCGACGGGAGGGGCCCGCTCTTTCCCCAACGCCCCTCGTCCCAAACAGCGGAGTCGGCGGAGGACTTCAGACGCCCGGCTTTGCCCACCTGCTGCTTCCGGACTCCGCGGCTTGGGGAGGGAGCCGAGTCCGAGCCTCCAGAACGAGATGCGCTCAGGCGATCTCGCGGAGACCCGGAACCCCGGCACAGCTAGACGGAGACGGCGGTGCTCCAGAGCCCTTTTCCCTGGCCCGCCGCAGGGGCTATGCTCCCAGCCCGTTCCGGTTGCGGCGGCAGCGGAGACCAGCGCGGGGCTGGGGCAGGAGGAACCGACGGCCCGCGCCTGACAGCGAAGGGCGACGCCGGGCTCCTTCGCGGCTCCCGGCCCCGCCGCGTTCCCCGCGTCCCTCAGTCCACCCGGCCTCGCGCGCGAGCAGGAGGCTCACCTGGAGCGCGGCTGCGCCGCAAGAGCCAGGCTCCGCCAGCGCGCCGAGCCCTGGCCGCTCTGTATTCCGGCTGCGGGCGGCTGCGGGGTCGCAGGCGCTCGGGCAGTGGCGCGGCGCGGCGGGCGAGCGCCCCCCTCCTGGCCCCGCAGCCCCACCCTCCCGGCCCTGGCCCGGAGGACGCGCAGCCCTGGCGGAGGGGGCCGCTCCCCTGCGCTGCGCGCACTGTTTGTTTTCCTTGCCCGACTGACGTGAGTCAAAATATTGGCCATATGTTCAGCGGTAATAAATTGGGTATGAGCGCAAACACACTTGGGCTTCGATGGCTCTTTCAGCTGCCACATGGTCGGCTTGGGGGAGGGGAAATGCCACCCTGCGTCGGCCCCGACCCCAAATAGGCGTGTAGTTTCCTCTCCTTAACCCTCCCCCCCCGCCCCCCCAGCAGGAGATCTGAGACCCAGGTCTCTCTTCTTCCTCGCCCCTCCTCCATCTCCAGCCGTGTCTTTGACCCTGCAGCTCCTGGCGAGCCCCGTGTGCTGGTTAACAAGGTCGCCATCTATAAATTGCTTGGTCGCTAAGACGCCATAAAACCAAAGGGCCAGATGTGGCACGCTATTTATGTGTGAAACGGCGTTTACACTAGATACGCTGATCCAAGGCCTGTAGCACGACATCGCGGGAGGTCACACACCTCTCGCCCTGGCTCCAGTCTCCTCCTCCAGCACACTCTTCCTCCAGATTGAGAGGTGTTGGTTTTTCTGGGAAAGGTCAGCTCTCCGCAGCTCAGGAAGAGAATGATTTCAGTGCACTTGTGCCAAGGTGCCACCTGTCCAGGATTAGAGGCAACCTCTGTGATTTATTTCTATAGCGTTTCTGTTTCCAGCGCCAGAGACTTATTTTCCAGGAGGTTTGATCCGCTCCCTGGGACGTTGGTCTGAACAGGAAAGGTGGTATTGAAAGCTAAAGATGTTCAAGCCTGTGTCCTTGGTGGCATTTGAGGGTGGGGGCCTCCTGAGCCCCTTGGGGGAGGCAGAAATGGCAGTGGAACAGTTCACCTGGCTGAGAGAGACCTGGTACTACTTCTACCTACTCCAGTGGAACGCATTTAACCCAAATGGCAGTCAAAGCACTCGGACAGGACTACCCTAGCATTGGACATGACATCTCAGGGGCCTGGCATGCTTCAGGAAAGGGAGGTAAACACTGTGTAGTAATGGAAAACAATTGTTTTATTTTTTTCCCCTGAGAATGAAGGCAACCTTGGCACTGCATGTCGCCAAACTGGTCACCTCACACTTTACTCACATGAATTCATTAAGAGTCATTGTCTCTCCCATGCTATTATTTTACTATTTCTTCAAGTGAACCAAATTCTCTCTGTGGTTAATAAGCACCAAGCCAGGCCCCCTACCTTCCTTTTCATCTTCAAAACACCTGGGGTTCCCTGAATGACATCTTCCATCTGGCCAAGGAAAATTAGAGGAAAAACGTTGCCCTACTGCAGGGAAAAACACAAGCATTTGACTTCACTATTACAAGTTACCCTGGGTCTGTGTCCACTGGATGACTGTCCTTAGGTGGTAGTTAAGGGTAGAGAAATGATGCTGTTGAAAGGGGGTGGGAGAGAAAGGGAGAATGGATGTGGGATGGGTGGAGGTGGTAAGGAGGAACCCACTCAACAGGTGTGAAAAAGAACTGTAAAATGAACCTCTTAACCTTAAATGCTGAGCACAAACAGCGAGTCTGCGGGTCTGCTTTCCTGGGAGTGAGCTCCCAGAAATCTTTAGTTACTGCAGAGAAATATGGGGCTACATGCAAACCTGAAGGAGTTGTTTATCCTGGAAAATTACTACTGCATTTCACTCTTTTGTTTTCCTGGGATTTTAAGACTTTATAGTTTAAAAAAGAAACAAAACTAGAATGTATTTTTGGGTTTACATCACCTCCAAGTGTAAATTCTGGGATAACCAATGAATAGCTTCTTGGCATGAAAATATTGCTTCATGGCCAAAATTGAACAAGGGCATTTGGAGGGAGGGACACCTTCACGTGTGTAGCCTTCATGGGAATGGGTGTTTTTGTCTAACAGGTGTGCTGTGTGTTTTCCCTGCCAATATCACAGATACCTGCTAAGCAGTGAACAGAGATGCCAGCAATGAACTTAGAGAGTCTGGTGTGATGGTCTCAGGGTGGAAAACTGAGAGAAATGAAGCAAAGAATGCATCAGTCTCTATATCTTTCCCTATTTAGGAAACCCTAGTTGAAAATAGCAAATGTACCAGGGGATCAACTAGGTAATTGATAATAAAAATCCGTCACAAAGGAGATGCAGTCTGGAGCAAGATCTAAGTGAAGCACAGTGTTTAGATACAACTTACGTGTCCTATCTTTGGGCTTATATGGCAATCTGGAGCTAAACTTGATTCACTCAAGTATCCTCAGACCTAGACAGATTTCATGCAGTGTCTTTTCTTAGTTTCATAGTCACTTATGCTATTTTGTCTTCAGAGACATTCCTGCCCTACCATAGACTCAAAATTCATGAACTTTTCACACAGGCCAAACCTTCCTCCATGAAGTTCCCCAAAGGTATCATCAGCTGCAAGGTGCTTTGGGACTGAGCAGTTCTTGGTACTTACAAGTAAAAGTCAACCAAAACAAAAACATTGCACTGCTTTGGACCAAGATAGGATATAATTGCATTGTCTTGATAAGAGTTATCCGGTAGTTCCCACAGACACCATTCCTCCCTTCTTATAACTGGTTGGTCCTCCATCCAGTCAGTCAAGGAAGCCAGGCACTTCGCTTGTGCTTTACATGGGCATCATGCTTGGTAGCCAGAGTGGCTCCATGAAGGTGAGATCTGAGATGGCCTTGAAGGAAAGCCAGAGCCGACTACCCCTGACATTGGGGGGCTTTAAGGAAGCTCCATGCATCTGCAAATATCTTTAGAATGAAAAATGGGGTGCTGAGGAGACTCTGTAGGTGGGTGATGCCTTCAACCAGTGAAGGGGTTGGCTGAATTCATCCAATATGGAATCCTGGTCCACTTTATTTGAAAGCAGACCGGCTTCTTTTGCTCCAATACATTGCTTAGCAGAGCCAGAAGGTAGATGCCATGGTTTTACGAGGCCCTTGGTCTCCCAGAGGCAGAAAATGATAATAGCTTCCTCTTATCTCCAGCAGCAAACCGGGGTAAGCCAACCCAGCAGGAAACAGATCATTGGGTTAGAGTGTTGGCAGCAGCCAATGAATTTGGCAGTATGTATAAATCTTCAAGAAGTAAAAATCATGGTGCATCTAGAGATAGAAACTAGATAGTGGTTGTGTAGGGTTGGGGGGCATGGGGAGGTTGGAGAGTGATGGCTAAGGGGTGGGAGATTTCTTTATAGGGTGATGAAAATGTTCTAAAAATGATTGTGCTATGAATATACTAAAAGCAAACACTAATTTGGGTGAATTGCATGGTAAATGAATTGTATCTCAATAAAGCTGTTTAAAAAAAACTAAAGGCATCTCTTTCTCCCTGCCTCTCGGGTAGAAGGTGCTGGCTAGAAGCTAGGAGGGGTTGAGGGAAGACAAGTGACACTAAAAATTGTTTTTCGTTTTCCCAATTTTTATTCTGAGTATTTTCTAACACAAAGAAAAGTTGAAAGAATAGTAGAGTGAACATTTGTACACCCGCTGCCTGGATTCAACAGTTGTTAACATTTGCCACATATGCTTTATCAATCTATAATAATGCATGTTTCTTTTATTAAACTATTTGGAATTAAGGTTGTAAATATCATGATATTCCCCACTGAGTATTTCAACGTGTCTCTTAACAATAGACCTTCTCCAACATAATTACAACACTATTACTACGCTTTAGAAAATTAGCAATAATTCTATAATTTATCTGATATTTATTCCTTATTCAAAATTTCCCAAAAAAATGTATTTTTACTGCCAGTTTCTTTATTCATTTATGTTTTCAGCTCTAGGGCCTACTCTAATTTAGTGCACTGCACTGCACTGCCACGTTTCATCATTATTTTTTAGTTTTTTATATCCATATTCTCTTAATTTATAACTGTGAGCATCCTTGTTGTCCCCCTTCCTTCCCTTTTCTCTGACATTGACTTTTGAGAACTCAGACCATTTGTAGAATATCCGTTTGTCCCTTTCCAGACTGTTTTCCCTGGTGTCATTGCCCTCGCCCCTTTAGTCCCTGCAAAGTCACAAACTGGATGTTAGATCTAGAGTTCACATCAGGCCATGTTACACATTTGTGATAAGAATGCTACACATGTGGTATGTGACATTGCATTTTATTAGAAAGCAAGTCATGTCCCTCTAGTAGTGTGACTAAGTTTGATCACTTGGTTAAGGTGGTGACTGCTGAATTGTCTCATGTGCATTAATAAGTAATTAGTAAGTAATCTGAGGGGTGATACTTTAGTATTGTTTCAATATTCCTTGTTACTGTGTAAATATCCCCCATATTCCTCAATAATTTTTCATCTAGTATTTTTTAGCATCCATTGTCTCCTTTTATTGTTCATTCCACATAACTTGCTGTTTTTTTTCTTGTAAAGAAAAGCTTTTTTCCCCTCAACCCCCATCATGGACTCATAGAATTAAACTTTTAATATGTTACAATCAATTAAGACCTTTCTTTTGATGCTCTGATTATCCAAATTATTTAGTGTACAGCAGGGATGTCTAAACTTTTGGCTTCCCTGGGCTACACTGGAAGAAGAAGAATTGTCTTGGGCTGCACATAAAACACACTAACACTAATGATAGCTGATGAGCTTAAAAAAAAAGAAGTCTCAAAAAAATCTCATAATGTTTTAAGAAAGTCTATGAATTTTTTTTTTTTTTTTTTTTTTTTTTTTTTTGGCTGCATTCAAAGCTGTCCTGGGCCACGTGTAGCCCGCTGGTCGCCAGTTAGACAAGCTTGGTGTATAGCAATGCACTATATACTGAGGGAAAAGTCAGACATTGAAAATGATAAAAATCTC
This sequence comes from Lyroderma lyra, assembly GCA_004026885.1. Taxonomy (NCBI): domain Eukaryota; kingdom Metazoa; phylum Chordata; class Mammalia; order Chiroptera; family Megadermatidae; genus Lyroderma; species Lyroderma lyra. The sequence continues at coordinate 235,857 of PVJL010000078.1, read as the reverse complement.
AGTGGAGCCCCTGAACCTCCTCCAAGTGGTTCTCAGTGGTTTTCAGCAAGCCAAGTTATCACGGAACACTTCTATGCATATTTCCGACCAACGAGTGACTCATCATCAACCACGAAAAAACCTCTTATTATACATTTGCAGGGTGCTCAAATGTGTTATGAATTAAAAACAATAAAAATACCAAATACCATCATAGCCCCTGACCACTGATGTTGGAGATTCTACCCCAGGATCCAGCAGTGTTTATGGTAAGTCTTGAGCTAAGTTTCTGATCAGCTACAATCACGTGGTGCCACATAATGCTGTTTCCTCTGCTCTAAATCTTGCCCTTCCTATTTCCTAACATTGGCCTGGACCTCACTATGACATTCCCAGTAAATGCTTTTCATCATATAGCAATTCAGACTTTTGAATCAGATGTTGGATGCACTTCCTATAAGAAAAATGGGACTAAGGTAATGCCCTTTGCAGTCCATGAAAATATCTAGTTATCTGTAGATGGGAGGAAAATCAAGAAGCTTGTTTTGGGTTTAGAGGGCAAAAATAGCCCCATGGAGGCTGAATATACAAGATCCTTAAATCTTTAATCATCCTAATCTATCCTTGTGGTATACTTTGAAATAACGTTGGCCTCTGTCTTGATTCTCTGAATGAATTAAGAGGACTACCGACATTTTTAAGGCCATATAATTATTTCCAAATAGGGATTTTGGATTTGGAAATGGAAATTTGGTGTAAACCATGCTTAATATTAGATAATTTTTTGGAAAAGATGATAAGCACCATGAAATGGGCATAAGTACAATTTTGGAACATTTTGAGTAGTTACCATTTACCTTCTAGCCAATAAAGGGGTTGGATCCTAACAGTATTTGTTTTATTGAACACTTACTATGTCCCTGGCACTGTGCTAAGCCCCTTTTTTTGTGTATCATTTCATCTAATTCCCACAATAACCTAATGAATTAAGAAACATCAATTATTACCTTCATTTTAAAGATAAGGAAACTGATGTTTAAGAAGTTTACAGACAGATTCTAGAGTCAGAATGCATGGGCCTAAATCTTCCCTCTTCTTTATGACTTCACCAAATTACCTAACCTCTTTGAGACCCATTTCCCCCCAGTGTAAAATGGAGTCTGCTCTGAGTGTCATGAGGATGAGATAAGATGGTGTATGTAAAACACAGAATTGTTTGGTGCCTGGTACCTAGTAGACACTCTGTAACTTCTTGCTTTAGTTTCTAGCATTATTATTAGCTCTGGTTACAGAAAAGCTAGGATTTCAGTCCAAGTCTACCTGACCCCAGAAGCCATGCTCTTGACCATCACATCATAGTGCAGAGCTTTGTCACTGAATGGCAACTGGAGACGTTCCAAAAAGTGTTTCCTTTCCCTGAAGGGAGTTTCTTGGTTTTTCTCCTCCATTCCCTTTTCTTTTAATTTTTTCCCTTATGTAATGTGTTCTTTCCCTTTGATTCATGATTCATTGTATTGGTGGCAATGAGGGGCACTGTCTTAGCTGCTGGCATTCAGGACTGAACAAATGATAGACTCATGGGTGGTTGTATTGCTTTCCAGTAAAAGGATGCAGCAGGAGTGACTAGAAGTTTGAGGTGGAAAATTATATCACTTTCAAGTAACACTGGTTTAGAGAAGTACTGCATTTTAAATGGGAGTTAAGTGTGATCCTTTGGTTTCTGGCTGGAGGTTTTGTCTCCATGGTGCATTTTGATTATGGACAAGGAGTAGGACTGAGTTGAATTAAATCCTGTGTTTGGGTGGGGCCAGATGGTAGTGTTAGCTCTTATCACCATGGGTTCTCCATGGGTGAACTCCTTATGTCCCCTAATACCCACACCCCCACTCACTCCTTTGTCCTGTATCCCTCTTGGGGATGATGAGGTCCCCACTAATGAAGGAAATGCCACGAGAGGGCATATTGCTTGGATTTGTACTACTTGGAGAAGAAACAACAGGCTTCAGTTTTCTTAGAAGGCATCTGACCTCAGTGCAATATTGAACAAGACACAGAGACTGAGTGAATTGGCATTTCCTCTAATTATTATGGATACAAAGTCACTGGCCCCCTGACATGTTAATAGGTCAGGAATAGGGGAATGAAGATCAGTAATTATACTAAGTTATACTTTCCCCATCCGAGCAGCTTTCCATAGGTGATGGGCAATCCATCGGCTGAATTACAAGTTTGCTTTTGAGCCCTCTAGCATTTTCTTGTAGAAGTTAATATGTATCTGATCCTGGTGAGTTTAGTTCTTTGGGTGATCTGTTTGGAAGAAAGGTATCATGGCTAGCATCACTGTAAAGGAAGTGATAAGGTCTAGGCAATTACAGTGGAGGAAGAACACATTACATTCAGATCCAATCACAAAATTGCCATCTCGATTATGGTTGTCAGATTTTAACCCATGCTGATGTTGCCATTGGGGAAAGAAAGAACTCATCGTAAATCTCAGTGATTCTTTGACAGTTTTCAATTTCAATGGGAAGCATCATGGAAGTGAATTTGATAAAGGACTTTGCAATGAGGAAAAAGTTTCCATTTTTCTTTTGTCCATTTAAAGATCTTCTGACAATTTACAATCCTTGTTGGGCTTAAGGTTTGAAATGGTTTGCATATGAACTTTTTGTGTCATGAGGATTTCACTTGAGGGAAATGGCATGGCAATTCTGCCCTTCACAGAGAGAACAGAATGACTCTTGTTTCTTCTAAAATTATTTAATCAATCAACCAATTAACAAGTTCACAGTTTTTACATAGATTGTATGTTTACTTGGTGCATTAGTCTGCAAGGGGTGCAGTAACAAATACCACCAACTGGGTGGCTTAAACAGTAGAAATTTATTGTCTCAGAGTCTGGAGACTACAAGTCCAAAATCAAGGTGTGATCATCTTTTCCCTGTGTCTCTTCACACTGAATTCTCTCTGTGCCTGTTTATCCATGTGTCTAAATTTCTCCCTTTTATAAGGACACCAGTCATATTAGATAAGAGCCCATCCTACTAACTCATTTAACTTAATTCTGTCTGTAAAGACCCTATTCCAAATAAAGTCACTTTCTGAGTTAGAATTTCAGCATATCTTTTTTTATTGAAAAGTATAGTAACTATATTTACTCATTAAATACTATTTAAGGTTTCTAAAACACAACTTCAAAATATCCAGCATGCATGTTTAATGTCAGTACAATGGATTCAAGACCAAGTATACATGTTACATGCATCAAGGCTAGATTACAAATTATCATAGTCATCATCATCATCACATTTTCTTTTCAAAGCATTCGATGATTCATTGGCAGTATTTTGTGATGACGCCATGTTAATGGTAATAAGAATGTTCTTGGACCCAATTAAGATAAATCAGCATATCTTTTTTAAAAGGACACAATTCAACTTACAACACTTGGGATGGGTTTAGGGTGGGAGTGATGAAGATCACGGAAGGCCGAAAGCCCTAAGCCATGCCCTGTGATGACCAAGTTTAGTCTAATTTAGTGTCTGCCTGAATATAAAGGCCTTGGGCTTGGGTGTGCAGTTGATGGTGAACATTTGGTATTGAAGGCATATGACTTTTAAATGAATGAAAATAATAATTTGGAATAGCAATCCCATTAGGAAAAAGGTCTTTTATATATTAAGTAGCTTAAGAAAAATAAGCAAGTTACCTGAAACTGATCTTCCTTCCAATCAAGCAACTACTTTTTAAAAAATTGTTAAACATACTGGGGTGACATTGGTTAGCAAAGATTACATAGGTTCTAGGTGTACAATTCTACAGTGCATCATCTATGTGTTGCCTTATATGTTCACCACAGAGTCATTTCTCTTTCCATCACCATATACTTAACTTCCCTTCCTTCCTCTCCCATCCTCTCCCACTTGCCCTCAGGTAACTACTAAACTATTGATTGTATCCATGAGTTGCCTTCAGTTTTATATTCCACATATGAGTGAAATCACATGGTTCTTGTTTTTTTCCACCTGACTTATTTTGCTTAGCGTAATCTCTAGGTCCATCTGTTTTGTTGCAAATGGCAATATTTCATCTTTTCTTATAGCTGAGTTAATATTCCATTGTGTATATGTACCACAGCTTCTTTACCCAGCCATCTATTGAAGAGTAATTTGGTTGTTTCCACGTCTTGGTCACTGTAAAAAATGCTGCAATGAACATTGGGGTACATAAGTCTTTGTGAACTAAGGGTTCAAATATTTTTGGTGGATAGTCACCAAAGAAGGGGGATTGTCAGGTCACATGGTAATTTCATTCAAATTTTCTGAGGAATCTCCACACTTTCTTCCATAGTGGTTGTACCAACTTTCATTCCAATCACCAATATGCAAAGGTTCCTTTTTCTCCACACCCTCTCCAGCACTTGTTATTCCTTTTCTTGTTGATAATAGCCATTCTCACAGGTGTGAGGTGGTATCTCATTGTGGTTTTGAATTGCATTTCCCTAATAGGTAATGAAGTTTTGCATGTTTTCATATGTCTGTTGGCCATTTGTATGTCTTCATGGGTCAAGTGTCTGTTCAGGTCCTCTGCCCACTTTTTAATTGGGTTGTATCTTTTGTTGTTATTGAGTCACACTAGTTCTTTATATATTTTAGATAGTAATCCCTTATCAGATGTGTTGTCTGTAAATATTTTCTCCTATTCGGTTGGCTCTCCTTTTGCTTTGTTGATGGTTTTCTTTGCTGTGCAGAAGCTTTTTAGTTTGATATAGTCCCTTTAATTTATTTTTGCTTTTACTTCCCTTGCCTTTGAGGTCAGGTTCATGAAGTCTTCCTTGAGCCCTAGGTCTATAAGTTTAGTATGAAAATTTTCTTCTATATGGTTTATTGTTTTGGGTCTTATGTGAAGGACTTTAATCCATTTTGAATTAATTTTGTTGTATAGTGACAGTTCAGAGCTCAAATTCATTCTTTTGCATGTGATTTTCCAATTTTCCCAGCACCATCTACTGAAGAGACTTTCTCTTCTTCATGGTATACTTTTTGCTTATTTATCAAAAATTATTATCCATATATTTGTGGATTTATTTCTGGATTTTCAATTCTGTTCCATTGATCTGTGTATCTGTTTTTCTGCCAATACCAAACTGATTTGATTATTGATGCTTTGTAGTATAAATTGAAATTGGGTGGCGTGATACGTCCAGCCTTATTCTTTTTATGTAGTATTGCTTTGGTGATTCGAGGTCTTTTGTGGTCCCATACAAATCTGATAATTTTTAAATGTATTTTGTGAAAGTATGTTCATGGGATTTCGATGGGAATTGTATGAAATCTGTACATTTCTTTGGGTAATATGGTTATTTTAACAATATTAAATCTTCCTATACATGAACACAGAGTATCTTTCCATTTCTTTATGTCTTCTTCAATTTCTTTTGATAGTGTTTTATAGTTTTTCATTTATAAGTCCTCCATGTTCTTTGTTAAGTTCATTCCCAGGTATTTTATTCTTTTTCTTTTTTCTCTTTGTTGCTTTTGATTTTATGTCAAAAATCAAACTAAATTTCTCCATCTCTTTCCCTTATTTCACCCACTCTCCCATCCTTCCTCCCATCTTGAAGAAGTTCCTTTAACATTTTTTGTAGTACTGGTTTGGTGGTGATGTATTTCTTTAACTTTTCCTTATCTGAGAAGCTCTTTATCTGCCCTTCAATTTTGAATGCTAGCCTTGCTCGATACATTTTTCTTGGTTATAGATCCTTGGTTTTCATCACTTTGAATATTTTCTGCCATTCCCTTCTTGCCTGTGAAGTTTCTGGTGGGAAATAAGCTGACAATCAAATAGGTGTTCCTTTATAAGTTACTACTTACATTTCTCTTATTTTTAGAATTTTCTCTTTTTCTTTAACTTTTGCCATTTTAAATATGGTGTTTCTTGGTGTGTTCTTGTTTGGGATCATCTTGTTTGGTATTCTCTGTGCATCCTGGACTTGGCTGTCTATTTCCTTTGCCAGGTTAGGAAAATTTTCAGTCATTATTTCTTTAAATAATTTCTCAATCCCTTGCTTTTCCTCTGTCCCTGTGGTACACCTATAATTCTGATATTCTGCTTAAAATTGTCCCAGAGGAATCCCAAACCATCCCCATTTTTCTGGATTCTCATATCTATCTGTTCTAAATGGGTGTTTTCTCCTGGCTTTTCCTGCAAATCACTGCTTTGTGCTTCTATTTTATCTAGTTTGGTGACTTATATTCCATTCTTCATTTCAGTTAATGTAGTCATTATCTCTCTCTGGTCCTTTATAATGGTTTGTAAGTCTTCTTTGATGCTTGCTATTTCTCTGTTGAAATTATCATTTAGTTGCTTAAGCATTTTTATAATCATTGCTTTGAGCTGTGTTTCAGATGGGTCATCTGTCTCTATCCATCTTTTTAATTCTCTGGTTTATCATATTTGCAACCTCTTTGGACCCTCCCGGCTGCAATTCCTTTAGTGTTTGCTGCTGATACTGGGTGAGCAGAGATCTGTGGGGGAGGGGCGTTGTGGCTTTGTTTTCTTCCTGTGGCTCCAGGGGTCGTGCAAAGAGTTTGGAGTGGTTGAGCCTTTCTGTTCTCTGTTTGCCTCGTGTGCAGATTCTGCCCTGAGTCTTGGGTTCAGTCCTGTATGCTGGTCTTTCAGACTGCTGGTTGTGGAATGAGAAATGCATGTGCAAAACCCTCTCTCTCCTTCTCCTTTCCCACAGGAGTGTTCGAGCTATGGCTCCTCATGTCCCAGATGCTCCCCCTCCTCTGGGTACTGGAGGGAAATCTGGCCACTGCAGTTCATGGACCAGTCTGCACTTTCTGTGGCCAAAGTGAGGTGGGTGTGGTATCTCACACCCTTCCTGTGGGCCTCCTTTCCTCTGTCTCCCTGACCCAGTGAGGTCTTGAGCACTCTCCCACTGCCTTCTTCCTCTTCCCTCCCCCAGCAATGGAGTTCCAAGCTGGGACTTGTACAGCCGAGTCCCCGCTCTTCCCTTTATTTCTCCTTTGTTTAACCCTCTGCCTGTCTGCATGGATTTCTTAGCTGTGATTGTGCATTGTGTAGAGGGCCCTTGGTTGAGGTATAGGTGTTTTCTTACGTGTAACCTCCAGAGGAATTTTTTGGAGGTCCCTCTCATGCTGCCATATGTTGTGGCCTTATTCTTATTTCTTTTTCTGAAGATTCGTTGTTTGTAAATAGAAATGCAATTGATTTTTGTACATTGATTTTGTGTCCTGAAACTTTACTGTATTTGTTTATTGTTTCTAATAGTTTTCTGGTGGAGTCTGGAATTTTCTATATAAAGGATTATGTCATCTGCAAATAGTGACAGTTTGACTTCTTCCTTCCCAATTTGGATACCTTTTATTCCTTTCCCTGAAGCAACTATTATATGATATTTGTATGTATATTTGAACTCTGTCTACTAGTTATCTGTCACATCTTTTTTCTCATCCTTACTTTTTCTTCTTAATATCGAAGTATCTATCTGTATGTCTCTGATAGACATCTAATTCTCACTGAATTAATGGGGGATGTTAGGCCTATCTAATAACTGCCAATGAATATCAAGATGTAATTATAATGCCTTGATCTTTATATGACTTATGACTTTTAAGCGCTCCCAGCATGTCAAGCATAGCCTTATTACAGAGGATTACAGAATCCTCTTACCATCACTTGGACCTGAATTGCAAGTATCACTACTTCCATCCTGGGGGAGGAAAACCCAAGGAACAGAATAGGAAGGTCTGTTGTCTAATGCTACAAAGAGGACAGGAAGGGCCACACTGTCTCTTTGTCATCCATTATTCTGGAGTGTTCTTTAGGTAGATTGTCTTCCAAAGCACTCTTTATGCTCTATTTTAGCATCCCCAGTTGCTGTTTGTGTATGCAGTCTGATGTCTGGGGCAGGAGCAGTTCTGGATGAATTGAGAAGAAAAACAACAAGACTTCTATAATAATGCACTGTTTATTATTGGATCAATATGATCGATGTCCACCTGTCAGATCTGTAACATTATCTGGGAACCAGCAGATGGAGCTGTTACAGATAGCATTCAGAGGTTTGTTTATTCTCCTGAGCTCGTTTTTCCATCCTGAGGGAAATACCACTTCATTGTTAGGGCAGAGGAGTTATTTGTAGCCAGATATTGCACACCCGTTTTCTCTAATCCCAAGTCTGCAGAACTGGAAGGTTGTTTAGGTGGAGGGCCAAGGTTTCCATGTGGAAGAGGTGTGATCAGTTTTGCACTGCCTCCCCCATGCCTCCTCATGGGAGGAACAAATGTTTGCTATGTACAAGGAGAACACTAAATACACTGCCTTCCGGAAAGCCCACACATGGAGTTGTAGAAGTGTTCACATATGGCAGATTACAGGAGAAAAGAAAGATTGGGTTAATGATGACTCACTTAGTAAACACATTATCAATATTGATAGACCCCAAAAGGATGCATATGCAAAATGTCCCTTGGGATTTGCAGGGACTGTTTGTCCAGGACAGCATCCAGTACTATTCATTCCAGCTGGACAGGACAGATGCCTCTGACTTCTGTTATAGAGAGTGGAGGTGGGTTACTCTTCTCATCCTATGCTTTTGAGGATACACAGAAAACTTAAAAAAAAATCCATACTCCCTTTAATATGATAGACATTTCTTTCCTGGGGGAGTAATGGAAACTTACTAATGGTTTTCGAGAATATAAAAGACACCCAGCAGGAAAAGTGGGACTCTGGCTTTCCACTTTTGGTGTGATCAGAGGAAAGGAAATTTGTTTTGGGGCAGCATGAAGGACATGGAGGGACAAGATGTTTCAATAGCAAAGGCTGATACATATTGAAACACCATGTCCTTTTCCTCTAGGGTGGTTAATAAATACTGATTTCAAAAATGATGTCTGAAGAATGGTGTGTGAGACAATAGGGGGATAAAAGAACCCTGTGTAGTGGTTTATGAAATAGGAGTCTTTAAAATCTACTTATCGGTTTTCCTGAGGGAAGATGGTATGAAGTTTGCCAACACTCACTACATTCTAAAATGTTCAGAGCTTTAAATAATGTTTTTTTTTTCTTTTAACACAAACTATCAATAATTGGTGGGATTTTGGATCTAATATCATTTTATTCCCTTCTAACCCATAATGTATTAGGAGTAAAACTTTCTATTATTACAAATGCTTATAGAATCAAGTTTTTATGGTTATAATACTTAAAATTTAATTTGGAACTAATATAATGTTTAGGTAGTACTCTGTAGTTGGAAATTCTCCTAGAATGTATTTGTCTAAATTCTTCCAAAGTCTTTGTAGTATACTCAAGATAATTGATCATTTTAATAAGTATTCTAGGATATTGCAATTTCTAGAGTTATTGTGCAGTTTTAGAAGACAAAAAGAGTGTAGGTAGTTAGACTGTGTGCTAATACTAGGGAGCCACGTGGCCTCCCCCTTTGGAGTGGGAGAAGTAATTATTTATCCCTGATCTGAGCAAGTTCATCCCTTTGATGGACTTTTGTGTGTTGAAAATTAGCTGGAGTTCTGGTTAGCTTAGTTCCAGTTTATTAAAATTTCATGACTATCATTTAGGCCATCACTTTCCAAAAGGTCTTAAAAGAAAAATGCATCTTTCTACTTAGATTTTTAAAAATTTTTAATTTTGTTATGATATTTTCCCCAAAAGATGAAAGTAAAGTGCTTTGAAGGAAGATGACTTTTCTAATTTGCATAAACCACATATGAATAGTACTGGGTCTGCATTTATACACACATATTATGAACATATATTCACATCTATTCTACCTATATAATATCTTATATATTATAGCATACAATATGCACTGCTCTGTCTGCTTTTTTCACTTACCAATAGATCTTAAAGATCTTTTTGTAGCTCTCCTTTCTTCTTAATGACTGCATAACATTTCAACATATCAATGCATCACAATTAATTTAACTTATAATGAGGGACATTAAGTTGTTTCCACACTTTCATTATATTAAATACTGTACCAAAAATTCCTGAATGTGCCAATCTTTGAACTGATAGGAGAATATTTATTTAGAATGGTTTCCTAGAAGGAGAATTTCTCATTTAAAAGGCATACTTTTAACATTTTAAAACATACTGCCAATCTAAGGCACTTATCTATGCATTCACCTGTTAGTGAATAATGCAGCTCCTGGAGAAAGTGGATCTTTAAAGGGCTGAATGATGAAATCTTCAAGGGTTCCCAACATCTAATTGTAACATTTGGAAAAAACTCTCTTCCCTCCTCCCATAGCCAGGCCAATCACACTGTTACTCTCTTCCTGGATCAGCATTTATTAACCACAGACAGTGGGCCGGGGGCATCTGCAGGAGAAGAGGGTAGTACCTATCCATTTTCTGTACCTTCTGACACTTGTCCCACGACAGCCAATCCTTCCTTATACTTTCTTGGTTGGATAAAAGATGGCAAAAACTTTCACTGCCCTTTCAAAGTCATTCTTTAGGCTCTCCCAAAAGGAAGAGGATATCAGGATGGTGGTAGTGGGGAAATATTCTACCAGGTTCACCCTCAGGTGAGTAGAGAGTTCTCTACACGTGAGAAATCCTCTGAACCGAGGGAACTTAGGATGGATAGGACACTGTGACACTGGGGAGCAGAGCAGGAACAGGACTGGAGTGCAGCTGGGGAGCTGAGAAGATGGAACCAGACTCATATATGAGGTGCTGAGAACAGTGAGGAATCCATAGGAGAGGTGTTTATTGGAAAGCAGGGAAGTTTAAGAAACAAAGAAAGTAACAATGCCAGCAGACAGGATGATGGTGATTCCATAATTAGGTGTGATCTGAGATCAATATGGTCTGTTAGGTTTGAGTTCACTTATACTTAACTCAAAGGCTGCTCTCTGGTGTCATTTATTGGCAGGCTTTCCAACTTGGTGCAGATATCATTTGGGGTGTGCAGTATAAGGTAGGGGTGTGTGTGTGTGTGTGTGTGTGTGTGTGTGTGTGTCTGTCTGTCTGTCTCTGTGTTATGTGCCTACACACCCATACATTTTCTTGGAGGATTAACTTAATGCATAACTTGTAAGTTTGGGTTTTCAAAAAATAGCAATGCCCTAAGAAAAAAGAGAAATTGCTGGAATGCCAGCTCTGACATGGAGTGCCAGTTGTCTTCAATAAGAGCAAGCTTTCTAAAATCTAAAAATGTATATAAATATAGCATCTTGCCAGATATGCAATAACACAGGTAAGGGTCTCCTTTTCCCCCCTTAAGTTAAAATGTTGGTAACATTATTTTTGAAATGAAAAGTATGGACATATTATAGAGGGTCAAATTCATGTGAATTTTTATGATGAACTATAATCTGTTGCTGATTATCTCAAACTGTATTAGCTGAATAAACCAGAAAGTTTATTTTCATGTAATTTAAACTCTGATTTTCATCATCTTTTCCATCTGGGATGTTAGGTAGGGCAACTAGACTATCTTTCATTAATAACTACATAATCATTGAAATGCCCATCTTTGCCATTTTAAGTAGGTTTTCTGACCTTGAAATGGGACAGAAAACAATGGTACTGTCTCGTTTCGAATGGTACATCTGGTCAGCCTACTGACACCTTAAATTTAGTCCAGTGAGACTAGGCTGACCAGACGCACCATTGTTTTCTGTTCCATTTAAAATGGTACGTCTGTCCGGTCAGCCTAATTTTAAGGCAAAGGATCCAAGCACATTTTATGAAATTCATACTTTGTCACTGCTTGACATCTGCTGGCTCAGACATGTTTCTTTAAAGACAATCAGGAGAAGACCAGCAGCCTGAGAACCTTGGACACACCTGTTGGCTTTTAAATTGTTTCTAACGTGGGCCAGATGCTCACTTCCTTCCTTGTCACTAAATGGAGGCTGTCTCTGAAAAGCACCAACACCTAAAGGAAAGGGGTTTTCTGAATGAGCCTCTGACTTGAGAACCAAGGACCTTTGCCAGGAGCAGAAGCAGCCCTTGTTTAGGGTTGAACTTACCTGGACTAAATTATTTCTGGTGAAAATGCTGTTTGTCTTACACAAACACGTACATTAATGATGCAGGAGTACCTGGCACCAAACCATACTCTAGAGCAGGGCTGGCCAACTTTTTGAATTCTCTGGGCCACATTAGAAGAATTGTCTTGGGCCACACATAAAATACACTAACACTAAAGATAGCTGATGAGCTAAAAAAAAAAAGTTGCAAAAAAATCTCATAATGTTTTCAGAATTTGATTGGGCCACATTCAAAGCCATCCTGGGCCGCAGGTTGGACATGCCTGTTCTAGACAGACTCAGAAGGCACTTTCCAGGATTGAAACCAAATAGAAGCTGAGACACTGACGTCCTGCCCCTCCCCCCACCCCCGCCCTCCTGCGCGAGCTGAGCAGAGCTGCAGAACACACACACCTGGGTGGAACAGATGGTGCACTGGTGCTATTGTTATTTTACAGTCTGGCTGAGCGGCAAACCAAGTGGTCAAGGACAGTGTGCAGACGGTCGCAGTTAAACAGGGGATTGTATCCCCCAAGAAAGGATTCCACCATCTTGGTAGAATCAAGTATGACTCCTCTTCACAGAGGAAATGAGTGCAGCTGAGATTTTTTAGAAGCGGTGATGTATACAATGAGCCTTAATAGGTGACTTCCAGGCAACTGCCTGTAGCACTGAACTGTTGGAGCTTCCTGTTAGGAGCTTCCTGGAGGCCTGTGGCTGCTTCTCTGGATCTTGAACTTCTGTTGCTTACAGCAAACCAGAGTTGTCATCTTGCACACATGAAGGTCATATATACTTTTAATTTGACATTTCCAAACTATAACTACTCTGCAAGATTATTTGATGAAACAGGTCTGACTGACAAGCACACAACCTATGTGTGAGAACTTGGGAGGCTAAATGAGGAGAAGCTCCTGGCAGGTTGTATTAATTCTTAACATGCAAAGACAGCCGTATGTTAGAAGCTGATACTCTAGCAAGGCTGAAATCTATTATTTTTTCTGAGTATTAGCATTGTTTGGTGTAGAATAACTTAACCGTAATGACACATTGAGAAATCAATATGACACAAGAGTCAGCGTGCATTTTCTTAAGGATGATTTGGCTGATGGTTTTAGCGATGTTTTAACAGAAGGAATGAGCAAATTTAAAAAGTAAATGAATCAGAAACTGATAAGCAAGTAATAGATTTGTAGTACATAAATGATTTTGGTTTAGCTTGAGATTATCTTCATATTGTTCTAGAAATATATATTATGGTCTTCTACTTTGTGTGCAAATTATTCTACATGTCTTACAGTTGTGCACATTTGATATATTTCAGGGACTTGTCACTTATCATCAAGAAACTCAAAATTTCTTTTCTTAGAGGACACTCAATTTAGCATTGTTTGACAAGTTGGTATAAAAAGTTGAAGAAGGAGAGAAAAAAGGTTGGATTATAATTTTAGTGTCCAAAAGAGAAAATAATGTCCTCCCCTAAGATATCCTACTTTTTTTCTCAAAGTGGAAATAGCTTAATTTTTGCTGTTAATTATAAGAAAATTAAATGCTTGTTGAAAGTAATTTAAGTAATGCAAAAGTATTAAAGTAAAAGTCAAGGTACCTCTGTAATCCCAACTGAAAGAGATTACAACTATTAGCAGTTAGATACATGTTTTTGATTTTTAAATGCATAGATATAAGTAAATATGTATAAATAAAATAAATGAAGTTATTCTGTATCCACTGCTCTGTAGGCTGCTTTTCCATTTGACTAGATCTCTAGGATGCCTTTCCATGCCAGTAAATGTAGTTCTGACATTAAAAAGATGTTCCGGGAGTTCCCTGATGGTGTAGTGGCTTAAGGCTTTGGTGCTGGTGCTTGTCAGCGCTGTGGCCTGGGTTCGATTCCCAGCCGGGGAGCTACCCACATACCAAAATAAGCAAAAAAAAAAAAAAAAAGATGTTCCACCATTTATTTCACTAGTCCCCTGTTGACAGATATTTAGTTGATTTCCAATTTTCCACTTTTATAACCAACATTGCAGCCATTATTTTGTATGTATATTGGTGTATATTTTAAATTATATTCTTAGGATAAATGATCATTAATATATCTATGTTTTTTCCAAAAAAAATTTGAGCAAAATATCAATACCTAGGTTTTAATTATTGACATCGTGGATTATCCACAGTGATACTGAATTCCCAGCTGAAGTTCTCCTGTCACCAGTGATTGTGGTTGGCAGAATTCTAAGGTGGCCCCTAAAATTGCAGTCCCTCTGCTGTACATCCCTGCGTGATCCTTCCCCTTGAGTGTGGGCAGGACTGTAAACATGAGGGAGCATTTCTCCTGTGATTGGGTTACTATCAATTGACTTTGAATTCATCACAGTGGAGATCATCAGGTGGGCCTGACCTAATCAAGCGAATGCTTTAAAAGTGAGTGAAGCATCTTCTGTTGGTCAGGATGGAAGCCAACAGCCATGCTGGGATTTGCCTAGGGGTCAACCTCTAGCAGCTGAGAGGTTCCTGGCCAAAGACATTAGCCCCACAAGAAGCTGAATTCTGCCAGTGAATTTGGAAGAGGACCCTAAGCCTCAAATGAGAATTGCAGCCCCAGGGTGGGACCTTGATTTCAGTCTGGTGAGCCATTGAGCAGAAGACCCAGCCAACCCATACTTGGGTTAAATTCATTGAAGTAGCTATGTGTGTGGTAATTTATTACACAGTAATAGAAAACCAGTATCACAGTGAACTGAGGAAGGGCACTGCCTGCTGGTGGTAAGTTCTAGATTTTGCTTGTGGCTGTCATAACTGGTGAAATGAACCCTTCCTAAGTATTCACCCTCTACTGAGATGTGGTGGGCCAGCCTGAGGTATGAATGGGCCCAAAGCTCTTTGGCCATGGACTTCTTCCTGGAGATCACAGCTGGCTACCTCAGTCCACGTCCTGCTCCTCAGGAGAACTTCTTTGGAAAAGAAATATCCAGCTTTGTCTTGTCAGTGCTGAGAACTTAGACTAGCTGCCTAAAAGGCCTTTCTTAGAGATTTTTGTTGCTGTAGTAACAAATTTAAGTGATTTAATTGATTTTCCCGTTATAAATAATAAACATTAGTATAGATTCATGGCTTCTTATTTTATTCAAAGGATCCTAAGCTGTTACTATCATTTTGATGCTCAGATTGTCAAAGTTTCCCCAGCAGGTATTCCTTTGAGCTGGCTCTTGTGTCATTTTGACCCATCCCATAATTTTTGAGCACTCCTTTTTGTGTTCTGGCACAACAAGATATTCCAGATTCATCTTGTACTTTCTCTGGAATTGACCATTTCTACAAGGAGCCCTGGTTCCTTTCCGTGGGGAATGGTATTTAGAAATTAAGATCTGGTCAGTAGAGGTACTCATGGTTTCTAGGCCCTTCAGAACTTTGAAATTTCCTTCTCTCTCCCTCCTTCTTTTCTTTTCTCCCTCCGTCCGTCTTTTCTTCTTCCCTTCCTTCTTTCCTTTTTTCCTTCCTCTTACTCTTCATCCCTCCCTTTCTCTCTTCCTTTCTTTCTTCCCTTTTCTCTGACACCTCCTACCCCATTTTGACACTGTTAGAATTTACTGTTTGTAACTCCCCCAACAGTAGGAAACTTGGCTCCCCCCATTTTACTCATTAGTTCAATCCTACGTGGTACAGCAAAAGCTTCCGTGTAGTAAACACATACCACTGAGACACTCAAACATTCTAATTAGAGTTCAATATTTATTTATACTTGTTTTTGCTTTTAGACTGAGGGTAAACAGAGTTTATATTCAAAGTTACTTGGGTTAGTTTTTATTTTTTATTCTTTTCTCCAGTGTGGTTATGTTATTCATTTGAAGTACAATTAGGTTCATTTGTTTCTGTTTAATTTATCCTGTTTTAATTTATACTTTTTATTCACATCAGGCAGAAAACATCTTAATAAGAGTTCATCTCCAGAAGCCCTGCAGAAAGTCCTTTTTGCTCCAGAAATGGAGTTCCAGATTCAGAGTTCCCCTTGGCCTCAAATGACACACCACAGGGAATGTGTGATGGACCCACAACTCTTCTAGACAGGTGCCCCAAACCTGTTTGCTTATCATGCAACCCCAGAGGAAGTCAGCTGTAGAACTGATCTCATTCCTGAGAGTGTTCTATGACGAGAGGACACACCTTCCTGTGGATTACTTCTGATGACAAAAATCAGTACCCCAGTACATCCTTCCCTGTGCTTATATATCAATCTTCATCAAAGTATAGAGAGCAAGGCCTGCAAAAAAAAAAAAAAATAAGAGGAAATGCACAAAACACAATGACCTAGAATGGCTCTGCCAACTCTCAACCCTAAGGATTAAGGAGAACAAAAAATAAGAATATTGAAGTCTGAGTTGAAAAAGATATTTCTTTGAGGGACAGTATTAGGCAACTGATTAAATGTGAATAAAGATAATATTAGATGTATTTGATATTATATAATAGCATTGTATCAATATTCAATTTACTGAACTTAACATTTGCTTTGTGGATATATTAGTGATGGTTTTAGTTCTTCAGAGACACACTCTTAAAGATCGTGGGGTCAGGGGTTATATAACTGCAACTCACTCTCGAATAGCTCACATACACACAAAAGCAAAATGGCAAAGTGTTAGTAGTTGGGGAAGGGTTGGTGGGAGTTTGTTGGTGCTATTCTTGCAAATTTTCAGCAGTTTTGAATTTTTCAAAATAAAAAGTAAAAATATTGATAGTTAATAAGATGGATCCATTTTATAAATTTTATTGATAATTAATAAGATCAGCCACACTAAATCCTCTATACTTTTATTCAGATACCCATTTAATAGTCACAAAAAATGGACCACATTTTAAAGCACAAACAAAGTCCCCATAAATTCCAGAAAGTGGAAGTAGACATTTTCATTATTAAATAATAATAAAACAAATAAATTTAGCATTTTACTTATCAGGTTACAAAAACAGACCAAGAGGACATCTAAACAAAGCAGAAAGGAGGAACTAAAAAGATAAAATCAGAAAACAAAAAAAAACTAATCATGTGGAAAAATAAACCCAGGCACTGATTTTGTCACACATAGATACTGTTGCTGGTTTAATTTAAAAATACAAAGTTGTGGGCCAATTCCACCTTATGGAGAGTGACACAAAATTTATTCATGTAGATCACTCTATTAATAAAGCAGTGAAGAAAAATTGTACTAGAATCTCAAGGGTTGTCAAAAGTTCTTTAATACATTTTCATGTCCTGTGTACATGATAGGCTTAGCAGCCTAAGTTGCATCAGTCGTGTACAAGAGCCACTTAAGTTCACCTCTGGATTCCTGGGGCTGAGGAAGAAGTTTCAAGAGGCCACCCAGGAGAGAGTATATTTGCTTGAGTCAAGGAAACTGTAAGAGAGAGGAAGCGGGGGCATAGCCTCTGAAGCGTTGGGACTGTCCAAGAACTCCAGGAAATACCCAAGAGAGAAAGTTCGATTTAGCATTCACCAGACTGAGGGAAGAAGCCACTGGTCGACCAGGAATTGTTGGTTGGTCTGTCCTCTACTACATTCACACATTGTATGAGGGGAAGCAGGGTGGGTCTAAAACAGCACCCAGGGGTGGAGGAGGAAGTGAGCGTGGATGGTCAGAGAGAACAGAGGCCACACACACCCTTGCCCTGAAGGCAGGCAGAGGGGGCAGGACAAAGGTGGGTAAAAAAGCCTCACCTTACTAAAGTGAAGGCTTCGATCACGGACTGAACAGGCTGATGTCTGACACAGACTGTACTTGTGCCTTAACATCATCATAAGACTCTCCTTAAGAATGAGCTAGAAATTCAGGCCAATTTTCTACCCATGGTCCCAAAGGAATTTCTCCCTCTGAGTAAAGTTTACAGAGCCAATGGGAGGCAGAAATAGAGTCCATTTTGGTAACAACCTTCTCTCAACTTTTCTTCACATTTCTCACATCATAAGCAGCAAGAAGAGACTAGGTGATAGCTTGACCCCTGTTCTTGGAAATCTCTTTAACTAGATAACCAACTTCATTAGGTATATCTTATGCTTTTCACGTGATTGCACATGACAATTTTGCTAAGTTTCTGCCACTATGTAACAAAAATCCCTTTTCCCCAGTTTCCAATGACAATTTCCTTATTTCCATTAGAGCCCTCAGTAACATTGTCTTGCAAGTCCAGATTTCTGCTAAGCAGTCTGCTTTTGGCTTTTTCTATGATGCTGCTCAAAATTCTTCCTGCTTCTGCTCACTGCCTAGTTTAAAAGCCACTCTCACATTTTAAGTACAGTCACTCCTCACTTAACGACTTACCTGTTTAACAACTTCTCAAACTTATGACCACTTCTCCAGTGTTAGGAATCCCTTTTCTCAGTCTTTGTCTCATTCCTGCAGGTTGGTATTCACTACATGAAGTGTTTGCAATCATAAGACCATGTATTTCATTTATAAGTGTGGTGTTATGTGATATCTATTGAAAAGGACATACCCAGTGGTGCCACGACACACCACAAAACATCTGCCTTTAAGCTCCTTGCTTATCAACCAACTCGTTTAACGTCATCGTCGTAGGAATGTGATGGGATCATTAACTGAGGAGTGCTTGTATTCGTTATGGCAGCACTCCACTTCCAGGTACAAAAACCTACATTAGTTATCTATTGCTGCATAAAAATTACCACAAATATAAAACAATGTATTTATTTTCTCACAGTTTCTGTGGGTCAGGAATTGAGGACTTGTTTAGCTGGACTCTGCTTTAGGGTTTCTCACCAAACTGCAGTCAAAGTGTGGCCAGCATTAGGCTCCTGTCTGCAGGCTCAACAGGCAGGGTCTGTTTCCGAGCTCGTGTTCCTGGTTGTTGGTGGGGTTAAGTTCCTTCTGGGTTGTTGGTAGGCTGACCAGATGTACCATTTTAAACAGGACAGAAAACAAAAGTATTGTCCCATTTGAAACAGTATGTATGATCAGCCTACTGACACTTTGAATTTAGCCCAGTGAGACTAGGCTGACAGTACGTACCATTTGAAACGGGACAGGACCGTTGTTTTCTGTCCTGTTTAAAATGGGATGTCTGGTCAGCCTAGTTGTTGGACTGAGAGCCTCAGTTCTTACTTGGCTATGGGCCAGAGGCCATCCTCTGTTTCTTGACATGTGGACTTACCCGATATGACAACTGGCTTCATCAAAACCAGAGAGGAAAAGAATCTCTTAGCAAGAGAGAGTCACAGTCTTCCATAATTGAATCATGGAAGTAGCATCCCATCATCATTGCTATACCCTACAACTGGCTATAGCAACTGGCTTCTGATGAAAGTTTGAAAACGAATTTTGAAAATACAGCTTCATTTGCTTCATTAGCGATAGAATTTAAAGAAAATAGTGTGAGTTTATTGAAATTGTTTATTGAAAGAGCTCTTCTCCCACTTCTAAAAATGTACCTTTGTGGACTAGTTGCTCTGCTATGAGTGTTATTAGAGCCAAACTAGAAACATTTAGCTAGACATGATGCCTTGTGAGTAAAATGGTCAATCCAATCTGGGTCATATATGCATATTATTAACAACTGAGGAGATGGCTCATTTGTCATACTAAAAACTTTGAATATGTTGCTTTGTTTTTATTTGGCTTATCTACTGCTATAAAACAAACTGCCCCCAAAACTTAGTGGCTTAAATCCAACAACCATTTTACATATTTCATGATTTCTTTGTGTTAGAAATTCAGGCCTGGTTCAGCTGGGCAACTCTGCTCTCCCTGGCGTTGATGGGGTCTGGTCTGGAGGGTTACCTCACATGCCTGGTGTTTTGAAGGGGATGGCTGGAACACTGGGCTGAGCCCGAGGTAGACCTAGGTTTCTCTTCATGGTCTCACTCACAAAGTAGCTAGGCTTCTTACACGTGCCTCAGGATTCCAAGAGCCCCACCTCCTGTCTCTTGAGGTTCAGACCTGGAAACTTGGGCAGTGTCACTTCCACTACATTCTAGTAGTCATCGTGACCACAGATCCTGCTCAAAGTCAACACAAGGGGACATAGTCCCACCTCCCAGTGGGAGAAGTGTCAAAGAATATGTGGCCCAGATTAACTGTTCCACAATTTTAACTGCTGAACAGCAAAAACGTATGTGTATAATTGCAATTTTATATGCTAATTGCCTTCCCCCTCAAAAGAACATGTCCAGTATTAAATAATTCTTTTATTTCTCTTATTATGTTTGTTTTGATTGTATTTATTGAAATTCAATTTTATGTCTGATTAACCTATAAATAAAATTTGGGCTTATAGTTTTTTGCCTTTTTTCATTTTTTTTGACAAATTATTTTTATTGTATGTGAGGCTGACTGAAAAACCTAAAAATCACGGATCTTTTTTTCAGATAGTTTGAGAAGTGCTATTGTAATAGGATGACCAGACGTACCATTTTAAACAGGACAGAAAACAACGGTACTATCCTGTTTCAAATGGTACATATGGTCAGCCTACTGACACCTTGAATTTAGCCCAGTGAGATTAGGCTGACCACACATACCATTTGAAATGAGACAGTACCATTGTTTTCTGTTCCATTTAAAATGGTACATCTGGTCAGCCTATGTTGTGGAAGATTCGTTGTCAGAGGAGTGAGTGACATCACCGGGTGGAGAAGCAGCTAAATTGAAGCAGCTGAGACTGGGTAGGAATCTGGCCTCTGCTCCCACCGCCAAGCTGAGCTCCTTAAAATCTGATGTCTGCTCAGTGTAGGGATAACTTCCTTTTCTTACAGACATGGAATCCACTTGGCAGACCTCCAGGAGGCTTCCTCCCAGAGGGGACACTGCTCCCCAGTCATCGTCCCAGAGGGGAGCCATTTCCAATTGGTGCAGAGGCCTTCAGAAGCTCTTGGTGGTGGTGTGAATCAGAGTTCCCCAAGGTCTTCATCATCAAAGAAAAAGATATTTAGAGTTAAATGAATTAAAAGCATACATTTGGGTAGTCACAACTCAGCAGCACAAGTACAGAGCAGAGACAACATGTGGAAAAGTGGGGCTTTAAATGACAATAAGTAAGGTCAAAAGAGGTCAACATACCCTACCCTTCCCCAAAATTAAATCAAATAATAAAAAAAGAATTTGTTTTTAGATTTCATTTAGAGTAATTTATGTCTGGAATGAAGTGAGACTTCCCCTGTAGTCCATCCTACTGAGAAAATGTATTCACCCACTTATCAATTATTAATAGATTAACTCCTGGTCTGGACAGTAAGAATACGAAAATACATAAGATACAGTGCCAGCCTTGTAGAAGCTCCTATTTATTTCCCTATTACTCAGAATATGGTATTTATACTTGGGATGATTACAGAGGAGTTCAGTTCTGATGCCACATGTTCATGGGGATATGAAAAATTAGGATGCATTTTGAGGACAGAACTGGAAGGTGAAGGTCTCAGATGATCACATATAGATGATGTTTAAAGAAATTGAAGATGTTCGACCTTGTGAAGAAAAGAAAGGGGACACTTGCTGCCATTTTTAATATCCAAAACTGTGTTGACTAATATGAAAGCCTCTAGCCACATAGGACTATTTTAATTAAAATTAATTAAAGTTAAGTAAAAGAAAAAAAATCAGTTCTTTATTTGCAGTAGTCACATTCCAATGCTCAGTAGCTACAAGCACCTAGTGGTTACATATTGGACAGCACAGAGGTAGCACGTTTCCACTATCACAGGAAGTTCTATTGGGCAGTGCTGGAAGAGCAGTCCGCACATCCTTGCTTTGCATTTGAGGTTGAAGTAATGATAATAAGTAGGTACAAATTTGAGGACAGATTTTAGCTTTGTATTAGAAAAAGCTTCTGAACAGAAATACAGTAGACTCTCCATTAATTGGAACTCAAGCAACTAGCAAAAAAAAAAATCCAAGAAATGATACTTTAAATAAAAATTAAAATAAAATCAATTTCTAGTGAAGACGTAAGTTTAAACTTGGTACACACCTGCACATCATGCAAAACCTGACTTTGCATGAGGTATAGGGCCTCAAAGCAAGCTGCTATTCATTCATATTTCAAGAAAGCCAACCAAAACCATCCACATCACTTCTCCTGATCCTGTCCCAGCTACATCACCAGATCCTGATGATTCAGGTGTGATGTCTACCCAGTTAACTCTCTTCCCCTACTATAACAGTATTAACTGTATATGTGTGTGTTTTTCCTAAGTTACTTGAAGTTAAAAAAGTTATGTTAGTGAAGTTCATTAAGTTGAAAAGTTTGTTTGCCATGCTGTTTGTATAATAAAACTATTACATTAAGTTAATTGTTTTTGTCTTAATTTGCTTTTAATCGCTATATTTTAATATTAATGTCAAGGCAATACAGAGTTGATGGTATGGTATGGTATAGTATGAAGTAGAGTATTAACATTAATTAGGCCTATTTTTAATAGTAAGTCTCAAGCAACCAGAAACTACATTTATCTAGCATCTACCAATCTCCATGGGTGCCAGTTAACTGAGAGTCTACTATACATGTCTAGAGATATCTTGTAGTCAGCGAATCACCTATTACTGGAGGAATTCAAGTCTGGGTCATATTTTTTGGCTATCTTTTTTCTCTGAAGGATTCCCCATGTTGTGAAAGGTATTCTTTATTAAATGCTTATTCTGTCCCAGGAGCTAAGCTTCCTGCTTTCCCTACCTTATCATATTTATCATTTCAACAATTTTTCAAGTCAAGTAATATTATCTCCTTTTCACAGATAAGAAAATTGAGACTAACTTGCCCAAGATCTGGAAAGTGCAATGGATCAATCAATTTTTTTCTTCTGATCTCAAAACTCTTAACTGGTATAGTCACCTCTTGAAACTAGCAAATGCTCAATAACCATTGGTTGGTTCAACAAATTTTACCAAGCAAATATGTTAGTTTCCAAAAAACAAAGGAATGAAGGAACAAACAAACTTTTCTTATGTGGCTTATACAATTATGATCTCAACCAAGTAAAAATAATTTAGAAAAGAAAGGCATATTAATGACAAAATATTAACATTAGTTCTTGGTAAAAGTAGAGTTTATATTTTTCTTTAACAAATACAACATATAAAAAACAAAAAAAACCCAGCATATATTGTTGTTTACTCAATAAAACAAAATTTTTTTAAATAAGATCTGAAAGATTTTTGCCTTTTTTATTTTTATTTATTTATTTTTTTTATGTGGGTAGTTCCCTGGCTGGGAATCGAACCCAGGCCACAGTGTTGACAGCACTGAAGCCTTAAGCCACTATACCACCAGGGAACTCCTCAATAAAACAAATTTTACTTAAAAATGTAATATGTGTACTGACAGAACTTAGTGCCTTCGTTTAGTATCAATTAATTGTGCTACATTACAAACCCATAACACAGGGGCTTCAAACAACCGCGAATTATTATTTCTCTCAATTCTGTGGGTGGCTGGCTTTCCCTGGGCTCCCTCATGCAGGTCCATTCAACTGGAGGTTGGCTGGGCTGGAAGGGCCACAGTGGTCTTGCCCACAGGGCTCACAGTTGGTGCTGTCTCCTCCGGTGGCTCTCACTCTGCAGGAGGCTTCACCTGCTTCCTCAATTTGTCATTTCCAGGCAGTGTCTCAAGAGGACAAGGGTCGCTCCAAGTTCTCTGGAACATGCTATCTCATCATTGCTGCCACATTCTGTTGCTCAAAGCCATCCTGATTCAAGAGACAGGAAAGGAGACTTCATGTCTTGATAGGAGAAGCTGCAAAATATCACAGCCACGTTTTTAAATATACCATTCATAGCAAAGCATGCATTTCACCTCATGGAATAGGAGCAGAGAGTAGTTTATAAATTGTCTCAAGTAATATCTTGAAATGTTGGATTAATTGCCTCGTGGTCTGTGAATGATTTAGTTAGAATGATCACAGCTGCCATTCATGATATGCTTACCTTGGCATACATTGCACTTCGGGCCTGTGGTGACTAAATTCTAATCTTGAAAACATTCAAATGTCCACGCATTTTACTTTTAAATGATTATGCTCAAGTGAAAATAGTAGATGGAAATTAGTATCCAAGCGGAGGACTTATGAATTGATGGTTTGAAAGGTAAAAGAAAGAAAAATTTGATCGAGAAAGTGATTTAAACGTCCACTGATGGGTGGATGGATGAATAAAGAAAATGTGGTATATGAGTGTTGTGTGGGAAAAATCCAGCCATAAATGCCTCTATTTTTAATATTACATGGCTGGCTACTCTCCAGGCAGCCCTCATATGCACATAGTGGAATATTCATCAGCCTTAGAAAGGAAATCTGCCACATCCTACAGTACCAAGAAAACTTGAGGACATGATGCTAAGAGAAATAAGCCAGTCACAAAAGAACAGACACTACATGGTTCCACCTACATGAGGCATTGAAAGCAGTTAAACTCATAGAAACAGAGAATAGCATCATGGTTGCCAGGGGCAGGGGGAGGGGAGAAGGTAGAGTTGTTCAAAGGGTCCAGATTGTCAATATTTTGAGATGATAATGTTTGGAAGAGCTGTGTGGAACAACAATGCAAATATACTAACACTACTGAATTGTACACTTAGAAATAGTTCGCATGGTAAATTTGAGGTATGACTTCTTTTAAAACCACAATTAAAACTAAAGAAAAACCCATAAGTTTTAAAAAATGTAGTGATCTCATTCAGAGCTCTTATTACATAGTGCAGTTCGCATTCATGTCTCTTCTGTGCCTTTAGCTTGGGGGGCTTCCCAGTGAGAATGAAATGAGGACATCCCTTCAAAGAGGAACATGAGTGATACCTGGAGATGACAGGGCTCCCATCCCCCGAGAGCCCTATGCCGTCGGCACAGGTTGGTGGGAGCAGTTCAGGTGGGAAACCAGTCCACGTTTATCAGAAGACTCGCTTTACACCATTTGCTTCAACCACATTACAGCCCAGATGCCAGAGGAGCTCAGTGTTATAAACGCCACATCTAGTCATGAAATCAAAATCTTACAGTTGCCAACCATTTTGTCAGTTTTTACCCAGAGAATCTGCAAATCCTCTTTGTTTGGCTCAGAGTTTCCACAGATGAAGAGAGAGGGGATTTCCTTGTTTTGATCACCTAAAGATTAGAAAAATGAAGTGTGTTTTCTATGGCTTCTTCCCTTCTTCTGTGTCCACTGGTTGCCTAACTTCAGTGTGTTGGTATTTCTGTCAGAAATGAATCCTGCTGCAATAACAGAACACCTGACTGCTGGGACTGATATGGACAGGGCTGTTTTCCTCACATAACAAGAAGCCTTGAGGAGTAGTTGAGGTTGGTCAAGGCCTCTTCTATATTTCAATTCCTTTGGGTTATGAACTCAATGGCTGCTGCTCCCTCTCTTCAGGCCTCACGTTTGCTTTCCAGGCAGGAGGAAAGGGAGACTCGCTAAAGGCTGAAGACCTGTAATGTACCAGCTGAGTCTGTGTATTCATCAGGAAGGCAAACTCTTCTGGAAGCCCCACCCCGTAGACATCTCACTGACCAAAACCAGAACCGTGTCATATGATCCCTGCTATTTGCAAAGTGGCTGGGAGAAGGGGGCATTTGGTGTGTGCGGGCTCAGTCAGCACATCTACTCTAGCCAGGCACCTCCTTAAAGTGGTGCACGTTCTGCTGGAGGTCACCCTCCGCATAGCGTTATCTCTCAGGATATCACAGGCCAGAAATGAAGCTCCACTCTGATGGGAGGGAAAGCTTATGGGTGCCCCTCAGAGGTGCCAGTCCATGTCAACCAGCCACTCCCCAGGTCCTGATCCCCCAAATTCCTTTTACAATGGTATATCTGTTAAAGACAGAGGATAGCTGTTGTATATCTTTATATACCCTCAAGCACAGCATGGCCTGGCATTTGGTTTGTGCTTAATATATGTTTGTTGAGTTTCTGAAATAATTTAATTTTTTCCTGTCTTCTCTGAAGACAAGTCCAGATTAACTCAGGGCTGGTTATGGGGAATGGAAAATGGGAGAGCATCTGCTGGAACACAAGAACATTTGATTTTTTCTTCATGATGGCAAAGAGAATGACATTACCTTGACTTAAGTTCCATCTTCAGGCTTGATGCTTTGGGCTCATACCTCTCCCTTCACACTCCATCTCTTGCTGGGTCTCTGTTGGCAGGTGCACCTGGATACACTCAATCGGTAGCTGACCTGGTGATAGACATAATAGAATGCACTAAAAATACATGCTTTAACTTCCACCTGATGAAAATCACAGGGTTGTTTAAATAGCAAGGGCTATTAATGTATATTTGTCCCTTCCTCCCCTATTCTGCTTACTCATTGTCAGGAGACTTATAGCATAGTCAGTATGTTAACAGAGGCCTGGGAGACTATATTAGTGCTAAACTTCTAACCAGAGTTTCAGGGAGGGCCAGCTGCCTCTCCAGCAAGTGCATTTTTTCCCAGACCCTAATGAGCCCTCTGAAGCTCACAGAGCTCTTTGACATAGGTGGGACCCAGGCTGCTCTGCTGGGGCGATTTTGCCCAGGGTCTTTGGGCATCACAGGCTGATTTGTATTTTCTCATTGTAACAATTTCTGAAGCCTCAATTTTTGAGGTCTTCCATGGCACACTATAATTTCAGGATTGACAATGATGCTGACAAGAGTGAAAAGAAAACATTTAGGAGACAGGAATTTCTCTCAACCTTTATTTTGGTATTCATCAGTAGATGATGGATGTTTTAAATTACTCTTGATAAGAAGCTATCAGTAGGAGTTATTTTGTTTCACAGATACCTGGCAGGTCAAAAACATATTCAAATTGAACAAGTATTCTCAAATTAAGTACAAGGAATGGTAAGGCTGAGTAACTCATCCTGCAGAAGGGAAGGGTATTCAAAGGAGCATGTGCACTCTAGTGAGCCAAACTGAGTCTGAACAGATAAATGGGGAGGTCAGGTGCCTGCTGGCTTAGTCTAGAAAGCTAGAGGTGATTTGAAGAAGAGAGGAAAACCCACAACCCAGGCTGCCAGGAAAGCTAGGGATGAACAAGTCATTTTAAGGACCCTTCAGTTTCAATTGTATTTCACCAGTCAATCTCTCTGAGGCCTTAGTTTCCCCATCTATAAAATGGGATGGTAATATCATTGTTGCTGTGGTGAGGAGAGAAGAAGGTGATGTACACAAAACTGCTTCAAAAACTGTGATTCATTATGCAGCTGGGTTTTTTTATTTTTGGATAAATCATATCTGCTATAACAATAAAGGTAGTAAATGTGCCTCCTTGCAAACCATTTTCAACTTCTAATACAGCTATGCTATACATATGTATGTGTGTGTGTCTATATATATGTATATATAGACACACATACATACATAAAA
This sequence comes from Lyroderma lyra, assembly GCA_004026885.1. Lineage (NCBI taxonomy): Eukaryota > Metazoa > Chordata > Mammalia > Chiroptera > Megadermatidae > Lyroderma > Lyroderma lyra. Next base: position 208,486 of record PVJL010000078.1, on the reverse strand, counting down.
TTTGTAAATAATATTCATTGTACAATTATTGAGCAATTACTGTGTCTGGGCATTTTGCTTGGTGCTGGAGATGTAACACCAGGGAGGTAAAATCCATGTAATGCTTTGTTGTAATACCCTGACCCATGGTGCTTGTTACTGTCCATAAATAATCCTGAGAATTGTGGATTTTTTAAAAATACAAATAATTGGTTTTATTGTTATGTTTTATTAGAAATGCAAAGTATTTATTTTATTGCTATGCAATAGTCTGTGTGCAGTAACTCAGGCACATGGGACTAAAAGTTCAATCAGTAAAAGAAGGTAAGACAGTCTTCATGTGAATTCACAAGGCATTCTTAGGCATTCTCCAAGAAGCAGACCATAAAACTAGAATTTGAGTGCAAGAGGTTCATTTTAGAGGATGATGTGTGAACACATGGAATAACGCTGGGAACTGGGTGTGTGTTCCAGATATATTTGGGAAGGGGAACTCTGCAGCCAAGCAGATGGGGGCTAACAGGGTACTTCATAGATTTTCAGCTAAATTCACCATATTTGTATTCACCTGCTGATAACGCAGAAACACTTCAGTTATGCTTAAACCACTAAAATGTAATTACAGAATATTTGACGGATTTTGAGTATAAGACTGTGAAGCTTAGGTTAGGGTAAACCCTAATTGTGTTTAAGTTGATCCCATTAGCCAGAGAATGGGTTAGGACTGAGCATGTGACCTCTCTCCTGCCAATGAGATGTGCAAGCAGACTTGGTGGGCGGGACCGAATGATGTAGGGGAAGATTTCCATTCTCCCCCACCCCCAAAATAAGACCGGTGGAAGAAGAAATTGTCCCTGTCTATTATTGGATGTTCAAAAACTGGAACTGAGCTACCCTTTGATATGTGAGATCACATGTTTTCTTTATTGTTGAAGCCATTTTGAGTTGAATTTTCTGACTTGAATTGGAAAGCATCCTAGCTGATATACTATTTTTTGAGAACTGCAGTGTGTCAAGTGGTATAATAAGCATTATTTCATTTAAATAAACATTTATTCTAGAGGCAGGTGACTTTAGAGATGAGGAAACTGAAGTCCATGGAAGTGAAGTTAACTTGTTGAAAGTCACAGAAAATGACAGAGCTAGGATTTGAGGCCAGATTATCCAACGCCAGAGCTTGAGCTCTGTAATTATGGCTAAACTCCTTTCTGAATGGACCAAAATATTTATAGTAGGACAGATTTCCTTGTTAAAGAAAGTTGGAAAAAAAGGATTGATACATGAAAACCATCATATTATAAAAAAGCAATTAGTCATCTAAGGAAAACCTTTGTAACATATAAATATATGAATGTATGATAAAGGAAAGGTTAACGACCTTAATATATGGAAAAACCTTCAAATAAAAAAGATTTATAAGAACATTCAATAGAAAAGAGAAAATTGAAAAAATTTTATATTTCCAACAGGAAAATGGAAAAGAACATTAATTTGCAATTCATAAAAGGGGAAATATAATTGAGTAATAAATAAAAGAAATAGACTTAATCAAAGACATAAACCCCCCCATAGGAACAAATGTGCATATAAAATTGGTAATGATGAAATAAAAAAGTGTTAATAACAGTGCTGGCAAAGAAGCAGTGAAATCAGCATTCTCATAAACTTCTGTGTATATAATTGGTAACTTGATACTTGTCTTAAATTTTAAAAAATATTTTTAATTCAGTGATTTCAACTTCTGGGAATTTATCCTAATGTGAGATGTGTCCAATACTTTGTTCAAAGATGTGTAAGCAATCATTATAATATCAAAATTAGGCACAATCTAAATGTTCAATAATAGAAGACTAGCAAAATAAAACATGGACTGGTAGGCTAGTCTATCATGTCACCCACGGGTAATTCTATGTCCCATAAGGGTTCGGTTGGGGCAGAAACTCAGGCTCTACGGGGCCATCAGTTCTCCAGATGCCTCTGGTTTTCCATCCTCCATCCTTCAGAGTGGTCTTCTGTCCACGTGTCATTGCCTCATGGAGCAGGTGGCTGTACCTCTTCCAGCTTCTCATTGTCTCACAAGAAAATCAAAAGGTCAGAGACTGTGTTTGCATTAAGAAAGCAGCATTTCCCCAGCAATCTCCAGCTGCCTTCCACTGACACCCATTGGCCAGACTGCCTGGTTAGCATTTTAGCTAGGTTCAGTGCCTCCTTTTGTCACGTAGTGGACTCCCCTGAGTTCTGTTTTATTGATCAACATAATCTGTTCCTACAGTGGTACCACATTTCTAATTGTAGTAACTTTGTAGTAAGTGTTGACATCTGTTAGGACAGGTCTTGTACACTGTTTTTTTTAAAGGAACCATGGGCTCCTCTTGCACATTTAATGTCCCACATAAAATTTAAAGTTAATTTAACTCCTCTTCTTTTAGATTTTGATTGTAATGGTACTAAGTTAATGATTGATTTGGTGAATATCATGTGATACAATGATTGCAAAATAAGTCCCATGCACATGTTATGATTTACTTAGCTAACTCCTGCTTTAGATTTTTGACATTTCCATTTTATCCATTATAAATAGCACTTTGAGGAACAGCCTTGCATATATATAAGACTTGAAAACAATCTTTGATAATTTACTCCCTATAAATTCCTACAGGTTATTCCTGTAAAGTTATTTGGGTCAAAGTGTGTGCGGATTGTTAAGGCTCTTTACACGTGTTGCAAAGTTGCCCTCCAGAGCAGCTTGCTGCAGTTTGGCTTACAAGGAGTGCCGGTGTTTCTGCACTTGTGCGTTGGAAACTTTGTGCCAGCCTGGTAGATTTTAATTTTAATTTATTTTATTGTTCATGCAACTGGATTTTTAAGATGTGCTTAATATACTTTACTATTATAATTGCATAAAATTAGTGTTTCATAAACAGCTCCTACAGCAAAAGAGAAACAAACACTAATACAGCTCCATGTAGCTTGTCCACTTGATGGATAATAGCTCTAGTGGGGTGATGGGAAAGAAACCTTGGGCTTTGGGGAGTCCATAGCAGAGAAGCCCATGGGGAAGTCGAGGGTGGAGGGACCCTGGGCTGAGTGGTGGAGGGGCCGAAAGACCCTAGCGGGACAACACTGTCTCCTATGGTGGCATTTGCTAGGCTGTGGCTGCTTTTAAAGGTGCAGGCTGACCTCTGAGGCTGGGGTGTAGGTCATCTCAAAGGCACAAATGTTCACGTTCAAAATCCAGATGCTGCTGAAAATACATTTTCATGGCTGGCTGCTACTCCTGTTTACTCTTCTTTGGTTTTTAGATTGATTTTTAATTGTCGTAAAAGACATGTAACATAAATTTTACCATTTTAACCACTTTTAAATGTATCGTTCAGTGGCCTTAAGTACACTGACATTGTTGAGCAACCATTATGACCGTCCATTTCCAGATCTTTTTCATCATCCTAAACAGAAACTCTGATGCATTAAATAATAAATCCTGATTCCCCCTCCACCAAGGATCTGGCACCCGCCTTCTACTGTCTGTCTCTATGAATTTGATCTCCATGGGTACCTCATGTAAGTGGCATTATAGAGTACTTGTCCTCTTGACTGGCTCATTTCACTTAGCAGAATGTCCATGTTGTATGGGTCAAAATTTCCTTCCTTTTAAAGGCTGATTAACATTTCTTTTTACTCTTAAGGTCCCATTTGGGGCCTTCTAAGTTCATGGATGTGCCAGAGTTGTGCTGGGAACCCAGCCTAAGACAGAACCCACCTGGGAAATCTGAGGGCATGAGCATCATAGCCTCCCATCTTCCTCATTCTCCTCTACATCTGTGCCTCCTGGGTCCCCAGGGGAACCCATGTCCTCCTTGAGTCACCTATGAAGGGCTTGGTAGGCCAAGAAGTGTCCTTGTACACTTGGGCCTGATCAGAAGCCAAACCTGTATTGTTTTTCTGTACGACAGGTTCTGTGTTTTCTGAGATGGTGGTGATAAGGTTTGTCACAGTATCATAATAACAAATATAGGTGAAAAGGATAACCATAAAGGACAATATCTATTACTAAGTGGAAATCCCCCCCTTTTGTAAATGTAGTTTGAGCACTTTCCCCTCCTTTAATTCGTGTACACTTCTTTGGAAAAGCCAGCCACTGAAATGGAATGGCCATTCTGTTGGAAATTCTAGTCCTGTTCAGCATTTAAAATAATAAGAGTATTTTTGCCTTCTCCTCTGTCTATAAAGCTGAAATAATTTATTTATATGGCTCTCACCTTAGGTGTGAACTTTAAATTAAACACTTACAGTGTCATCAATTAATGTAAGAGAAATCCATCCAGCCACAGGAGAGAGCCAGCTCTAAACCGGGGTGGAATTGAATGCATATAAAAGGAGTTCAACAATGTGATTTTCATGTCCTGGACTCCTGGGAGATTTTCCTTGAACTGGTTCATGTAGTCAAAAGGCTTACATTCTTTTCTGAAGGACAGTTGAGATAATTTTAATCATAATGGAGACTATATGCCGTGAAAGTCTTGAAGAGAATGGAGAGAGTTAGCGTGGAGGATACACAACAGGCCAGCTTTTCAGCTTGCATTAGCGTGCACCCTCTCTTGTCTGCAAGCACTGACTACCCTCACCAAGACTCATGATAACTACGAAAAGTGAAGCGAGTCTGTAAGAGAGGCCATGGATGTTAAGCATGTTAACATTTCCATTATGTCTAAAAGCGAAAAATGGAACAAATAAAGCAGGTTGGGTTCCCCCCCCCAACATAATATATGCCAGAATGTCACAAGAACTCATTGTCTGCAATGAATACAAAAATATGGGCAATTCAGTCTGAACAATGAAAACGTCAGTGATTCCATAAAAGCATCCCACTCACATTAAGTTCATCTGGCATGGTTTTATTGCTTATTTATTTTCCCCAATAAGGCTGTTTCTTGAATAGTATAATCTTTAAAGTTTAAGCTGCACCTAGAATTGCTTTTTCTCTTTTTTCTCAGTTTGTAAAATGCAAGAAACACAGACTAAAATAAAATCAAACTGCCATATTTGTTTCTCCTTTCTCTTTTCTCAGGTCAAAAGCTTTTGTGATTTTGATGCAAATATCCTAATAATTTTCACAGGAAGCGGAAGCTGGGGTCTCAGCAGTGTGAGTGATGAGCAGCACAGTCAGGCATCTTTGACTTCAAAGAACTTGTTCAGAGCCCTGGCATTGGTCCAGTGCACGGGCAGACACGTGTCCCTGCTGCTTCTGAGCCCAGGACCTGCTGGGCCACCAAAGCAGGAGCCGGACTATGCAGTTAGAGGGGAGGTACGGTGGTCTTTTCTGTCTCCCTGGGTCTTCTGCTCTTGGAGGAAAAGCCTTCACGATGGAGCCTTTCTGGACTCAGAAGTGATTTTGAACTTTAGCTGAGATTTTTCAGAGTGAATGAGCCTGCTGTAAAAGTGGCAGTGTAATCTGACTCTGTACAATTACAGGGTTGGGGTGAGGAAACAGAGAGAAAGGAGGAGGCATTTGCCTTTTGGGGAGCTTTGGTCATGTTATACCTGCTGCCCCTCATTGGAGATGACTGTCAACTCAGTATGAAAACAGAAACCTGTGGAAACCCTCCTGTCCTCTGGTTCACTCACCCCTGGCCCTCAGAGACCCCTGTTGGCACAGATTAGGATAGTTTTTGGCAGTAGGCACAGTACATGAGGTCACAAAAAGGTCATCGATCTGCCTCAGAGACTCAGAATCTTTGGGTTATGAGTATAGGCCACACACACAAAATTGCATGTTTTTAACCCAGAAGAAAACCAGTCATTCTCAGTTCCAAGGAGTTTTGTTGCCTTTGTCATTTTCGTTTCCATACCCCGCCATCTGTTTTCTTTTTGCTTCACTGCGTCTTTCTATACTTGACTTGTTAAAGATGGCGATGTCCAAGATGGCTCTTAAGGCTCCTTCCTTCCTCGCAATGGAAATAACTCTCCAAGGGTTTTCTCGGGCATCAGGCTCAAACTTGCGGGAGAATCGAAGACGGGAGGCCCAGTCGTCTCAGAAACTGCCACAGCGGCCTGTGAGACCGGAAGCGGTGAAAGAAGACAGGAAGTCATGATTGAAGAGAGAGGACTTGAAATCCAGACTGGAGGGGCGAAGGGAAAAGAAGCCTAACAGGGAGTTCTCAGAAAACACGGAAAATGCTTTTCTTGTTCACGTTCCTGTCGCAGACCCCTGCCTAACCCTCCCAGTGTCAGTAATGAGCAGGATGAGGAGAACCTTTCTATCCAGCAGCAAGACCCCAGCGCCTGGCCCCAAGTGGCCTTCCGGGATTTCTCCCACTACCACTCTGTAGCTGACACTCTCAGGTTGTCCTTTCTGCCAGAACTTGGTTCATTCTGTTACCTCGACCTGAGCATCTTCTCCATCCTCCCAAGTCCATTTCAATTGCCACCTCCTTCATGGTACCTGTCCTTTCCCCAAATGAAATGTAATGTCTTCCAGCTCCCAAGGTCAAACTTCCTCTCATTGGGCATTAGAATGTTTCACCTTGTGTCTTTCTACACTTCCTCCCAGATGGCATCTTTGTATCTGCTACCAGTGCCTCTCAGCCCTGAGGAGCATGGGCACGCCATTCAGCGTTGTGGAACTGAGTCACAGGGCCACGGTGACGTTGTTGAATCATACAGTATGATTGCCTGATGCCCTTTCTCACCAAGCTCCTGACTACCTACCTGAAGGGAGGCCCTGTGTGACCACAAGTCCACTGTTCTTTTTGCAAATGCACACAACTGACAGTAGATAAGCACTTGATCCACAAGCTTAGTTGTATACGTAATAGAAAGTCTTTCTTACAACTGAATTTATGCTGCATTCTGGGCCCTCATTTCATTGAGTGACAGTAGTTTAGTTTCAGAGTCTTGAGGAATTCCTGCTTTCCCAAGGCTTGCTCCTGATGTCAGGCAGTGCTTCTGTGATGCTAAGCCTGGTGGCATGGGGGCCCATGCTGGTTCTCAATGGAGCCTTCTGCCTCTGGGCAGTTCCTGCAAGGTCATTGTTTCCTATCAGTCATGGGTGTTCAAGGGTAATGCTAAACCGTTCCACACTCCTGACTCCAAGGCCCATTTCTCCTACCTCCAGGCCCCATGTGGGCACCTGAGCTCATTCTGTTGTCCCCTCACAGCAAAGTCTTTGTAGCTATCTCAGGCCCTGCACCATTTTCAGCCACTTGAGAGCTCACAGGCACTGATGTCACACTGGCAGGGCTGCTTCTGGTCCACCCAGTGTAACAACAGGTCCTGCTGCCTCCTGGGGCTCTTGCTGGGGCTGGTGCCCATCATCTCTTCTCCCGGACCCTCTGAGGTTTCTGTCATCCTCTCACATTAGGACAGGGCTCAGAGCCCCTCTAAGGGACCCACCTGGGGATCCAAGATTTTAATTGTCTTCCCCCTTTCCCCATCTAGAGAGTTCTTATTTCAGCTCAGCTTTATGTACAATCCAAAATCTGCTGTCATTGCCGGATCCTTTTCTGTTCCTTGGAAACCCCAAAGCCAGGAAAATATCACTTTCTTTGCTGCCACCCTGTATAGACACAGCAGTCACAGATTGGCTTAGGTGACAAAGAGAGAAGTTATTGGAGGCAGCAGGAAGCACTAGTGTGAATGTGTGTGTGTGTGTGTGTGTGTGTGTGTGTGTGTGTGACAGAGAGAGAGAGAGAGAGAGAGAGAGAGAGAGAGAGAGAGAGAGACAGAGACAGAGAGAGAGACAGAGACAGAGAGAGACAGAGAGAGGATAAGTTAACCATATAAAACAGACCTGCCACACAGGTATACTTTGACATGACCTTTGCTTTCTATGTACAGACATCAGAGGAAGCTCAAAACACTTTGGAATTGCCTCCAGAGTGAGTCTAAGAACCTTTTTCTCTATCTTTCTTTGTCTCTCTCTATCTCTGTCTCTCTCTCTACGATACACACGCACACACACACACCTGGAGAAATTGTGAAAAAGAAGGTCCCCAAGCTCAATGTCCAGGAAATTTGGTTCAGTAGGACTGGGGAGGGGGTTCCCTTCACATATGCTATTTTTCTTGATAGATTGTAAGCAGTTAATGAATGTTAACTTTCAGTAATAATTATGACAGTAATTGCAACAACATTTTTTTTCTTTTTAAACAAAGCTTACTATTTTGAAATAATTTTAGGTTTACAGAAGGGTTGCAAAAACAGTTCAGGGAGTTCTGTTTACTCCTCCACCAACTTGCCCCAAAGTTAACATTTTATACAATCCTGGATCACAGCCAGGAAATGCACATGGATGCAACGCTCCTAACTGAACTACAGGTATCCTTTGGGTTTTCTAGTTTACCCACTAATACCCATTTTCTGTCCAGGAGCCAATCCAGGATGCCACATTGCATTAATGGTCACACCTTGATAGTATCCTCCTGTCTATGATAATTCCTCAGTCTTTCCTCATCTTTCATGACCTTGACAATTTTGAAGAGTATGGTCCAGTTGGTTTGTAGAATATCCCTCATTTTGGGTTTGTCTGCACATTCACTCTGATACAAGCACCCAGGTCCTCCTAATGTGGGTGTGTCAGAATCACAAGCTATTTCTAAGATGAACCCCATTTGATTCATAAACACCAACATTCCAAGATCAAATCTATCCTCTAGGTAATCAAAAGCATGTGTTCCAACCCTTGAAATATTCTGAATAATTTCAGCAATGGACCGACCAAATGGCTTCTTGAAGTGACTACTTTGAGGGGGAGGCGAGATGGAACAATAGTTTTTTGAGAATAAGATGAACTGGAGCACTTACCTAACTCTCTTCATTTCACCCATGAGAACACTGAGGCCCATTTTGGGGAAATGATTCCCTCAAGGTTTGAGAACTGGTTATTGAAGAACCAGAAATAGAAACCAGCTTTCTTAATTTTTAGTCTAGTGTTCTCCCCTTTATTGTTATATTCAATAATATAATAAATGTAAATAATATTATAAATGATTTGAAGAACAGTCTTATCTCATCTGGCCGCAGTGATGAGCTTCTACGGTCTCCTGGGCTGGGCTGGGCACCAGCGGGCCAGGAAGTTGCGGTTGAGTGCTCCTCTGAGAAGTAGGTGAGGCGCGTGTCCAACCTCGTGGACTACCGCTGGTTTTGGACACACCTGTCCTGCTCCGTTCAGTACTTGCTGGGCCTGCTGTCATGCTTCACTTCTCTCCCAGGCAGCACAGCTGTGGGCTTGTTCATACCATGGACAGCGACATTGACAGCTGTGGCCGACTCCGATTCTGTGAATGGAGTATTAGGAAGCCGGTTCTACAAAGGGGCTACAGCCAGGTGGCAGCTCTGGGTCCGATGGACCAGATCACTAGCCCATCCTTTACTGGCCTGCCTTCCTTTTTGTTGCATTCTCCTCAGTCCTGCTTTCTGAGATCTCCTCCCAAATAAAGTGCTTGCACCCAAATTTGGTCTCTGGAGCTGCTGTGGGGAACTTAGACTAAGAAATATGCAGAAGGTGAGCTCCCATCCCAAAGGCCCAGCTCTATCTTGCTTGATTAACATCAAAAGGTGCACCTGGTCTGTCAGATATATGTGTAAACACATAAATGTCAGGTTTATTGAGGGTTAATTTATTTATAGCACACTTCATTCTTTTAGTGTGCAGTTTGGTGAGGTTTGTTTTGTTTTTTTTTTTTTTTTTAACCAATACATATAGTAGCCATGTAACTACCACCAAAATCAAAGCACAGAACGGTTTCATCACTCTCTAAATTTTTCTTGCGACCATTTCAAGTAAACTCCCCTACACTCCATCTCCTGGTGACCACTAATCTGCATTTTGACCTTCGTCAGAATGTCATATAAGTGGAATCATGTGAGGGCTGTTTGGAAAGTATCCAGCCATGTAATATAAAACATAGAGATGTTTATGGTTGAATTTTTTCCAGATAGTCCTTGTACAGTATGCAGTCTTTTGAGTCTAGCTTTTTTTTTTAAAACTTAGCATGAGGTATTTGAGATTCACCCATGTCATTGGGCCTATCACTCATCTGTTCTTTTAATTGCTGAGGAGTTTTTCATGGTATGGATGGACCACAGTTTGTTTCTCCATTCACTCATGGAAAAAAATTTGGGTTGTTTCCAGGTGATTATGAATAAAGCTACTATGAACATTTGTGTATAGGCTCTTGTATGAATGTAATTTTTCATTTCTCTCTGGTAAACACCCAGGAAAGGGAAACTGGGTCAGATAATAAGTACATACTTAACCTGATAATAAACTACAAACTGTTTATGTGTGAAATTCCAGTTGTTCTGTGTTCTCATCAGCATTTGGTATTGTTAGTTTTATTGACTTTAGTCATTCTAATAGGTGCGTAGTGGTATCTCATCATGGTTTAATTTTGCATTTCCCTAATGACTAATGAGGCTGAGCATCTTTCTGGGGGACCTATTGGCTATTTGCATATCTTGATTGCTAAGTGTCTGTTTAACTGTTTTCCCTGTTTTAAAAAAAACTGACATATTTGTTTTGATGCCAGCTCCTTGGAGTTTTTCAAGATAATTCAAAAATTAAGATTTTTACATGAAATCTTGATTTTTAAAATAAAAGCTAGTTTAAGAGATTTAGAAAGATTACGGGGTTTCTTTAAGGCAACACACAATGCCAAGTCTTCTAAATCAAAGTCTAATTTTCCTACCACTCCAACAAGAAATCTCCAATAAACAAAAAAGAAGCACAAACTGTGGGACAGAGCACCCCACCTGTGGCCCCATTCTGTGAAATTTATTGTATGATCAAACTGAGAATTCCAGAAACACTGGAATCCAAAAATCCAAATGGGTGTGAGATTTTTACTCTCATTAGTGTTCACCCAATGAGTCATGCAGGAGTTACACTCAGAAATAGACTCATATTCATAGAGAATATTTAATAGAATGGTGGTTTTCAGGGGCCAAGGGGAGAGAGAATAGTGAGGAGTTAGTGTTTAATTGGTACAGAGCTTCAGTTTTGCAAGATGGTGGTGATGGCTGCCCAGTAATATGAATGTACTTAATACCACTGAACTGTACACTGAAAAATGGTTAAGGTGGTAAATTTATATTATGTATATTTTGTCACAATTAAAGAAAAGTAAAATAACAACAACAAAAAGAAATAAACAAAAATCTATGCATTTCATCATTTTCACACCAATTATGCAATATATGAAATGTTTCCCAATGTAAGACAATCATTGTGTCTTCTCAGTTAAAAGCAGATGAGCTCCATGTGGAGATAGCAGCTTAGGATTTTTACATCATCCTCACCAGCAACTGAAGTTTCTTTAGTGCTTTAATGCTCAGGAGTTACATTTTGTATTTGGAACTGAGGGGGTACAAAGAGATGTGACATGTGATCATTGTTCATTAAATGCAAGTCTGCCAGCTTGTGAATGTCAGAAAATTCCACATAGGCATGGTTAAAATATATATATATTTTAAAATATATATATATATATATAAAGGTATATATATATACCTTTAAGGAAGCGGGATAAACAAAGCATTCTACTCACCTTTTCAGTGGGAAGGTTGGGTCCAATGGTGGCAGCCGTGTTTTTCATGGATGTGGGTCAAGGCTATCGTGAGCAGATATGTCAAACTTCACCAGGACCCGAGGCCCATGGCTGGCTGGGTTTAAGCATTCTAAGGGCTCTGTCTGAAATCCACTCTCTCATTATCAAGGAAACCACGTGTGTCTCTGGTCGTCCTTAAGAATTCTTGTTCAAGGTCAGATGGATGCTCTGTGATTGTGAAGGCTCTTTCAGACCCACCCTGCCCATGTGATCAGGAAAAGCTACAGTGTCTTATGTGCTCAAGGCATGTCAGGTTTGTATAACTGTCAACGGCTGTTCTTCGCTCAGAAATGTTCATATCTTTGAGGCCAAAATCTATTTCTTTATTTGTAATAATAGGAAAGTCCCAAGTCATCTGGTTGGATCATCTTAAAAGAGAGGACCTTTTTACCATTGTCCAAATAGTGAGGGCTAAGTGGCCACAGTCAAACATTTAAAGTCTCTAAACCAAACAAATAAACAAAAGTGATAAAGTCCCCCTTGCTGGCACCAGGGAGGGGTGTGTGTGTCTTACAATGTTTGGGGATGGGATTAATCTTCTTGGGATGGGGCAGGCCTCCCTAATTTTGAACTCCTGATGCTTCTGTGCTTATAGGATGGCACTCCCTCAAATTTAATCACTCCTGCACAACTTACTAATTATTTGTGATATTCACAGACCACCTGCATTTACTTTACACTTTTCATGAATAGACTTTAAATCAATTTTTTATTTATTTTGGTATAGCCAGTGGTTCTCACACTTGAGTGTACACTACAATCACCTGGAATACAACACAGACTGCTGCATCCTGCCCCAGGGTTCAGCAGATTTGGGTGGGGTGGCGGGAGGGGCACAGTGGCTAAGAATGTCCATTTGTGCTTATTCCCCAGGTGATATTGGCTGCCGGTGTCAGGGTCACATTTTGACAACTATTGCTCTAAACAAGAGTATCCCAGAAATCATGGATTGGATATGGTAGTATGTTGCTTTCCTAATACATATCAAATACAGATAGAACTACCAAGGAAAGTTTCCAGGGACTAGCAAAAATTATCTTCTGTGTGTCACTGAGTGTTCCTGGTGTGGTGGCAAGAACATTGGATGTAGATTCCATAAGACTTGCAAGTGAAAACCCAATACTGTGTTATATTGGGGAAACACTAATCTCTTTAAGCCTTGTTTACCTATTTGTATAATGGGAGAGATCTCAGACCTGTCACATTTAAATCCAAAGCAGATCAAGGATTGTGGCTACAATGGAGCTCATGACAAGGCAGAGACAAATCACTAAAAAGCCAAAACCAAACAGGAGGTATGATGGTTTAGCGTAGGATTGCAGAATGTTTCTTTGGAAAGGTCACACTTTGGGGAGAATTGCAGATGTATATTTCAAGAGGGATTTCAAGTGGAAAACAGGAAGGAGTAATGTTAGTGAGCTGGTGAGGACTGAGGTACAGGAAGGAAAGAGTGTATGAATGAGTTGATTGAGTCCAGGAAAAGGAGTTTTAGATTTGACTTAATTTGAGTGCAAGTCAACCTAGACCAGGAGTGTGACAAACTGTGATATTGTGGGACTGAGTTTAGAACAGAGACTGGAGGCCAGGAACCAAAGCAGTGGCCTGGGGGAGCCCAGATGAGAGGCAGAGGAAGACTTTCCTGGATATTTCCCCTGGGATAAGAAGGAAGGAAGGAAAGACTTAAGGCACTTCTTGGACAGAGCAACCATTTAACTTGGCGATGGATACCGACCAGCATTTCAAGGTTGGGGAGCTGGGAGGCGCTGGGGAGACTTTGACAGGAAAGAAGAAACTGTGGAATATAATGATGTGGAAGCAGAGTGCCCCCAGGAATGATGCTATGCTCAATTTCAGAGGCTAAAGAGACACACTACTGTGAGTTGTCACGTGCAATCTTTCCCCATCTGCCTTCCATGAAACACTACGTACACAACGGAAATGGAGGTGTTTGAATTTTAAAAAGCAGTGAGAGGAGTTTGGTGGCCTTTTCATGAAAGTACTGCATATGGTGATTCTCCTCATAGTGAGCCCTGATGTACAGCAATACTTTAAAGGCCCTAAAAAGGTCTACAAGAAAAGGAACTGATTACAAGGTAATGTCCATTCAAATATCTACAAACACCTTGAAGGACTAATACTCCTAGGAACAGCAAGGCATCAAGTGAAGAGAAATGATTTTTCCAACCTATAACTCAGGATCACGGAGACATCTACAGTTTGGACTTTCTACTTCCCAAAGCAAAGATTCAAGGTCAAAGGAGAAGTATCTGGCCATCTCTATAACCCTCCAAAAGTCAGTGCTTCCCCAGGTTAGAAGTTCAATGAGAAATTCAACCAAAGGGAGTGCCTCTACTCAGCGTTTGTTTTAGCAACATCCTCGTAGAACCCTGGAAAAGATTGGGTAAAAACAGTCTCAAACAGTGGCTTCTTGGTCTGGTGTAAAGTTTATTAAGCAATTACTGTATGTTGGTTACCGAATGAACAAAGATATGCAAAATTTCAGTTTGGGAATACACAGAAGCAGATCCTGAGACAAGTTGTCAAGTGCAAGTTAGGAAGTGATGCCAGGCCGTGTGTTGGGGAGTGGGGCAGTAAGAGGAGGAGGGACGGAAGCTGGGACAGGGTGCCTGACTGAACAGTTTTGCTGGGAAGTTCTGGGGGACAGTATGAGACAAGCATTTCAATGTCATTCTCCTGAGGAGCAAAAGGTGCTGGGTGTCTAATCACTGAATCGTCATTGTTCTGAGCTGAGGACTGATCCTGGGTGTGACTCTGGTCCTTCCAACTTGCCTTGCAGGCAAGGCTCTCAAGTCTGGAGAAGATCATCCTGGGGGCAGGGAGCCACAGGCATTTAGAGAGCATCTTTTCTGTGTGGACGTGAGCACTTCCAGCATATGGGCAGGGCATGAGCACGACCACTTCAGGTAGGAGATAACACTGTGTAGGGAAGAAGGGGTCCTCCGGGAGCTGATGGGGTCTCTCCAGGGATGGAGCCAGAAATAGCACAGAGACCCAGGCTCTGGGTTTCCAGCCAACTGCATCTCACCAGGTGTTCTCTTGGACTCTGCCCTCCTGTCTTCACACTGAGGCATTTTTAGTCATGGTCAGTGTTTGTACACATTACTTCTGCCTGAGTTCACTGGAGCAAAATACTGCTCTGGCAGGCAAGTGCTGCCCACACTCCTGGCCTGGGATGGACTGCACCCACAGTGTGTCTGGCTCTCAGCCTCACGGGGCCAGTGGGGCATCCTGGTAACGAATGTGGGTCTGGCTTGGAATATGGAGCCCCCACTATAAGTGCTCTTTTGCAAATAGGAGGGGAGCTTACCTTAGACTGGTGGTGCACCTTCTGGTGTATCCACTGTATCATTCGGTGACACCTATTCTTTAATATGACAAAATTACTTTCAGTAATCATCAGGTAATAATCAGAACTAGTCAATGTTTTCTTGTTTTTTTTCTTCTAAAATTGTATGAAAATTAAATATATACTGTTTTTGTTTGTTTGTTTGGTTTTTTTTTTTTTTAGCTCATCAGTTATCATTAGTGTTAGTGTACTTTATACTCTTCTTCTTCCAGTGTGGCCCAGGGAAGCCAAAAGGTTGGCCATCACTGATTTAAAGCATAAGAATAGATTTCAACTATAAAGATTTTGCTCAAATTAGTACATTTTATTTTCTGATTTGAATTCAATTGTGCACTTTCCAAACTAAAATAGTTTGCGTCATAGTTTGTCTTCTGTTTCATCATTTTGGAATTTAAATAGAAGTGAAAACTCCAAGTGGTCACCTGGAATGACAGAACTGAAATAAGTCAAATTTTGCTTCTTTGCCTTTGTAAGCACTGCACTGTCATGGTTTATTTGGAATCTGCTGGAAGAGTTGGAGACATGATTGCACCAGAAGTAAAATGAGCCTCAGACAGCTCTGAGCCTTGGCGCTTACCTATACAAAACAGACTATAGCTGAGTCCACATGGATTTGGGGTTGGCTGTGTAAGAGAATTCTCTGAGTCAACTTCTGTGTAGAACACAATGTACCCCTTTGAAGCTTACACACACATAAAATTAAAATTCATCAGTAATCATAGTCATTGTTGAGGACTTTGATTGACAAAAGAGTTTTTTGTTTTCAGAAAGGAGTATTTTTTCCTTGATTTTGTTTAGAGTTTCTGGGCCATGATGACAATAAAAAACAGTGAGAGGATTCTTCATCAGCGTTAGTAGTGTTTGTAGCTTTTCCACAGACAGTGTCCCTATTGCCCTGGTCTTGGTGTAGCATGGACTCATAGGACTGTTATGAGGATCAAATCAACTAAAACAAGTAAAGCACCTAGAATAAGATTTTGAGTTAGCTATTGTTTATTTTTCTAAAAGACACAGATCCCACTTCTAAAAAAATCCAGAAGCTTTTCAACAAGGGCTTCCCATGAGCTTACAAAATCCTTACCTATCAGAAAAGAATTATCACAAAACTATGGTAATTAATCAGCAGAATAGTGACACGGGTACAGGCAAATAGACCAATGAAACAGAACAGAGTCCAGAAACAAACCCACCAATACAGGCTTCATCAGAAATAATGTCAGACCCTGTACATGAATGTCTTCCACGATGAACAGCAATTTGAACATTTCACCTAAAATGTCATATAGTGTACCTGAGTGTGATATTGTTATATTACAGAATTACATGCCTATGATTTTGTAATAAAAGATTTGGTATAGATTACCATCTCATAAAAAAGGGGCATTATTTGTGCTGGACCCCATATATGGAAACTTGATATATGACAGATCCCTTGGTGGGGATTATTCAGCAAATGGTGTTGGACCAACAGTTTATCCATAAGGAAAAGAATGAAATTAGATTCCTTACAGTCTACTTGAATTTAATTCTAGATGGATGAGATAAAAATGAGAACAGTAAAACTTAAGTATTTTTAGAAGAAATTATAGAACACTTAACCTCAGCATCAGAAAGGTTTTCTTATACAACACAAAAATAGTCGTAGCCATGTGAAAACACTGAATAAATAAAAGGTGAAGAAATACAAGAAAAGATTCCCCGGGTCATTTGTAATCACTGAAATGCAAATTCAGATGACAATGAGATACCACTCAGTACTCCCTGGAGCAGCCACCATGAAAGAATCTAATCTGAAGTGGTGGTGCGCATGTGATTCGGTGAGGCAGATGCAACACTGCTGGCCGGAGGGTGTAAATTGGTGCAGCCACTTTGGAAAATAATTGAGGGCCACCTTGGAAACGTGAACTCTGCATTTCCTAGGGCCCCGCAGCAGTTTCACTCCCAGTATATGCTGGGAGATCCTCAGGAGACAGGCACAAGAACATTTATAGGATCATTGTTCTGTTTTGAAAACTGATTTTATTGTGAAATGTGATACACTTGCAGAGAAGTGAAACTCCTCTGTAGTCACCACCAGGTGACATCATAGAACATTGCCAACCCCCAGAAGGCAACTGAATTCACCTTCCTGGTAACACCAGGTAACCACTCTCCTCACTCCTGTTGTAGTAAGTTCTTTGCTCTTATTCTTAGTTTTATCAACCAAGTATGAACCCGCAAGCAGATAGCTTTTCGGCCTTTCTATAAATGGAACCCCATGTATTATTTTAATCTGTCTCTGTTTTTACTCAGCATTATGTTTTCATCCATATTATTATGTTGTGACTATAGTTCATTTATTTTTACTGTTTGTATAGTATTCTATTGCATGACTATACCTCAATTTATTTATTCACTCTATAGTTCATGGACATTGGGTTGTTTCAATTTTGGGCTAATATGAACATTATATTAAATTGCATTTCCTTGATTACTAATAGGGTTGGACATCTTTCACAGCTATCTGGACTCCCTTTTGTGAAATGCATGCTCAAAGTCTTTTCTTTTTTTTGCCCAATTTTTTCTATGGTATTTTTGGTCTTTCTTATTGATTTATAGGCATCCTTTATGTAGTTTTGAACTCTGTCAGTTTTATGTGCCCGAAATATTTTCTCCTACTCTGACTTGCTTTTTCACAGTGTCTTTTGGTGAATAGAATTATTTTTAATGCAGTGAAAAAAAATCAGTGTTTTTCTGTTATGATTACTATTTTTGTATTTAAGAAATGTTTATCTGAGGGTTAAAATAATCATCTCCTGTGATACCTTCTAAATGCTTTAATAATAATAATAATAATAATAATAATAATAATAATAATTTAACTTTCATTTTGCTTTTCACATTGAACTCATCTGGAATTGAATTTTATATATGGTGTGAGGTACAGGTCCAATTTTATATTTTCCTTGTGGATGCTCAATTGTCCTAGTCACATATATTTTAGAGACTGTTTTCTCCCCATTGCCTTTCAATGTTACTTTCTCATATATCAAGCATTCCTACACACACACACACACACACACACACACACATATATCTATATATATATATCTATATATATATATCTGGGTCTCTTTAAGAAGACTGTACTCTATTCTATTAATCTACTTATCTACCCTAAAACCAAGCTATGCTGTTTTAATTGATTTACTATTATTTTAAATCTTGATATTGTGTAAAGCAAAGATACTCTCCTCTTTCTTCAGGAGGATCTCAAGTACTGTCAGTCTTTTTCATTTCCATAATTTTAGAATATGCTTGTTCAGATTTTAATTGAGACTATAGTGAATCTATACATAAATGTAGGGTAGAATTGACATTTTTATAATATTGAGTCTTTCAATTCATTAATATGATGTTGCTCTCCATTTATTTAGGTCTTCCTTAATTTCTTTCAATAAAATTTTGCAATTTTCTTTTAGCGGTTTTGAAAGCATTTGTTAGATTTATTCCTAGGTACTTGATGGTATATATATGTACACACACACACACACACACACACACACACACCACACACACACACACGTAGATATGTATATATGATGTATATATTTGATGCAAATGTGAACATATATATTTTGATGCACATGTCAATAGTATCTTCTTTTAATTTCATATTGTAGTTGTTTATTGCTTATATAGAGTAATGCAATGATTTTTGTTTATTGATTTTGCTATAAGCAACCTCGTGACACTCTCTTATTACTTCTAATCTCTTATAGATTATTTCAGTTTTCTATGTATACAATCATATTTGCAAAATACCAATAGTTTTGCTCCTTTCTTTTAAATCCCTATGCCTTATATATTTTTTCTTGTCTTACTATATTGGCTAAAAGCTCTACTAACTATGAATGTTGAAGGGAAATGATTATTGTGGTCATCTTTTTCCCCATCCTGAATTTCTAGAAAAATGTTTAATATTTTGCTGTTAAGTTTGATGTTTGCTAAAGGTATTATAGGTATGCTTTATCATATTAATAAGTCTTATTTTTTTAGTTTGTTGATGGTGTTTATTTGAAATAATAAATGAATGTTACACTTTATCAACTGCTATTTTTGCATCTATGAAATAATCAAATGAATTGTTGCTTTATCTTCTTAATGTGATGAACTGCATTGATTTACTTTCTCACATGAAATCAAGTTTGCATTCTTGAGATAAACCAAATTTAGTAATGAAATACCTTCCTATTTTATATCACTGGATTCAGATTGCTAAATTTTTTGTTTAGATTTTTGCATCTACATGCATACATGATATTATTTGTAATTTTCTTTTCTTCTATTATGGATTTTGGTATCAAGTCTATGTTAGCCTTATAAGATGAGTGAAAGGATATACCCTCTTTCATTTTCTGGAAGAGATTCTAAGTGATTGGAGTTATTTATCACCTAAATGTTTTGTAGACTTTACACATGTGCAACCTCACCTCCTTACATAAAAAAGACCATCTCCAAAATTACAATAAAACTTACAACATCACACAATTTCAATTTTACAAAATTGTAATTATGCACATTACAATTACATAAGTATAAAATTGCAACTATAAAATTACAATGAGATAAAAATTACAAAAACTATATGATAAATTACAAAATTACATTACAAAAACATTTACCAAAACAGACTTTTCAGTCCAATATGAGTCATGGCTGTGTTGACTGACTGTGCTATTCTCTTGACTTCTCTGAGCTCTCAGTGTCCTTAATTTCTCTGTGGGTTTGCTTACGGTTCCTCTACTTCCTGAAGGTGTCAGGAAGATTAAATGCAACAGCTATTAATAAAGTATAATAGTTAGCCCTGAGCTGGGTACACAATAAGTGTCTAATAAATGGTAAGAAATTTTATGATCATATGCTATGCATAATAATCCAATTATTCATTCAAGCATTTATTGAGCACCTACTGTATGGCCCAGGCACAGTGGTGGGCAATGGAGAGACAAAAGGAGGCAAAATTGAGTGTGCCCTTTAATGCATCTGCAGCAAGGATTCAGTGAATGATCTGCCCTCTTTGAAATGAAATGGGGCCAGTGTTTGTGGAACCACCTGTGAGCACACCTCTTCAGAGCCAGGTGGGCAAGAATTAAGGGAAGCAGCTATTTCTGCTTAGCGGTATACCGGAGTCTAATATTGAGCTCTTTGGGAACTAGGGGAAGTTCTATGTGAGGGCAACTTTCTTTAGGAAATGAATGAAGATGTCTTGCTTTTCCTAACCCAGGTTCCCCAGTTACATTTCTTTACAGGATAATGGCTGTACCCAAAGAACTGTACTCCATTGCCTTGGCCTTTCACAAAGTCTCCTTCTGTGCAGGCGCACAGAACCCATTGAAGACCCTGGAGAATTGGAAACTGAACCAGGTGGGCTGAGGTCTAACCCCCTTTCCCTCGCAGTGGCATCCGAGTTTGTATGACACCATCAGTGCATCTCAGGTGTCCCTTGGACTCCTCCAGTACTCCTGGAAATCTTGACAGCAATGGCTCCTTTTTTGCCTTCCATGGGCTTTGATTCTCTGGTACACATTTCCCAGATGGGTTTACAGGAAATGTACTTTGGTGGATTGAAAAACAGTGGCTGCAGAACAAATGGCAAGAATTCCTGAAATATTAAAAAAAATGCAGTCTGTCAAGATATGGAAACAACCTAAATGCCCATCAATAAACGATTGGATGAAGAAGCTGTGGTACATTTACACAATGAAGTACTACTCAGCCATAAAGAAGAATAAAATCTTACCTTTTGCAACAACATGGATGGAGCTAGAAGATATGCTAAGTAAAATTAGTCCGAGAAAGACAAATGCCATATGATCTCACTTATATGTGGAATCTAAAGAACAGAATAAACAAACAACCAAAATAGAAAAAAACCCAAAAAACAAAAAACGAAGAATTCGATTAAAAAATGGGCAGCTCATTATGCTAAGTGAAATAAGCCAGACAGAAAAAATCAAGAACCTCATGATTCCACTCATATGTGGAACATAAAAATGAAAGCAACAAAGAAACAAAACTCATGGACACAGTCAATAATTTAGTAATCATTGCCTGAGGGTAAGTGGGAGAGGGTAGGGGAGAAGGGACAGGGACATAAATATAAGGTGATGGAAAGAGAACTGACTCTGGGTGATGTACATGTAATACAACACACAGAAGATGTAATGTAAAATTGTCCACCTGGAACCTATGTAATTTTTACTAGTCAATATCTGCCCAACAAATTTAACAAAAAGAAATTTTAAAATGCAGGTTGCGATTCAGATGAATCTGTGTTTGTGGGTTAGGACAGTGGTTCTCAAACTTCAGCATGCTGACTACAGATACCTGGACCCCACCCTCAGTGATTCAGATTCAGCAGGCCTGGGGTTGGGTGTGGGATTCTGAAGTTCTAACAAGGCAGTGATGCCTCCATTGCCCTGGCAGCTCTGATTCAGTTCATCTGGAGCGGGGCTGAGACATTGATGTCATTGTTTTAAAAAGCTCCTCAGGTGATTTTAATGGGAAGCCAGAATTGGAGACCACAACTCTTTAAAAAAGTGCACTTCAAGTGTCCTGAAATGAAATTTATGGATAGTATAACCTACTTACACACATCATCAAAAAAGATAAACTAATGTTCTTTCTGTAATATAAATGACAGGGACAATAAAAGTAACTTTTGCTAAATGTATATATTTTATATATAAATATTTATGTATTATATATAAATGTAATGCACATATATGTATCTATGTGATAAGTAAATGAATGCTTGAGCACAGTTCTCTAGACGATACAATGAAGTGGTAAGGTGTTTTTGTCATGTTAGAATGTGATTGTTACAGTCCCAAATCCAGGCCAAGCCTAGAGTGTGGTACAGGTCATTCATCAGCAGCATGGTCATCTCCCATGGTTTTCTAAATGGTGAAAAATTCTTGGTAATGTTCTAGACACAGCAAAACACCTTGACTTACCCTGTGGCTGGATTCCTGCAAAATTCACATGTTAAACCAGCAACAACTCTTTATAATCCTATGTCACATAGAGTTAGGGTAGGGAATTATAAATAGGTTGTTTCCAGACATGCATTTTGGGCTGAATTTGGGGCATTTCTAAATCTTACCTCCCTGGCCTCCTTCAAATGCCAGTTCTCTCCACTATTATTGAACAGTCACAAATGCTCCCACAAATTTCTCAGGGAGTCCACGTGAATATGGATATAGAATGAAGGAATGAAGAGAAGCTCACTGAAATGTACTCAGATACCAGTTACATGGTCTACGCAGGAGCACTACCATGCAGAACACGATGCTGGGGGAGTCTGTGATCACAGAGGGATAACTGACTCCCATCCCCCAAATACCCACTCTTGTCAAGGAAGTGAGGAGAGAAGGGCTGAAGGCTGACCAAACTCACTGAAAGTTCAGGTTTATTCCCTCTCTCAGAACATACAGAGGGCCTCTTAGAGAGGTAAAGGAGCTTCCTTCACACTCACTGCAACCATGCCCCTCCCCCAAATACACCTAGGAAACATTTAGCAACCTCTAGTGCCCTCTAGTGGCATACATTTGTCATGCCAGGTACCAAGAGATTAATTTTTATTTTTTAAAAACCAACACAAATAGACATATGCTAAGTGAAATATGGCTGATACAAAAGGACAGATACTGTAATGATTCCTCTTATATGAGGCACCTAGAGTTGTCAGAGTCATAGAGGCAGAAAGTGGAATGGTGGTTTCCAGGGACTGAGGGGAGGAGAAAATCGGGAGTTATTCTCTAATTTGTATAAAATCTCAGTTTTGGAAGAAAAAAAAGTTCTAGATAAGGATAGGGATGATGGTTGCACAACAAGGAGAGTGTACTCAATGTCACTGAATTGTGTACTTAAAACGACTAAGATGGTAAATGTTATGTACATTTTAAACACACACACACACACACACACCCTACACACACACACACCCTACACAATTAAACTTTCAATACAGGTTCAAACAGAATAAAAAGTTCATGCTATTCTGCATTTTCTTCTCTTATTCCAATCTTGCTGCAACCCCAGAAGATGTTTCAACACTTTTTCTATGCAGTTATAAATTATACCTGTGTATATTATATATATATTTATTTCCCTATGTGCACAAATTTGACTCGTAGAATATATGTATGTAAAATATGAAATATGTTTTATATGTATCCATAAAATATATACTTCATGTATTTGTATGTATATTTTGTATTTATATATATTTACAAAAATGACATGTACAGGTGTATATTATTAGTATGTATATATAAGTTCTGACAATTAAGTTTGCAAACTAATCCTAGAAATACCTCATTGCTGAATATCACTATGGTCACCTTTGAAGTACTCCACTTAGGAAGCTATGTGCTGACACCAGCGCCTAGTCCACCCTTCTAAGCAATTTTGGAAATTTTTCCTGTAATGGCCATCAAAACTATTGTTGTATTACCTTTGATGTCCTGAATGTCATCAAAATGTCTTCCTTTCAATAATTCCTTTATCTCTGGGTAAAGAAAATTGATTGGGGGTCAGGTCAGGTGAGTAGGAAGGGTGTTCCAATACAGTTATTTGTTTACTGGCTAAAAACTCCCTCACAGACAGTGTGCCGTGTGAGTTAGTGCATTGTTGTGATGCAAGAACCATGAGTTGGTGAAAAGTTCAGGTCATTTAATCTTTTTTTACACAGATTTTTCAGCACTTCCAAATACTAAACTTGGTTTCTTTGTCCAGTTGGTACAAATTCATAATGAACAATCCCTCTGATATCAAAAAAAAAGGCCAGCAACATCATTTGGATTCTTGATTTGTACTGTTGGAACTTTTTTGTTCTTGGAGAACTGGCTGACTTCTATTGTGCACTTTGATGTTTTGTTTCAGTACACCCATGTTTCATTACCAGTGATAATGTGGTCCAAAACATCGTCTTGCCTCTCCAAATCATCTTAGCAAACTTTGACTCTTTTTTGCTTTTGTTCATCTCTAAGCTCCTATGGGACCATTTTTGCACACAACTTTCTTATGCTAAGGCTTTCAGCTAAGGTTTTCCTAACTGTTTCTCTATTAATATTTACTTGGTCTGCTATGCTTCTCACAGTTATTTTAACACACAATTATTTTAACACACAATTCGATGAATTTTTGCAATGTTTTCATCAGTTCTGCTCATTATTGACCTCCTTGAACTCTCTTCATCAGTGATACTTCCTCTCTCCTCAGAAAAACATTTAATCCAGTTGTACGCTGCCATTTTCTTCATGAAATTATCCCCATAAATTTAGACTGACATGTCCCTTATTTCACTTCCACTCTTGTCAAGTTTAACAAGAAATTCAATATTTGTCCATTGCTCTAATTCAAACTCTGACATTCTCATGATGACACACAAAAACACACAACAATAATGAATGCCACTCAGGAAGACACCGTCACACTTCGACATAAACACAGCTGTGAGACACAGATATACCAAGGTTATGCAACCTTACCAAGTTGTTTGTAGTGCTGCCAATGTAAGGACACAGTGGCAAGTTTGTGAACTTCATTGTCATGTACATGCTTTAAGCATAAAAACCTTAGATAGGTTTTAAAATGTAAAAGGAATCCAACTGTGTTCCTGCTGCATAATATTTTGCAGTGTGGATGTAATCTGATTTGTTTGACTTCCTCCCCTCCTGCTGGACATTTAGAGTGTTTTCATTTATCCCCTCTTTACAAGAGGATCTTGTACATGGAACTTGTACACATGTGAGGTTTTCTGTAGAAGAGTTACTCAGATGCTTCCAATTTATCATTCAAGTCAGAAACTCAAATTGAAGAAGCCAAAGCTTGTAAGAATGAGAAGTATTTGAAATCAGCCAAGGAGTAGTGAGGTGAAGGGGAGGGGTTCTACACCCTGAATGGGAAGAAAAGGCTGAACAAGGGTCAGGTGTGGGGAGTAGGGCAATTGGTTGGATCTAGAGCTGCATTTCCCACCCTGGAGTTCTTGTTTTTATTTATTTTCAATTTAAAAAGTAGATAATATTTTCATCTGATTCAAAATTCTTAAACATCAAAAGGGTGTTCAATGACAACTCTACTCTTCCCTCATCTTTTAGTCACACAGTTCTTCATGGAGGCAACCAATGTCATGGATCCTTTCTATATCCTTCCAGAGAGAGTTTGTGCATAAGCAAAATAGAAGTCTTCAAAAACCATTAACTATTGTACATCATACACATAGATCTGCATCTCTTTTTACGACATAATGGGAGATTAGATTATGCCATTATGAAGAAACACAGGGTTCTCCATTCCCTGTTTGTGGCATTACATTATGTGGGTGTATCACAATTTATCTAACGTATCCATTCTTGATGGAGACGTTAGTTGGTTCCAATCTTTGCTATCAAATACAATGCTACTGAACAACAGGCTTGTACAATTGTCTTTGGAGACATATGTGTGAAGACACATAGAGGACTTGTTCCCCGTGGTGAAGTTACTGGCTGAAAGAATGTGTGCGGTTTAAGAACAATTGCAAGCTACTCTCTGTAGTGGCTTTGCCAATTTGTATCTGTCTTCGGTTTGTGACTGTGTCTGTTTCAGCTTCACTAGAACCATGTTGTGTTGTTTCCCACTAGGATAAGTGAAAAATGGTATCTCAGTCTCTGTTATCATGAGGCATTTTTACTAGTAGCATAACCAAACACCTTTTCAAATAGTAATGGGGGGCTCAGACTTTTTCTCCCTCTCTTTTAGATGAAACTTGTGTTCTGGTCTGCATGACCTGCTATCTCTCACTCCAATGGGAGCATAGTAGATCCTTCTCCATCTTCAACTCAATCACTGATCTGTGTATTGTGCCTGAGGACGTTACATGGACTGGGAGAAGAAAGTGACTCTCTGAGCTAGCTATACCTAGAGAAAGCAGACAATTCCCCCGTGAGGGCACCTTTGATTAACAAACCAAGCAATCTGGAGCCCACACTCCAACCACCTCCTTTATCGAACACTCTCACACTGAGCCAATGTCCCCCTGCCCTAAATTACCCAAGGCCATATTACCAGACAACAGAGGATTACCCCTATAGTCCAGAGCTTGCCCAAACTATTCAAACTACCCAATCCTAAGATTACTCAGGTACCTATATGTCTTGCCCATTCCTTCCTGTGAGAACCCCAGTAAAGGCTCTGGGCCATGTTGTCTCACCCCATTGCCTATTGACTGACCCTTGTGCTTCCACACCTGGTCCTGTGAGGCATGCCTCCTCTTTCTAGGACTCTGTAAGCATGAACTTCTTTCTTCATGACAATCATTTCCATGTCTGTGTGTCTTATTATACCTGATTAACACTAACCCCATGTCCATTTTTAGAACAACATGGAAGCACATTACTGTTACAGGCCAGGGTCAAGCATTTTACTTTTTTAGAACTTTCACCTTGAACCGCTGTCCTCTGCCTCTCCCAACCTCATTAGCCCCAGTGTAAAAGAGTCATGCAATACTGATGGAAAATAGAGGAATGAAATTGGGGATTTCAGCCTTTGGTTGATGGTCAGAACAGTATTTGTGTCTTTCCTTGTGTGGAGAGGTAGAAATGAGGAAAGAATGGCTGAGGGGAAGGCTTTCACCAGGCTTCCTGCTACCTGGAAGGTGCTCAGCATTCAGGCTGTATCTTTGCATACTGACAGTTTTCTTACTTTGTAGGGTTACTGAAAGCATAGTTATTATAGATTGAAGCTTTGCCCAACAACCCCTTGAGGTATCCTGGATAATTTCATTTAATCTCTGCAACCTCCCTCCGAAGTCGTGATCACCTTCTCTTTCACTGTTGAGAAGACAGGCTGAGAGAAGTCCACAGGGGGACTTGAACTTGCCCTCAGGCCAGAGGACCCAGGGGCCCTAAACTGTCTTGGCTCTGCCCGGTTTGCCAGTGGGAAGGCCACTAGCTCTTTGCCATGCTGTTGAATTGCAGCAAATATGAAATAATAAGATATGCATATGTGAATAAAATTTTACTTTCTACACAAAACTTAAAATAATGTGAAATCACTAAAAAATTGTTAAGAAGGGCTTGGGGCAGATTGAATTTTCCAAAAATGGCTGCATGAGTTTCTCGCATATTGCCTGCTCTTCTTCATGTGATCCTGTCACTTTCCATAAAGAGGTGGCATCTAATTTCCCTCTCCTTGAATCTGAGCTGTTTTTGGTGACTGGTATGATGGAATGTGGCAGAGGTAATGCTGTCTGGATCCTGATGCTAGGTCAGAAAGCACCCTACAGCTTTTTTCTGGGTTTCGTGGTATTCTCTCTAGAATGTTTGCTTTCAGAGCCCATGTCCATGCTGTGAGAAGGCCAAGCCTCAAGAAGCTAGCATGGGAACTGTGGTGGACATAACTAGCTGGGCTCTGGCTCTTAAAACCCTACACGTCACATGCTAGATGTGGGGTGAAGGAATTTTGTGTGGGCTCCAGTGCCCACCTGTTCTGGGACCCCAAATGTCATGGCTGAACCCACCCAGTCTGAATTACACATCCACAGAATCTATAAGGCAAGATTACATGAAATGCTAATTGTTTTCACCTCCAAGTTTCAGGTGCTTTGTTATGTTACAATAGGTAATTGGGTCAGGCCTAAAATCAGATATGGAGGGAGACAGCAAACTGTAAATTGTGGAAATTGTGGAGTCTATGCTATCATGCCCAGGTTCAAGGTGGCAACACTGGTTAAAATCAGAAAAAAAATTCTGCCCTTTGTATTGAATTATTTGAGGTTTAAATTATGGGAGGACTTTGAGGAGTATACATCTGATAAAATACTGTTTTTGTTAAATTTTCTCTTAAATTGTCATCCCTCCCTCCCTCCCTCCCTTCCTTCCTTCCCTCTTTCCTTCCCTGCTATGAGACGCTTAGAGATGAGTTTGGGTAGATCATTACAGGGAGGCCATATCTACATCTCTAGTTTGGGAGGCAGCCACTAGCTACGTAGAGACCTTGCAGGAGGTTGCTTGCAGAGGGCTGCATGGGTTAGGTTTGCATGCAGCTGCTGGGCTGCCCAGGGAGGCCTCCAGATACTGCTTGGAAACCGGCAAAAGCTGTAACGTGTTTCCCAAGCACTGGAGTAAGGAAAAGAAAAACACTTCCATCTCATTATCTGTGACAGCTGGTGGCCAGTGAAGCTGCTTTTCATTAACCTGGGTGGGGGAAGAAGAATTGTTGGCTCCCAGATCCCAAAGGTGAGCTCTATGTGATGATGAATTTCAGGTTCACAGTGTGTTCCACTCTGGCAGGGGCTGCTGCATTGCTTGCTTGTTGGCTGTGATGTGGGTGGCATCTCCTGAAGTGTGCAGTGGTCAGCTGGGGCCATAAGCTCCAGCCCAGAATGGGTTAATTTATTCCAGAAAGAGTCTTTGCTACCAGGCATACAGAGATGTAATTCATTTTTACACTTCATTTATTCATTTATTTTGATATTCCATATTATTTTATATTAATTTCAGGGGTACAGCATAATGGTTAGAGATTTATATAATTTAAGAGGTTATCCCTCTGATTAATCTAGTACCCACCTGGCATTATGCATAGTTATCACAATATTATTGACTATATTTCCGATGCTTTACTTTACATACCCATGTTTATTTTGTAACTACCAATTTGTACTTATTAATCTCTTCACCTTTTTCACCCTTCCCTCAACCCCCTCCCATTTATCACCCCGATAAATCTAGTACCTATCTGACACCATACATAGTTATTACAATATTATTGACTATATTTCTTATGCTATACCCTACATGCCCATGACTACTTTGTAACAGCGAATTTGTACTTCTTAATTTCTTCCCCCTTTTTACCCACTCCCCCAAACCCCTCCCATCTGGCAACCATTAAAATGTTCTCTGTATATATGAGTTTGTTTTTGTTGTTCTTTAGATTCCACATATAAGCAAAATTACATTGCCTCTGACTTTCACTGTCTTACATATTTCACTCAGCACAATACTCTCCAGGTTCATCCATGCTGCCACAGGTGGCAAGAATGCATTCCTATTTATGGCTGAGGAATATTCCATTGTATGTATGTACCATCTTCTCTTTATCCATTCATCCATTGATGGACACCCAAGCTGCCTCCACATCTTGGCCATTGTAGACAATGCTGCAATGAACATATGGATGCATGCATCCCCTTGAAGTAGTGTTTTGGGTTTCTTTAGATAAATACCCAGAAATGGGATGATTGAGTTCTTCTTTGTCTCTTGTTATAGCCTTGGTTTTATTGCTATATCAGGTTTTTTATTTGTTTGTTTGTTTATTTACATTTTCATGAAATATCTTTTACCCATCTCTTTACTTTCAGTCTGTGTGTGCCTTTTGATCTGAAGTGAGTCTCTTGTAGGCAGCATATGTAAAAGTTTTATTTTCTTATCCATTCAGCCACTCTATCTTTTGATTGGAGCATTTGATCCATTTACATTTAATGTAATTATTGATAGATATGTAGTTATTGCCATTTTATTATTCATATTTTTTATACTTTTTTTTTTTATCTTAAAGAAGTCCCTCTAACATTCCTTGTAATACTTGTTTGGTGGTAATGAACTCTGTTAGCCTTTTCTTGTCTGGGAAGATCCTTATCTGTCCTTCGACTTTAAATGATAGCTTTGCTGGGTAGAGTAATCTTGGTTGTAGATTGTAGCTTTTCATCACTTTGATTGCGTGCCAATCCCTTCTGGACTGCAAAGTTTCTGTTGAAATCATTCATAGTCTTATGGGAGCTCCCTTGTAGGTAACTAACTTATTTTCTTTTGCTGCTTTTAAGATTCTCTCTTTGTCTTTAACAGTTGGGATTTTATGATGTGTTTGATGTGGGCCTATTTTGGTTGATCTTGATTGGGAGTCTCTGTACTTCCTGGGCTTGTGTATCAATTTCTTTCATCAAGTTACAAAAATTTTCAGTCATTATTTCTTCAAATAGGTTTTCAATTCCTTTCTTTCTCTCTTCTCTTTCTGGTAACCCTATGATGTGAATATTGGTATGCTTGAAATTATCCCAGAGGCCCTTTAAACTATCCTTTTTCTGGATTTTTTTTTTCATTTTGCTGTTTTGATTGGGTGTTATCTGCTACCTTATCTTGTAAATTGATGATTTAATCCTCTGCTTCATCTAATGAACTGTTGATTCCCTCTAATATATTTATTTCTGTTATTGTATTGTTTATTTCTGGCTAGGTTTTTTTTTTAATGTTATCTATCTTCATTTTTATGTTTCCTATTTGTTAGTTGAAATTCTCCCAGGGATCACTGACCCATTTCATAACCAGTGTTTGGAACTCTGCATATGGTATATTGTTTGTCTCCATTTTGCTTAGTTTATTTTCTGGAGCTTTGTTCTGTTCTTTTATTTGGGACATGTGTCTTTGTCTTCTCATTTTGGCTGCCTCCCTGTGTTTGTTTCTATGTATTAGGTAGGGCTGCTATGCCTTTCATTGGTCTTAGTAGAGTGGCCTAATGAATAGGTTTCCTGTGGGACCCAGTGGTGCTGTCTTCTTGGTCACCTGAGCCAGGTGCTACAGCTGTGTCCCTTGTGTAGGTTGTGTGTGCCTTCCTATTGTAGTTGAGTCTTGGTTGCGGTTTGCAAGTCAGTGGGAGGGATTGGCCCTCAGGTTGATTGGTTATGAGGACTGGCCATAACTACAGTGGAAGAGCTGTGGTGCAGGTGCTGACCCTACAAAGCAGGGCTTGCTTTAGCAGGACTCTGGTGCTTGCTCAGTCTGCCCTTTGGGTGTGTCATTTTGGAAGGTGGCTGGGTGATGCTCCAGCTTGGTCAAAGCTGGCCACCAGGTGTGCCAGCCCTGGGGCCTTCAGGAGGGGACCCAGTGCAACCTGTGCCCTGCTGGGGCTACCTGGTATGAGCCACAAAGCAATTTGCAGATGGCCACCACTTGTAGTGAACTTGGAGGTGCCTCTAGAGGCTGATTTGTAGTTCAAGGCTGGCTGTCGCTAGAGCTGTGCTTAGGGTGCTCAGCCGGAGGTATAGGACATGCCAAAGCCAGATGCTGCTTGTTTGGATTTTGTGAAACTTTGAGAAATTTTATGAAAATCTGCAGCTTGAGCTAAGACAGGTTGTATGGAAAAGCCACTGGAAGTGACTTGGGTATGCCTGAAAGTTGGGTGGGGTGGGGTCTCAGAGAATCACTAGGGTAGGGTAGATGAAAGGTAATATGCAATTGGATAGAGACTCAGATATGGTGTCTGCTTGCGTCTGCACACAGGGAGGGGGAGGGCTCAACAAAGAAATAATAGCTTCTACTAGCTACTTCCTCTGGGAAAACATTCTCCCTCCAGTCCTCACCACAAAAACTGACAATTCAGTTTCTTCCCATAAGTCCTTGGTACCTTTTGAGCTACCTCAGCACTGGAGCTCAGAGCAAGTAAGTATGTTACTGAGTAAGTCTGTGAGCAGGCCCTTTAAGAGAAGCACCTGGGACTGCAGCTCTTCTCTCACTCAGCCACAGTCTCTGCTGGTTTTCACAACCAGAATTGGGAACTTCTCTCTCTGGTACTGAAACTCTGGGCTCTGGACCCTGGTGTGAGGTTGGGAACTCTCTCCTTGGGAGGATATCTGCAGCTGAGATATCCCTTCCAATTTTTAATGGTTACACAGAGGTGTGGAACCAGCCTGTTTTGTGTTTCTGTCTCTCCTACTAGTCTCAAGGTGGGGTTTTTTTTGGGGGGGAGTATGTTTGTAGTTGTAGGGCTTTGGTTCAGGTAGACTGCAGGAGATTCTCAATGGTGGTTATTCTGTAGTTTAGATGAGTTGTAATTTTGATGTGGTCCTGAAAGGAGGTGAACACAGCATTAATCTTTTCCATCATCTTGACTGGAAATCCTCTGGATTTTTTTTTTTTTTGAGAGAGATATTGGATTTTATTTGCAGAGTTGGTGCCTTTTAGGAAGCTCAAGAAATAAAATATAATCCATTCATCAGCATTTCTCTATTCCCTGGATGCTGGATACTTCCCAGACTTCTTACCTGGGCCCCTCTGTGGATAATTGCAAAGACCTAGACAAAGTAAAATGGGGCTGGGATGGACAGCACAAGGGAGAGTGGGGTCCCCTCACATGTCAGGGCAACCTTAAAATTGTCTTCCAATGCTATGACCATGAGACTCACCTTTATTCCCAGACGACCTATCTTTACTACACTCAACGTCAGAAAGAACAAAAACTTCACATTCCTTAGCTGTTCCTTAAATTGGTCTTGATCTTGGCATTCCTGAATATAGAGAAAGCATTCCTGTTCTAAACTTCTCACTGATGGTGCCTCTGTGGCAGCATTGATTGGCAGTAGATTCTTGTTATTCACAATAGCTGTGTTCAATAATGTGGGCACAAACACTGATTTAGCAGTTAGATGACTGAGCCATTGCTCTTGGGGTGAATACAGGATTAGCTTCCTTGAGCCTCTGATAACAACATTTTATCATCTGAGGAAATAAGAACCTTATATAAGAATGGCTTCTTTAAGATGTATTGTTGGGTCCTTAACATTGAACTCACAGCCAACAGCACTATAACTCAGGCCTGGAGGGAGCTTATCTACATATTTTCTCTGTAAGGCACATTCTAGCTGTCTTATGCTTAGGAATATTGGATAGCATGTCAGCCATTTTAAATAGCGAAACCACCTTAAAAAGTCACAAAAATAGGAAAAACATGGCACTAAATAGACTACTGAATGGGCATGTTTTTAATGTGAAAGCTGAGATGAAAAGACAGAGTGGGGCTTTATTCCACTCAGTTAGCTGGGCATGTGCACTTCAGGTGATCCAGATGTTTTGCTGTTTTACATTTGTCTGTGAATAACCATGCAGGTGCTTTGAGTACTGATTTTAGGATTACAAATAAATATTAGTGAGTAGCCAAATTTGCAAGTAAAGAATCTGCAGATAATGAGGATTGACTGTATTTTGATTGAATTGGTATTTAAAACAATATCCTTCTCCAGTTCATTCATCCACCTTGGTCCCAGGTCTCAAAAATAAATGCCCTCAGGGGCCAGGCAGGCTGTGGAAGGGTCTGGTGGAAACTCAAGTGGCACAGAGTACATGGGCCATGTTCAAAGGAGGCGTGGCTCCCCCCTCCTCAAGCTAATTTTGCTCTGGGACTGCAAGCCAGGTGGGGGCTAGAACCCCATTATGTTTACTTGGGAGGGGGAAGCTGGGGTTATAGACAGAGATTTCATGTTTATTTGGGAGTGAATTTGGGGTATTGATAGGGGTGATGGGGGATAGGGCTCTCTATGTCATCCCTTGGTACTACCCCAGGGACTTGATTTTGTCAGCTCCCGATTTTTCATGAGATAGCTGAAAACCCAGATTTTAGCTGAAATATCACAATTTTAAAATATAGGCAATTAATGTAGAAAAAAATGTAAAACATTGTGTAAGCCAAATAGGACAGGAATAACCTGGACAGTAGTCTTCTATGTCCCTAGGTGTGGTTGTCACCTAGGATATAGGTGAGAGGCTGATGGTAGGCTCAGGTAGTCTACTTGCCTATTACCTGCTCATTCAGTTTGCTGTTGGTGTTTGTATCCATGACATTATCTGCAAATATTTCTGCTTTAATAAAGTACTGATGTTGTAGGAGGGATGTGACTTTGTGTCTATACTGAGGGCAGAATTGGTCTGTAGGAGGTTAAAGCCCCTACTTTCAGTGAGATACATCGAATTAATAATATGTTTTACACTTGTTACAACATACACCTAGCCATTAGCTTCTAAAGACTGGTTTATACCAATAATAAGGAAAATCTGACTTCTACAGAGACTGAAAAATTCCCAGCACTTTCAAGTATATCTAGGATCACTCCAATAAGTGCATTTTTAAAAATCTTGTTCTTATGTATGAAGGCATTTTTGAGGTTATGTCCAAGAAAACAAATGCCTTTTTTTCTTTTCCTAATAAAAGCAGGGTAATGAAAGATAAGGATAAGGTTATGCCGTGGTGACCACAGCTGTCAACAAGCCTTTTGAGATATTTCTTTTCTGTTGAAAACAGTTAATGAATTGGAGTTTTCCACAGAGCTCATAGAAGGTGGCTTTTCAGATCTGGGAGCAGACAATCAGAGAGACACTCTTTCCATGTGGAATGTTGAAGGGTGTGTTTGGTCTTTGGTATTGTGGTTACACAGACTCAGTTGGATCCAGGCCCAATCTTGCTAATTACCACAGGTGGATCTTTGACCCCAGGAGGAAAATAAGGTTCTGGGGCACTTCTCTGTGACTGCCTAGGAGCCTTCAGAAGTGAGGGGTTGCCAATCTGAGAGCTGCTCGGGTTATAATGATTCTCGAAAGGGCTTTTATGTGGACAAGCAACATGACCTAAAGCATCAGTGATACCAGAGAGGATACTTTTTAATGCAGCTTGAGATGTGAACAGACAGCAAAAGAGATTTCAAAACATAAGCACCACTGCTCTTTCAGACATTATGAAGTGTCTTTTGAATTATAACAGTGCATACTTGTGCATGAATTGTACTTACACTTTGCAGTTTTGGAAAAATAATCTGGGTTTTGCACTTCCTATGGATTAAGTGTGGACCTAGATTTTTTTTTTTAACAAGCTATCACTCATTTAACCTTCCCAGTGACCTGGAGAGGAAGGTATGATTTTTGTCCCCATTTTAAAGGGGAGGAGTCTGAGGTCACCAAGGTAGCCAAGGGCCCAGCTGTGACTGAAGCCCAAGTCTGTTGATTCCAATAGTGGAGAAAGAGTGACTTGGATATGCATGAGCTTATTTCATTTACCTGTTCTTCTAGGATGTGCAGCAGGAGTCAGGTTAATGGAGCATGTGGTGATAAGTTTGAAGGGCTTTAGCCTATTTAGCAACATGTTTTTAATCATCTTGTAGGATTTGCTTAAATTATGGGGATTGTTACAAACTTATTAGCAGTGTGAGAAAACCCCAGTTCATTCGTGGTGCCACATCATGAGCCATTTTGGATCCATTATTTGACTGATAATGACTGACTAAGGGAGATTTATTTTTGTTTCTCTTTTATTCATTTCTATAAAGCTTTTACCGTCCTTTCTCAGCCAGATGCATTTACCAACCCCATCTTCTCACATCTTCTTGGGAAATTTACTGCATCTGTATTGCTTTTGCTTTTGAAGTCTTTTTTTGTTGACTGGATTCTTCTTATTACTTTTTCCATCAATGTCGTGAACGTTGGAAGGGTTGTATAGAGAATGCCCATACACTAACCACTTCAATGCTACAATGGACATTTTGCTGTGTTTGCTTTATCGTAGATTTGTTCTTTTGTGCATTTCTCTAGCCATTTGCCAATCCTTCTGTTTTTTTTAAATGCATTCCAAAGTAAGTTGTTGATATTATACATTTCCTCCCTAAACACTCCAGCATGTATATCATGAACTACATTTCATTATTTATTTTTGATTTAAGTAAAAATTTACTTACAGTGTAATGTATAATTTTTACATAAACCATTTAGCCAATTTTTTACATTTGCTTTTATCCATACTTAAATCTCTTCTATTAAAAAGTCAAACCAAGCCTGCCTTCAATCCCACAAAATCTCCCTGGTTACTCACCCATATCTGTCCTCCTCATTTTGAACCAGATGTCTTGGAGTTGCTGTCCCCATTTTTTTCTCCCCTCCTTCTTGCTCCATTTGGCTCCTTCCTTACCCCTCCCTCCATTTTAACTGATGTTGCCACCAACCTCTGACTACCAAATCCGAAGGACATTTTCCAATGGTCTTGTTCTTTAAAACCTCAGTGGCCTTCAACATTGACCACTCCTTCTCTCTTGGCACATTCCCTTCCTTAACACCCTTGGCTTTTCTCTCCTGGCCCTCTGGCTGCCCATTTTGCCCTCTCACATTTGAGGTCATGTTCACTATCTTCTCCAGAATTAAATATTACAGTTGCTTAGCCATGAGCCTTCCTTTTTTCTCACTCCGTACTTTCTCCTGAGATGATCTTACCTACGTCTGTTGTTTCAGTTCCCAGCAGCATACACATGACCCTCACATTCAGGCTCTCTAGTGAGCAGCTCTATTCGAGTGCTAGATCCTCATGCCTAGCTCAGTATCTCCCCTGGGATAGCTCAGAAGTACCCCTAGTCTTCAGGTCTAAAACTGAGCTTGCAGTCTTTCCTTCTCACACTGTCCTCCTCCAGGGTCCCCTAACACACAGAGTCTAAATATATACAATTTCACTCTTGTTATTACCATTTTTTAAAAAATGTAATGCAATTAATGTTAGCCAAGGTACCAAAGTTGGAGAATTAGTTTAACAGCAGCCAGTTCAGATTGAAGAAAATATTTTGATAAATTTGGGGGATCTACTTATTTGGGCAGGAAGCAAAGACTTACATCACCTCATTTTCTTTCTTTTTCTTTTCTTCTTTTAATTTGGACATAGTGGCCATACACTCAGTGGCTTACAGAGCCTGAGCGTGGAGATTGGTACCAGCTCTGAGTAACTGCGACTTGAGAAAAGGCAAATGCCTCCTCATTATGCTTTGTTTTTCTCATTTGTATAGTAGGATAATCACATACCTCAAGTCTCCAGGACTTGTGATGATGAGATATTTTTGTATCTCAGCAAAATGTTAAAACCATTTTAACTTACTGGGCAAGGACAATAATGTTTAGGACCAGGATTCCACTAAATTCACCTGTTTTATCATGCAATGATAAAACACCCCTTTGGACCACAGGAGGGGCTGTTCTGTGGGTCCTTTTGCTTTGGAGACTTGTGAACTGGACTAAGTTTAAGCATTACTATTATTACCGCATTTCAGTAGGACTGCCGGTCCATAAGCTGTAGTCATCTCTCCAGGCTTCTTGGCTTGCAGTTGCTTTGGCTGTGGAGCTCCACTCATCCTGCAGGAGGGTGGTTTGGTCCCCCCCGCCCGGGATGGCAGGCAGCTCAGCAGAAATGTGCTTCCATTCTAATGCACAGGGAGCTGCTAACCTGAGGCTGGGCTGCAGTGAGCTGCTAACCCAGTCATTTCTGGGAATTCTTTCTCTTTTCTTTGTTGTGGAAATCTCACCAGCTGCTTCATAGGGGAGGTTAATTAATATGATTAACAATGAATGTCTTAATTGCAGATGTTTAGAGAGACACTTTACTATTATTGTTATTATTGTTTTGTGTGCTACTCTCTGCACACTTGGATGTTACTTTATTAAAGCAAATAAAACCATAATTAGGTACAGCCCAACTCAAACAGTGACAGCGGCCTGGAGCAGGAAACCATAATTCAAGGACAAGAGGCAGTTCTCGACAAATATTACATTGCCTGCCGGGTAACTGGTTGTGTGCTGGAGCGCTGTGAGCTGCTCTGGAGAGCTTTCTACCTGCTTTCCCTAAAGCGTGGCTGGAGAGGGAAGACAGAATGAAGGAGACAGCCTGTGGGGAGCCAGAGCTGTGCTGGCAGCTGCCTCAGAGAGCAGGCTCCTGAACAAGCTGGAAGATGAGGCCACAAACTGGGGAATCTGTATTCCAGCGTGCTTTGGTCACAATCTGGCAATTACACAGAATCTGGGAGTTCAGAGAGAAGCAAATGAAAGCAGTTTACTGCACTCAAATTGTGGTTTTGGAGGATTAAAAGGAAGAAGCCAGAGATCAGTTCAGCATTTCGAGGGGGAAACAATCGACAAAACACACACTCTGGACCTTGACCATGGATTGAGGCCTTGACCATAGAGTCTTTAGTTGTGTTTCCCAATAGCACAGCCGGCTTACAATGTGAAGTTGGGTGCATCGATATGCTAATGACGGCCTCTTTAAGTGAAATTAATGCCTGGATTGTGTGAGTAGGGCCGCCCTTCATTATTCCCTGTGATATGAAGATGTGTCGGAGATTCTTCCCGGCCCCTCAGTGACACTCTTCATAGAAAATTTATCTCTTTTATGGGTTTGAAGCTCTTTCAGATACATATCAAAGACCTTTCCTTGCCTCTACCATGCATAATATATTCTGCAACAGCTTATAATAAATCATTTTCCTTCTCTGACTGGTTAGCTGCGAGCAAACATGGCTATTGCTAGCACTGAAAGGATGCCAGACCCTCCTATTTAATACTTTGCCTCTTATTCTCCCATCTTCCCCTGGGAGCCCCATAAAATGCCAAGGAGCTGGCATCACTCCAATTCCTATTCTGATTTTAAAGCCACTGTCTATATTGATGATATAGAAAACATAACATGCTGTTACTTCATGTTGAAAGGATATTTTTCTCTCCTTTGTCTTGCTTCCTGCTTTCACAAATAGACATGGCACAGGTACTCACTATATCTCCAAAGAACTTAGGGTGGGAAAGGTGGACCATATCGGTAGTGGCATTTGATCTGAGCAAAGAAGGGCATTGTTATGTCTTGTTGAAGAGAGAAACAACATAGGATGAAGGGAAAGACTGCCCACAATGGCGACCTCGGGGTAGGGAATGGTGCCACCATCTTGCTGGCTACCAACACGGGAAGGTGTCTTAGGGAAAAGCATCCATCACTGAGGTCAACAATGTGGAAACAAAGGGATTAGGCTTTCCAATGCCCATGGGTCGATGGGGCTCTGTGTGTGGTGTGGGTCA
This sequence comes from Lyroderma lyra, assembly GCA_004026885.1. NCBI lineage: Eukaryota > Metazoa > Chordata > Mammalia > Chiroptera > Megadermatidae > Lyroderma > Lyroderma lyra. The sequence goes on along the minus strand of PVJL010000078.1, from coordinate 169,871 downwards.
TGAAGCAAAAGAACAGGTATTTAATCCTTCTCCTGCTTGCCCCGAGAATACTTCCCAGTAGCACTTGCAGCTGCAGCATTTACCCTAACTCTCAAATTACAGTCCTAACCTCACCCCCAAACTTTGCCAGGAAGTATCTCACTTTTATTATTATTTTCAAATCACTCCAGTATATCAATAGTCTTTGGAAACAATGACATCATTCTATTTACAGCATTCTGTTTTAAGTCATGATATCTCCATTTACAAAGTATAGTCATTCTCTATCTCTGAAAATGTCAAGTCCTTCAAAATGTAGCATTCCTACACATGAAAAAATTATTAAATACTGATTATTGTTTCTGTTACATTAGGAGTAGAGACAAGTTATGTTAAAAAATAACTCCAAGAACAATTTTTATATTTTATTTTCACATTGAAAACCTGTCAGATTTGCTTCAGCCTCAAATAGCATGTTTATGCAAAATTAAATGAACATGGCAGCGAGATGCACTTTTTTTTTCTAAAAGGGAAATGAGTTAAAATAAGAAAAATTTTGCTTGTCATTGCATTGTTTCAAAAGACCAATATGGTTCAAGGAAATGCGCCCTGTGGTGGACATGGATAGATGTCCCTACTCACCATCTGTTTTCCTCTTCTTCCACAGGAACAGAACTCAAATTTATAGCCAGACAAATGATAGCACAGTATAAAGGTGACGCTTACCAGTCTCCCTTGCAGCTAGATGTGTCCATGGGACTAAGTTTTGGCTTTCATAGGATGTAAACATAGAATGTGTTGTGGAAGCTTCTGAGAACACTCTCAAATGGCAGCTGGTCTGTGCTCTTTGCTTATTTTTCCTTTTCCTTTCTATCTTTCCTTCTGGCTGAGATGAGGAACATACTAGCTGGAGCTGCAGCAGCCACTTTGGACCTTGAAGTGAAGTTGAGAGTGGAAGTAATACACAGTGAAGCTACAAAATCGAAGGAGTGTGGGTTGCTCAGGGCTTCATGGCACAGAGATGCCTTCATAGGTCTGGATGGCCTACCTATGGATATCAGTGGGTGAGAGAAATAAACTCCAGTCTTGTTCACTGTTTCTTAGAGTTAAGATAAAGGTCCAGAATATAAACTGGGAGACTGGAGGAAGAGAGAACTTTCTTTCTTTTTCCCTTTCTTCAAGGATGCAGGAGTGAGGAATGACATCACCTTGGACCCTATTTTCTCTGACATGGAGCAGCATGGTCCTCACTTTGCAGTGCTACAGAGGGAGAGATGAAGCCTATAGGATTTGACGTAATATCACTTAATCCTCAGGATGACATTGTGAGTTATTATTCGCCAATGTTATCCTCATTAACACCAAGAAACGGTGAATGACTAGAGAATCTGACAGTCATATTGGTTGTTTTTGTTGGTTATGGCTATCTGGTGGCCCATGTGACTTACCAAGGACTCTCACCAGGGTATTTAAGCAGTGGTAACTAAGAGAGCATCTTGTGGTGCTTCACAGGTGATCCTAGGAGGACTTGGTACTCTTTGCTTTGCTTTTTACCTCCAGGGAGAAGGATAGGTAATTATCTGTGACAGCTCGAAGGCTCTGGGGAGATCCTAAGGATGCCCATCCAATCCAGCAGAGTTGAGTTACCTCATAGGAATCCTACCTCATCCTCTCCAGGTCTGATTGATTCATTCATTCACCAAATCTTTATTAAGGTCATGAGTTGTTCTAGGCACTAGGGATATAAAGATGAGCAAAATCAGAACTAGTCATTGCTCTCATCAAGCCTGATAACAACACGAAGCCATGAACAAAAGGACTCTTAGGATGACACAATCCATAAACAAATTCCCTGTGGGAAGTGTCTCCTGGGGCTATGACAGAACAGGCAGGGCTAGATTGAGAATCAATCCTTAACCAATATCTGTATAGATGGTTTAACTCTTATCTGTAGGCATCAAAGGTAACATGTACATTTACTGGATGCTAGCAGCTTTAAAATGAAAACTTTCAGAAATTAAAGTTCCTCTACAAGGGCCTATGGGGCCAGTAGCTTCCAGGATTTTTTAGTGTTGACAACTCTGCTTGAATCCTGACAGGTCACAAACTGCACTGAATAAACAGCCATCTTCCACCTTTAGGCCTTCATTGCTATCTCATTTAATCTTCAAGACAATTGCTTTGAGTGAGAAACTATTATTATCCTCATTAGCTTAGAAATATTAACTAAAAATTCCCCAGTAAAGCAGTTAGTAAAAGAGCAGAGGCACTTTTGAACCCACATCCATTTACTGCCCAAATATCTATTGCCTCATTTTATTCTCTTAGAGGTTGGAGATTTCCAATTGGATGGTTCATAGTATTTCCGGAGAATAAATAGTATGTTTAACAAAAATGGACTTGGCTTATCTTTATGGCAATATTATCCATTACAGGTCATCTATTTAATAGGTGACATATTTACAAATCAACGAACAAAAATAGATCATTGGGATAATTATGGAATGGTTTCTTATAAATTGTAAAATGTATTTTTTTATGAGCTTTAGTGAGATAGAATACACATAAAATAAAATTCATGAAGTTTTGGTGTATAGTTTGGTTTGGCAAATGAATGCAGTTTTGTACCCACAGTCACAATGAAGATATAGGATATTCCCATCCCCTAAAATCTCTCCCATGCTACTTCATAATCAACCCTTTCCTGCATCTCCAGGCCCTGGTAACCACTGATCTGCTTTCTGTAACTACATTTTGCCTTTTTGAGAATTTCATATGTAGTAGACTCTCCATTAACCAGAACACAAGCACCCAGAAAAATCTCAAGCAACTGGTGAAAAATTGATGCTGGTTGCCTGAGAGTGCTGTTTGCTTGAGTTCCAGTTAACCAAGAGTCGACTTACATTTATCTGGCATCTACTAGTCCCCGTAGATGCTGTTTAACTTAGAGTCTACTGTATATGAAATTGTATGCTATTTAGGTTTCGGGGCATATATATTTGGCTTTTTTCATTTGGCATAATGCTTTTAAGATGCATCTGTTTTGCTGCACATATCAGCAGGTCCTTTCTTTTTCTTACTGAAGAATATTCCATTGTATGGACATATCCTAGTTCATCCTTTTGCCTCTTAATAGACATTTGGTTATTTCCAGTTTTTGTGCATTATGATTAAAGCTGTTACACACATTCATGTGTATGTTTTGTGTGAACACAACTTTTTCTTGCATAAATACCTAAGAGTAAGCTCGGTAGATTGGTGGTCATATGGAAAGCGCAAGTTTAACTCTACAAAAAACTACCAAAATGTTTCCCACAGTGACTGTTCTATTGCATTCCCAGTAGCAATGCGTGAGTTTTCCAGTGGCTCCTGTCCTCTCCAGCATTTAAAATCATTAGTCTTTTAAATTTTAGCCAGAAAGTAACAGCATCCAATGGGTCAACTTGAGAGCACCCAGATCTGCATTATTTCCTTCCTCTGAGAGAGATGTAAGATACCCTGGTCTTCTCAATGGTCCATGAGCACAGACTTATGTCCAACTGCGTGACAGTGAAGAAGTGATTTCATTTCCCTTGACCTCATTTTTATCTCCTGTACAATGGAGATAATAGTTGTGCTTAAACAGGGTTAAGTTCATAGTTCCTGAATGCTAATTAGCTTATTATATATGTTGTTGTGATTCTCGGTATATAACACAAGACACATTTTGAATTCAATATGGTACAAAATATGTAAGATAAAACTAAACTAGTTTATTTTGACACTTTATGCATGCAAAATACTCAAGAATTTTACAAAAGTGGGACTTTCCTCATTTTCCTGCCCATGCCTCCTTATCCCTTGCTAGTACCTGAAGTGCTGTGTTGGCCTATCAGGTAATTTCTGCCTTACGTGTGTGTTAAAATGATTAAGTGAGATAATTAATTAAAGTACTGATCACAGAGCGTGGCAGATGGTAAGCTCTCAATAAACATTAGTTACATATTTGGAGACAAAACTAAAGAAAAGGTGTGGTTTAGGGAGAGGCCACATAGTTAGACAAGAAAGATACGCATAGAGAAAAAAGCAATGAACACCACTTGAACTTTCCACCTACTCCCAGTCCCACTGCCCTGCGCGGGGGTAACCACTGTTACAGTTTAGAGTACATTTTAAATATTTGATGTGTATATGGTTTCTATGCACTTGAATGCACAAATAGGCATGGAGAAAGGGGTATACTCTTGCTTTTAGGATTAATTTAATTCTTGTGTTTGAGCATATGTGTAATTCTGCAACTTCCTTCCCCTCCCCCTTTTCTTTCTTCTAACTTGACTTGTCTTGAAGAGCTTTCCATGTGGCGATATAAGCTTTACCTTTTCCTGTTGGCTGCTGTGTAGTGCAACATGGTACAGATACGTCACATTTAGGCAACTGTAGAGACCACGAAACTTCCACCTACAGACAGCCTGCCTTGGTTTAAAATGTGGCTTCACCACTTAATACATGCATGACCTTGGGCATATTGCTTAGCTTACCTGTGCCCTGGTTTTCTCACTTGTGCCTTGATTCTTTTATCCATAAAAAGTGTGAACTTGTTGAAGTCATCTGCTTCCAATAAATCAACAAGATGTATTATATTGCAGATTAACATGCAAAGGAATACAGTTTGAGTTCCATTGAAACTTATTTTTCTAAAATTTTCTTTTCACCAGAAAAAGAAATCTAAGTAGATGCTGTTGAAACCTTGGCTTTTAAAATTCCTGGGCTTAAGAAATCATGTTTTATACAGTTTCCTAGAAATTTCTCCTTCATGACCTACTAGGCTATAGGCAGAATATCAGTTGATTTCAATGATTCTTTATTTCACCTTGGCATGTCTTTTATCAGAAATCATATGGAAACTTTTTAATTTATGGGCTTTTATTGCAATCCTCAATTCACCCTGAGTAGTCTATTATTAAGTGTTCTAGAGGTTCTTATTGTCCCTTATCAGAGAATTGTATCTTGGCGCAATTCATCTGTAGTCATTCTTCACAGAAAAAATCTTTCATATTACCTTTCTTTCATCATACAACGACAACTCTTGAATACATCATTATTCCACAATGAGCTTATAAATTATTATCATTAGGCAATTTTTTGATATAATCTGATTTTATAAACTGTTTCTTTTTATTATTGTTAGAGGGAAACCAGTAAATGCATCTGTCTGTTTTGATCACCATGATAACAGTAATAGAGAAACTAAGTAAGGACATCTTACAGAGCCACAAACATACTGGATTTGTAATGAACACAGACTGGAGCATTCATGTGCATATAAGCAAGTACCATGACCTTCTCTAATGAGTCACAGTTGCCACCCATAATGGCATCTTAATTGGGAATACTAAGTTATTAAAATGTCTTAAGCTGTTTTTTTTTTAACAGAAGTGAGTTTTAATAAGGTAAAATAAAATATTTTGTAAATGAAGAAAACGTCAAAGCAGATGTCTTAGGAATATATCATTCAGTACATGAAATGGTAACCCAAAAAAGACTCCCCCTGCTACCAAGTGTCCTCTAGGTCACCTCCCCCATCACCCTACTTACCTGGTTTTAGAGAATGCAGGGTTTTCTTTCTGAATAGATAGAAATAAGATGGAACATTTTTCACATATGGCTTTTAGATCAATGTTGTCATATAGAACTTACTGTGATAACAGAAGTGATTTATCATCTCCCCTGTCCCATATCACAGCAATTTGCCACATGTGTGGCACTGAGCATGTTGAATGTGGGTAGTACAACTGAGGAATTAGATTTTAAATTTTATTTAATTCTAATTAATTAAAATTTAAACTTAAATAACCTTTGTACCTAGTGTCTACTGCATTAAACAGTACAGTCTTACCTTGTCCATAATTTGTGGTATTTATATTCTGCTTTACTGTTTGTTTCCATTAGAATAAATAATTGAGAAATAAATAATACTTTCCAACCTGAGTAATTTTTTAGGTGGATGGAGCATATAATATTTTTTTAAAAAGAAGAGAATAATATTAACAACATCCAATATCCTCAGAATTCTGGTTGTGTACTAAGCTCTGTTCTCATACTTCACCAGGATTAGCTCATCTAATCCTCCTACCATTTATGAAGGAGGTATCACTTGTATCATTTGGCAGTTGAGGGAATGGAGGTTAAGTGACTTGCCCAAGGCTACACAGCTAGTGGCTGCCTGGCTACAGAGTCCCTCCTCTTACCAGTATACCAAACTATGTTATGTATCTGACTCTCAATTCATTTGCTACAGTACATATGGTGTCAAGATCATTGAAACGGAGTCAGGATGATATGTATTCAAAAAATACTCACATTGGCGAGAGATTGGATTTGGTAAATTCTGATGCTCATCTTATCTCTAAATTTCTATGATTCTAAGAATTAAGGTAGATTTAAGGCAATTTTAGTTTACTTATAGGTAAGATATAACTCTTTTTTATACTTTATTTATTTTGACATTCAATATTTTATATTAATTTTAGGTGTACAGCATAGTGGTTAGACATTTTTATAATTTAGAAGGTGATCCTCATGACTAATCTAGTACCCACCTGGGACTATACAGTTATTGCCATATTATTGACTATACTCCTTATTTTTTAATTTACATCTCCATGACTATTTTGTAACTAACAATTTATACTTCTTAATCCCTTCACCTTTTTAACCCTGTCCCCAACTTTCCTCCCATCTATGACCCAGATAAATCTAGTACCTGTCTGACAATATGCATAGTTATTACAATATAATTGACTATATTGTTTATGATATACACTATACCCCATGACAACTGTGTAACAACCAATTTGTACGTCTTAATCTCTTCCCCTTTTCCACTCAGCCCCAAGCCCATTCATATTTGGCAGCCATCAAAATGTTCTATTTATTTATGAGTTTGTTTCTCTTTTGTTTGTTTGTTTATTTTGTTCTTAAGATTCCACATATAAGTTGAAGCACATTGCATCTGTCTTTCTCTGTCTGACATACTCTACACAGCACAATACCCTCCAGGTCCATGCATGCTGCTGCGGATGGCAAGAATCCATTCCCTTCCAGCTGAGTAATATACCATTGTATATATGTACCACCTCCTCTTTATCCATTCATCCATTGGTAGATACTCAGGCTACCTCCACATTTGGGCCATTGTAGACAATGCTGCAATTAACATTTGGATGCACACATCCCCTCAAAATGGTGTTTTGGGTTTCTTTGGATAAATACCCAGAAATGAGATTACTGGGTCCTTCTTTGTCTGTTGCTGTAGACTTTATCTAAAAATCTATTTTGTCTATTACAAGTATTGCTATCTCAGCTTTTTGTTTCAATTTTCATAAAATTAATTTTTTCAATCCCTTTACTTTCAGTTTATGTGTGTCTTTCAATCTTAAGTGAATCTGTTGTAGGCAGCATATGTAAGGGTCTTGGTTTCTTATACATTAAGCCACCCCATCTTTTAATTGAAGCATTTATTTATAATTTTTATTGTTAGACTATTGGGATGACATTGGTTAGCAGGAATTACATAGGTTCCAAGTGTACAATACTACAGTGCATTGTTAACTTGTTGTATAATAAGTTCACCACCTAATGTGAGTTCTCTTTCCATCACCTTATATTTAGCTCCCTCTCCTTCCTCTCCTACCCTTCCCCTTTCTTCTATCCCCTCCACATTTGTACCAAAATAAACATTAAACTGTTGATTATGTCCATAGGTTTTTCATTTGTTTGTTTTTTTTCTTTGTTACTTTCAGTTTTATATTCCGAATATGAGTGAAGTCATACAGTTCTTTGTTTTTTCTGTCTGGCTTATTTCACTAAGCATGATGATCTCCAGGTCCATCTGTTTTGTTGCAAATGGCAATATTTCATCTTTTCTTATAGTTGAGTAATATTCCATTATGTATATGTACCACAGCTTCTTTATCCAGTCATCTGTCGCAGGGCACTTTGGTTGTTTCCATGTTTTGGCCACTGTGAACAGCGTTGCAATGAACATTGGGGTACATAAGTCTGGGACTAAGATTTTCAAGTTTTTGGGTAGATCTCCAGAAAGGAGATTGCTGGGTCAAATGGTAACTCCATTCCCAATTTTCTGGGGAACCTCTGTACCGTCTTCCACAGTGGTTGTACCAGTTTGCACTCCCACCAACAGTGTGTGAGAGTTCCTTTTTCTCCACATCCTCTCCAGCACTTGTTATTCCTTGTCTTGTTGAGAATAGCCATTCTAACAGGTGTGAGTTGGTATCTCATTGTGGTTTTGATTTGCAGTTCCCTGATAGCTAATGAGGATGAGCATTTTTTCATATGTCTGCTGGCCATTTGTATTTCTTCATGGGAGAAGTATCTGTTTAGTTCCTCTGCCCAATTTTTAATTGGGTTGTTTGTTTTTTGTTGTTGTTATGTCATATTAGTTCTTTATGTATTTTAGATATTAGACCCTTATCAGAGGTATTGTTTAAAAATATTTTCTCACATTCAGTTTGTTGTCCCTTTGCTTTGTTGATGGTTTCTTTTGCTGTGCAGAAGCTGTTTAGTTTGATATAGTTCCATTCATTTATTTTTGCTTTTACTTCCCTTGCCTTTGATGTCAGGTTCATGAAGTCTTCCTTGAGCTCTAGGTCTATAAATTTAGTACCTATGTTTTCTTCTACAGTTTATTGTTTTGGGTCTTATATGAAGGTCTTTAATCCATTTTGAGTTAATTTTTGTATATGATTAGAGTTCACAGCTCAGATTCATTCTTTTGCATATGTTTTTCCAGCTTTCCCAGTACAACCTACTGAAGAGGCTGTCTTTTCCCCATTGCATATTTTTTGCTCCTTTATCAAAAATTATTTGTCCATAAATTTGTGGATTTATTTCTGGGTTTTCAGTTCTGTTCCATTGGTCTATGTTTCTGTTTTTCTGCCAACACTAAGTTGTTTTGATTATTGATGCTTTGTAATATAAATTGAAGTTGAGGAGTGGAATACCACCAGTCTTATTCTTTTTATATAGTATTGCTTTGGCAATTCGAGTTCTTTTATGGTTCCATATAAATCTGATAATTTTTTCTATGTATTTTGTGAAAATATGATTGTGGAATTTTGATAGGTATTGCATTAAATCTATAGATTGCTTTGGGCAAAGTGGCCATTTTAACAATGTTAAGTCTTCCTATCTATGAACAGGGAATGTTTTTCCATTTCTTTGTGTCTGCCTCAGTTTCTTTCAAAAGGGTCTTATAGTTTTCCATGTATAAGTCTGTCACATTCTTCATTAAGTTAATTCCCAAGTATTTCATTCTTTTTGCTGTGATAGCAAAAGTAATTGACTCCCTTATTTATTTTTCTAAAGATTTGTTGTTTTTATATAGGAATGCTGTTAATTTTTGTACATTGATTTTGTATCCTGTGACTTTACTGTATTCATTTATTGTTTCTAATAATTTCCTGGTGGAATCTTTGGAATTTTTTATATAAAGGATTATGTCATCTGCCAATAGTGACAATTTGACCTCTTCTTTCACAATTTGGATACCATTTATTCTCTTGCCTGATTTCTGTGGCTAGAACTTCCAGTACTATATTGAATAGCAGTGGTGACAGGGGGCATCCCTGTCTTGTTCCTGATTTTAGGGGAATAAGCTTTAGCTTTACCCCATTCAGTATGATGTTAGCTGAGGGTTTGTCATATATGGCCTTTATTATGTGGAGATACTTTTCTTCTATACCTATTTTATTAAGTGTTTTGATCATAAATGGATGTTATATTTTGTTGAATGCTTTTTCTGCATCAATTGAAATGACCATATGGTCTTTATCTTTTATTTTGTTTATGTGGTGTATCACATTGATAGATTTTCATATGTTGAACCATCCTAGTGCTCCTGGAATGAATCCCACTTGATCATGATGTATGATCTTTTTGATGCATTGTTGCATTGTATTTGCTAATATTTTGTTTAGGAGTTTTGCATCTGTGTTCATCAGAGATATTGGTCTATAAGTTTTCATTTTTTGTGTTGTCTTTACCAGGCTTTGTTATTAGAGTAATGTTGGCCTCATAGAATGAGTTAGGAAGTATTGCTTCCTCTTCAATTTTTTGGAAGAGTCTGAGGAGGATAGACATTAATTCTTCTTTGAATGCTTGGTAGAATTCATTGGTGAGGTCATCTGGTCTGGGGCTTTTGCCTTTAGGAAGATTATGGATAGTTATTTCAATTTCTTTACTATTGATTGGTCTATTTAGATTATCCAGTTCTTCCTGGTTCAGCCTAGGTAACCTGTAAGTTTCTAGGAATTTGTCAATTTCTTCTAGGTTGTTAAATTTAGTGGCATAAAGCCCTTCATAATATTTTCTTATAATCCTTTGTATTTCTGTGGTATCAGTGGTAATTTCTCCCCTTTCATTTCTAATTTTGGATATTTGTGTCCTTTCCTTTTGTCCTTTGATTAGTCTACCCAGCGGTTTGTCAATTTTGTTGACTTTCTCAAAGAGCCAGGTCTTTTTAATATCAAGTTTTTCTATTGTCCTTCTGTTCTCTAATTGTTTTCCCTCTGCTTTAATTTTTATTATTTTTCTTCTTATGATTTTGGGTTTTGTCTCCCCTTCTTTTTCTAGTTCTTTAAGATGGGCTGTTAAGTAAGGTGTTTACTTGTGATTTTTCTTGTTTCTTAAGATAGGCCTGTAATGATATGAATTTCCTTCTTATTACTGCTTTCACTGTGTTCCAATAATTCTGATACGTTGTATTTTCATTGTCATTAGTTTCTCTATATATTTTAATCTATTCCTTTATTTGTTCTTTTATCCAGTCATTTTTAAAATAATATGTTTAATCTCCATGTATATGTGTTTTATTCTGCTTTCCTTTTACAGTTGATCTCCAATTTCAAAGCTCTGTGGTCTGAGAATACACTTGGTATGATTTCGATCTTCTTGAATTTGCTGAGGCTCCTTTTATGTCCCAATATGTGATCTATCCTTGAGAATGTTCTATGTGCCCTAGAAAAAAAGGTATAATCTCTTTTTGTTGGATGAAGTGTCCTGTAAATGTAATTATGTCCAATTGCTGTAATGTGTCATTTAGAGATGATATTTCCTTATTTATTTTCTGTTTGCATGATTTGTTCATGGCTGTTAAGGGGGTGTTTAAGTCTCCCACAATGATTGTGCTTTTGTCAGTTTCTCCTTTCAAATCTGTTAGTAGTTGCTTTGCACATTTTTGTGCTTTCTGGTAGGGAGCATATATATTAATTAGTGTCAAATTTTCTTGTTGTTGTATTGTGACTTTTATCACTTTGTAATGTCCATCTTTGTTTCTTGTTATCTTTTTTAATCTGAAGTTTATTTCATCAGATATCAGTATGGCAACTCCTGCTTTTCTCTGGTTAACATTTGCTTCGAGTATTGTTTCCCATCCTTTCACTCTGAGTCTGTGTTTGTCCTTATGGCTGAAGTGTGTCTCTTGCAGACAGCATATAAATGGGTTTTGTTTTTTAATTCAGTCTGCTACTCTGTGTATTTTTATTGATGAGTTCAGTCCATTAACATTTAGAGTGACGATCGATATGTGAAGATTTCCTGTGGCCATTGCTTTTGTTGTTGTTACTGTTGTTGTTTTGTTCTATTTTTGTTTGTTTCTTGTTGCCCCAACTCTATTCCATTTCTCCTAATGTTTTGTTTCAGGTTGAAGAGGCTCCTTCAGATTTCTGAATTGTTGGCCTTGTGCTGGCATATTCCCTCAGCTTTTGTGTGTCTGAGAAAGTTTTTATTCCTCCTTCATATCTGAAGATAATTTTGCTGGATAATTTATTTTGGCTAGAAATTTCTCTCTTTTAAAGTTTTGAATATTGGATTCCACTCTCTCCTGGCTTGTAGTGTTTCTGCTGAGAAGTCTGATGCCAGTCTCATGGGTTTTCCTCTAAAGGTTATATATCATTTTCCCTGGTTGCTTTGAGAATTGTCTGTTTGTCTTTAGTTTTTGACATCTTCAGTACCATGTGTCTTAAGAAGATCTGCTAGGGTCCAGGCATCTAGGCCACCTCTTTTCTTCTTGAATTTGGGGTTACAGATCTTTCCATAGATTTGGAAATTTCTTGTCTACTATTCATTTGAGTATGTTCTCTCTAGAGTGCTCTGCTCCTTCTTCTAATCCTATTATACTGATTTTGTTTTGTGTCATGGAGTCAGATAGTTCTTGCAAAGTTTTTTTTCAATTCTTTTGGTTCCATATTCCCTCTCTTCCTCTTTCTGAGATGTTTCCATGTTCTGATCTTCAATATCACTAATTCTTTCTTCCATCTGGTTGGCCCTGTTTCCTATGGCAGTCATTTTTTTTTCTAATTTCTTTTATTGTGTTATTTAATTTCTTGAATTCCCATCTCATTCTTCCTTACGTTTTGTATTTCTTTGTTAAATTGTTCTTTTTGTTCATGGATTTCCTTTCTGAGGTCATTCATCTCAGCTATAGTGTTTTGCCAGTATATTTTCATTTGTCTCAGAATCTTTAGAATGCTGCTTTAAAATCTCTGTCACTTATTTCAAAAATTTCTAGGTCTATGAGATCCTTTTCTGGAGATTTTTCATCTTTTTTCTAAGCAGCTTTAAAATCCTAAGCTACTCATATTGCCCACTGTGTACTTCTTCTTTGGCATAAGGGCTTTATATTCAGTAAAGTCCAGGAGCTCTCTTTCTCTGATTAATATTTTTGTGTTGTCTTGCTGTAGCGCAGACACTAGGTGGCACTGAGGGGACAACTTTGGGGAGGGAAGGGAGGTGTTTAAGCCTTATCTTTGGTCTCCAGCCACATTTGGAGGAGGGGTGCATAGATCCGTGGTCCCTCTGCTTCCTGAAGTTTGTTGGGGAGGCTGTAGGAGAGCAGAGAGGCCAACAAAATGTGCTCTGGGGCAGCTCCACCTCCTGCTCTTTGCTGGGAAACTGGTGGTTATAGGGGAGGCTGATGGGATGCAGGCCAAGGCCACTTTTGCTGGTTGGGGCAAACATGGGTCAAATTTGCTTCTCTTCTCTTTCCAGCGCTTTACCCTAGATGTGTTCTGGCAGTTTGTCTCCACAGCAACCATTCAGACTGAGTGTGCAAGCATGCACTGCATGAGGGCAATGAGAGTGTGCGTGGCGCAGGCTGGGAGATGCGAGGTGTGCGAGAGTGCTGTGCAATGGCACTGGATGTGCGCTCTGCAGCCGAAACTTGCAGGCCCCACGAGACTGCTGGGTGCATGTGAGGGCGCTGGGCTAGTGTCCTGGGTGCACGAGCTGCACATGCAGAATCTGCAGGCCCTGCAAGATCTCCAGGTGTGTGCAAGGGCGCTGGGTACATGCATACCATGGGCCAGGCCTTGAGAGAGTGCCCAGCGAGGGCACCCGGTGCATGCCAGCCAGGAGTTTAAAGCTGCAGGCCTGATGTCACTGACTGCATGAGGGTGGCTGGTGCACCTCTGCCATGGGTTGGGAACCGTGGCTCTGTGGAGGAGCCGCGTGTGTGTGTGTGTTGTGGGCTGCGAGAGTACCAGGAGCCAAGTTGCTGTATCTGGGGCTTTATTTTTACCTGTGGCTATTTAGAGTCCTCAGCTGTTTAGGGTCCCCATTCAACTTTTTTGCAACTTAAGAGTTTCAGAGGCTGGCTCTCAAGCTTTGTCCCTAACATGCTGCTTTAAGGTCCAGCTCCTTCATGGTCTCCCAGCATTTCGTCACTCTGGCTTTCACTCTTGTTGCTTCTTGGCCTTCTTCCTCCCATGTATTGTGCTGCTCCCTGATTTCTTACTAGTTCCTTTTAGTTAGCAGCGATGGGGTCCCATCGTGATCCGTCTCTGCTCCTTCCCTTTTCTCCTGCTTGCCCCTGCTCTCTTTAACCTTAAGGTATTTTCTTGTGATGTGTGAATTTCTCAGTTGTTCCTGTGTCACTCAGGGTTTTCTTTTTTGGCTTCTGGATGGCCATTTAATTGTGTTTTCTGGGAGAGGTTTTAGGGACCTCCTCCCCAGTTACCATATTGCCCTCTCTCTGATTGGAGCATTTAATCCATTTACATTGAAAGTAATTGTTGATTGATATGTATTTATTGCCATTTTATAATTGATTTTTTAAATCTTTTTTTTATCTTAAAGAAGTTCTTCTAAGATTCTTTGTAATACTGGCTTGGTGATGATAAACTCCTTTAGCTTTTTCTTGTCTGGGAAGTTCTTTACCTGTCTTTCAATTCTAAATAATACCTTTGCTGGGCAAAATATTCTTGGTTGTAGGTCCTTCCTTTTCATCACTTTAAATATTTCCTGCCATTTCCTTCTGGCTTGCAAAGTTTCTGTTGAGAAATCAGTTGATAGTCTTGTGGGAGCTTCCTTGTAGGTATAATGACTAATTGCTTTTCCCTTGCTGCTTTTAAGATTCTTTCTTTGTCTTTAAATTTTGACATTTTAATTATGTGTCTTGGTGTGGAACTTTGAATTAATCTTGTTTGTGATTCCTGAGCATGTATACTTATTTCCTTTGCCAGGTTGGGGAAATTTTCAGTCATTATTTATTTAAATCAGTTTTCATTTCTTTGCTTTCTCTCTTCTCGTTATGGTACTTCTATGATGAGAATGTTGACATGCTGGATGTTGTCCCAGAGGCTGCTTAAACTATTCTTATTTTATTATTATTATTATTATTTTTCTCTTTCTGTTCTGATTGGGTATTTTAGGCTACCTTATCTTCTGTATCATTGATTCAATCCTCTATCATCTAATCCATTGTTGATTCTCTCTAATGTATGCTTCATTTTGGTTCTTGTATTCTTTATTTCTCAGTGTTTCCTTTTTTTGTTCTCTATTTCCATTTTTATGTTTCCTATTCTTTGTTGAAGTTCTTCTTGAGATCATTGAGCATCCTTATAACCAGTGTTTGGAACTCTGTGTCTAGTTGATTGCTTGTTTCTATTTTGTTTAATTTGCCCTGTTTTTTTATTTGGAAACATTTCTTTGTCTTCTCATTTTGGCTGCCTCTTTGTGTTTATTTCTATGTATTAGGTAGGGCTGCTATGCTTTCCAATCATAGTAGAGTGGACTTATGTAGTAGGTGTCCTGTGGGACCCAGTGGTATAGTCTCTTGGTCACCAGAGCACAGTGTTCCAGGTGTGTTCCTTGTGTAGTTTGTGTGTACCCTTCTTTTGTATTAATAGTTGAGACTTGTTTGCAGTTTGCATGTCAATGAGAGGGATTGACTCTCAGGATGATTGGTTGTGAGGATTGCCCATGACTATAGTGGAGGAGCTGTGGTGCAAGGGCTGATCTTACAGAGCAGGGTTCAGTTTAACAGGTCTCTGGTGCCTACCCAGTCTGCCCTTTGGGTGTATTATTTTTGGAGGCAGACAGGTAATGCTCTGGCTTGGTCTGAAGCTAGTTACTAGGCATGCCAGCCCTATGGCCCACTTGGAGAGGAGCCACTGCAGGTCTAGTCCAGCTGCAGCCTGTCCCCTGCCCAAGGCCATTTGGTATGAGCCACAAAGCAATCCATGGGTAGCTGATGCTCACACTTGGCTTGGAGGTGCCTTATGAATTGAGGCTAGGTGTCGCTAGTGCTAGGCTTAGTCTGCACAGCTAGAGTTATAGGACATGCTGAAACCAGATGCAGCTCTTTGGGTTTTGTGAAACTGAGAGATTTTTATGACTGTTTGGAGCATGAGCTAAGACATTGTATGGAAAAGTCAATGGAAGTGGCTTGGGTGTGCCTGAAAGTTGGGTGGGGTAGGGTCTCAGGGAATTTCTAAAACAGTGCCAAAGAAAGGTGAATGCCAGTTTGATGGAAACTCAGATATGACAGTTGCTTTTGTCTGCATGCCAAGAGGAGTGAGGGCTTTACAAAAAACTATGACTTCCATCAGCTCCTCCATCCTTGAGAAAAATGCTCTTCCAGGCCTGGCACTGAAGCCAGACAACTCAGTTCCTCCCATATGTCTCTGGCACCTTTTGAGCTGCTGCCTCAGCACTGGAGCTCAGAGTAAGTAAGTTTATCAGCAAGTAAGTTTGTGCATGGGCCCTTTAAGAGGAGTGCTTTGGACTGCAACCATCCTCCAGCTCGCTCAACACAATCTGTGCTGGTTCTCACAGCCATATGTTATGGCAACTTCTTTCCTCGGCAGTGGAACCCTGAACCAGAGAGTATTGTGTGGGGTTGGGACCTCTTGTTCCTCTGGTGGGGAACCTCAGCAGCTGAGATATTTCTCCTGATTTTTAATGGTTACACGCAAATGTGGGACTGGCAAGTTTTGTCTTTTTGACACCAATCTCGATGTGGCTTCTTCTACATGCCTGTAGTTGTAGGGCTTCAGTTCAGCTAGACTTCAGGCAATTCTCAATGATGGTTGTTCTGTAGTTTAGTTGTAGCTGATGTGGTCATGAGAGGAGGTGAGCACAGCTTTGCCTACTCTGCCATCTTGACCTCCTAACCCCAGTTAGTTAAACTTTTTAAAGGAACCAAATTTAACATTCTATCTCTTCCTAGGAAGATCAGAATACATGGTTTATTTTCTTATTTTCTTGATTGCTATGTACTACCTTTCACTTATTGGTGGGCATGCATATGGCAGAGAGGCAAATGGACTTCTAAGACATTTGTTACTTTTACTTTGGTACCATATAAAGGATACTTAGGATGCCACAGCTCATGGATTTATACACACTGTGTATTAGGACTCAGCCTAAGTTACCAAGAATTCTAATATTAACTGCCTTACCCTTCTATCATATTATTTGCTGAAATTCACTATATGGTGTACCAAATGAATAGAGGGCAATTACAATGAAATAAATTGAAGGCAAATTATAGAAGCTTGTGGAATATAGTACTATCAGATAGTACATAAGAGATATGAAAACTGAACCCCAGAGTAAGTCCATGACAGGTGACAGTTTTGTAGGTTTTTTTTTCCTGCAAACCTGCAGCTAAACTTTTGTAGGTCATTGGAGTCTCTGCAGTTTCATGTTAGAATGAAAAGAATGCTAGGATATCCAAGTAAATTCAAACATGCACATTTTAAACCTTCATTAGGCAGTACTCATTCTTGGCTATTAAGACAGGCAGAACTTCAGAAATCCTTTAATTTAACCTCTCTTTTTTTCCTTTTAATTGTTCATAGGTGTGTAAGTGTTCTTTATATATTCTGAAGAGGTGTGTGTATGTGTGTGTGTGTGTGTGTGTGTGTGTGTGTGTGTGTGTAGTATTTTCTCCATGGATGGAACTTGTCTTTTATATTTGGTTATGTTATCTCTTGTCACACATCCATTTAAAAGTTTTGAATTGATTAAAATGTGACTCTTTCCTTTGCATTTTATTTTTAAATAAGTTTTTCTACCAACTTTATTGAAGTATAACTGGCAAATAAAATTGTGTATGTTTAAAGTGTACAACTTGATAATTTGACCAGTACATTGTGAAATATTTACCACATCAAGTTAATTAACAAATTTTCTCTTCTATTGAGTATTAAGACTTTAAAAGCCTTATGTCAATCCAACTTTTCTTTCTTTTTTTTTTTTTAAGGTACAAGAAGTTTTATGTATAAATTTTTTTTCATGTAAAAAACCATTATCATATTCCGGGGAATTACTTTGCATGCAGATATTGTTATTGATTTCTAGAACTACACTTTTAACTCATAAGCATAAGTAAAAGAATTAAAACATTTATACAGATACAGAATTAGTACTATCCACGTATAACGCACATCCTTATTTTTCCCTCACAAATTTAGGCAAAAAAGTGTGCATTATACATGGCAAAATATGGTAATTAACTCTGTTTTGGTGGCATTTACAAGTGGCTGAATTGTCTCAGAAGTACTGCTTCAACTTTTATTTTCTGTTTGGTGTAAATCAGAAATCTAATTTTCTTTTGCTAACATTGCTTATTATGGAGTATATCCTTTTCTTCCCCATTGACTTGCAATGCCTTCTCTGTCATATTCCATTTACATGTGGGTTTGACTTTTTTTTTCTTTTCTTTCTTGGCTACATTTAAAAATACATCTATCATTGTAGCATTTCCACATGGTTTTTGTTACTAAAATTCTATGTGAGTCCTGCTATCTGGTAAGGCAACTCTCGCTTCATGTTCTTGTTTTTCAAATTAGTCTTACATATTCCAGAATCTTTCCTCTTTTATATCATAGTTTCTCAACTTTGTCACTTAAAATTTGGAGCCAGATTATTCTTTGTGGTAGGGGGCTATCCTGTGTATTGTAGGATGATTAGCAATATCCTTGGTCTCCACACACTAGATATTCAGGCACTGTCAAATGTCCAGATGGCGCCAAATTACCCCTGGTCATAAACCATGGTTCTATAGAAACTATAGAATCAGTATGTCAAATTGAAAAAAGTTTGGTATGGGCATTGACTGGAGTTTTGTTAAATTTATAAATAACTTTTGGGAAGAATCACTATTACCATAATATCACATCTTCTCAAACATGAATGTGTTTTATTTTTCTACATTTTCTCAATTTTATTTCATGTTTTTTAGCAATGCTTTGTAATTTCCCCCAAGAAGATTGTACACATTTTTTGTTAGATTTACTCCTGGGCATAGTAGTGTTTTTGCTGTTGTAATAAAAAAGGTCTTTTCTTTTGCAATTTTTATCTCTAATTGGCCTTTGTTGGTATAAAGAAGCATTATTTATTTTTGTGTATTTATAATGCATCTGAAAATCTTGTTGAAATCTTTTATGTGCACATCTTCTAAAATTTTTAATGTAGATAATCATATTGTCTATAAATAATCACAATGCTGACCCATTGTTTAGCATTCATACACTTTTAACTTCTTGTCATCTTATTGCATTGGCTAGAACCTCCAAAAAAATGCTGAATAGTGGCAGGAATAGAGGAGCACTTTCATTTTACAAGCAAAAAACCAAAGTCTTGGGTTTATCTAAGGTCCCTCAATGAATTAGAGCAGGGGCCAGGCTAGATTCTCAGGTTGACAAATGTCTTGTTTTGTTTTTGGTTAATTTAGTTAACATAAAAATGATTTTCTGTCAGAACTCTTTTGATTTTTAACCTATTAAAACCTTAAAAGAAAATTACAGTCTTGTATACCAGTGGAATGTAATGCATCAGCATCCTGATACTGACATAAAACTTCTGTTTATTACAAAAGCATTCCAGCTATTTAAAAATATATCTTTTAATCTGTGAGTACGTTTCCACATCTTATTAGAGAGATATTTTAAGATGATGTAGGTCCAGTAATAAAAATAGGTAAGTTTTATGGATTTCTTGAAATGAAGCAGGCACTTGGCTAGGTAATTTTTAAGTATGTGCTCATGATCCCTTTATAACAATGCTCTTAGGTGTATATTATTAATCCTCATTTTACAGATGAAGAAACTGAACCCGAAAACCATTAAGTAACTTGCTCAAGGCCTCTTGTTTCTACATTTGCAGAGACTAAACTCAAATCTAGGTTGGACACCAAAGTGTACTGTCTTCTTGCTATGTATTATATTTTGGTCACCGTCAGGCATACACATGTGAAATTAACATTTGATGAACTCAAATTATGTTTGGAGGTTCCAGAAATTAACTCTTTTCATTGCTTTAGATTAGATTAATAAGATGCATAAAAATAAAGCAAATGAGTTATTTTAACATTTTTTTCTACATAAATATATAAAAAGCAATAGTAGATTCAAGTTAGTAAACTCCTTCAATATGCTAGGCACATTATGCACATTATATCTTATCTGCTTAATGAAGTTGGGAGGAAAGTCTGATCAGTACCATTTTAAGGATTAGGAAATGAGAGTTCATAGAGATTTAGTCACAGCTAATAAGCAGCAGAGCCAGGTCACACCCTGCTACTTATACCACATCAGGATGACCAAACTGGCTTGTCAGCCTAAAGCTGTATTTTGGTCACATAGATTCCCAGTTGAAAAAAAAGTGCTCTAGCGGCTTCAAGAAATCAGTTTCATCATTATGCAAAATGTAGAACCCAAGAGGGATTCTATAAACATGAGTACATGTTCCCAGACAAAGGAGATAATATCTATGACAAACAGCCATTATCTAAAACATCTGTTAGGCTGTTTCTCCCTGTTTTAAATAATACATGGCTTGTTCTAATTCAGGTGTACTCCTGAAAACCCAGCAGCTTCTGAAATGATTCCTGTGATCTCTGTGCATGATGAATGAGAGTATCTGTTGATCATGGAGTACACCATTAATCAAGCACTTTGGCTTTGGATCAAATTTTCTACATTTTAAATTGTAATTATAGCTATAACCAACACTACGTAGCTTGCTTTATACTTTACATAGTGATCCCACATTTGATATCTTATAGGCATTTAATTCTCAGAATAGCAGTCACTAATATTGTCTTCATAGTGTTTTGAGTTGTCCATGTATTGATGAAGAGAGATATCCAAGAGATGTTCTTAAGAGTGAGCTTTCACAATATAGTTTAGTGTGGTGCTGTTTTGCTTTAACTGTATCCAGAAAAGAGGATGAAGGAATACATCTCAGACATTGATTATCTCTGGCAATAAGAGAGTTTCAGAAAAGCTCTCTCATTTATTTTATATATGTTTGTATTCCTTTAATAATTTTTAAACTTAATTTTTGTTTAACATATATATTTTATTTACATATTTTGTACAAGTTCAAATTTATACAAGTATGCTATTTTAAAAAATCATATAGTTCCATAAGGCTCGTGATTTTCTACTTGTCAACCCCTTCCCCTCCACCATTATTAGGAAGCAATGAGTTCAAACCCTTTAGTTGTTTGCTATTTATTACTACACTTCAAACTAAATATTTTTATTGCTATTTCTTATCATTCAGTTTGAGATGTTATGTACTGACTTCTTTCTGTGAGAGATGGGGATTTAGAACATTTTGTACACACCACCCATCCCCCACTATTCCACTGTGGTCATATTATAGGTAAACATCACTTGCCGCTGAGCTGTAGTTACTCTTCTTTTCACATATAGCTTTTCCCTTTAGAGTAGGTAATAGTGTCTTTTAAAAAACACTTGCTTGTTACTTTTTGTTTTATTTTATTCTTGTGAAAGGCAAAACTAATATTGTGAAGTGATATCTCATTGTGGTTTTAATTTGCATTTCTCTGATGATTAGTAACAATGAGCATCTTTTCATATGTCTATTGGCCATTTTTGTATGTCCTCTTTGGAAAAATGTCTATTCAGGTCTTCTGCCCATCTTTTAATTGGATTGTTTGTTTTTTGGTGTTGAGTTGTATAAGTTCTTCATAAATTTTGAATATTAAGCCCTTATCAGATGTATAATTGGTGAATATCTTCTATTCGGTAGAATGTCTTTTTGTTTTGTTGATAGTTTCCTTTGCTGTGCAAAAACTTTTAAGTTTGCAGTAGTCCCAATTGTTTATTTTTTCTTTTGTTTCCCTTGACTGTGGAGATATACCAGCAAAATTATTACTAAGGATGATGTCAGAGTAGTTTACTGCTGATGTTTTTTTCTGGGGCGTTTATGGTTTCACATCTTTAATCTATTTTGAGTTTATTCTTGTATATGAAGTAATGAGGTTGTCCAGTTTTATTTTTTTGCATGTATCTGTCCAGTTTTTCCAGCACCATTTATTGAATAAACCTGTATTTACCCCATTGTATGTTCTTCCTTCCTTTGTCATAGATTCAATGACCATGCAGGCATGGGTTTATTTCTGGGCTCTTTATTCTGTTCTATTGATATAAGTGTCTGTGTTTATGCTACTACCATGCTCACTTGATTACTATTGCCTTGCAGTATAGTTTGATATCAGGTAGTGTGACACCTCCAGTTTTATTCTTCTTAAGATTGCTGTTGGGATCTTTTATGGTTCCATGTAAATTTTAGGATTATTTGTTCTGGTTCTGTGAAAAATGCCATTGGTATTTTGATAGAAATTTCATTGAATCTATAGATTGCTTTGGGTAGTATGGACATTTCAAGGATGTTAATTCTTTCTATTCATGAACATGGTATCTGCTTCCATCTATTTGTGACTTCTTCAATTTCTTTCTTCAGTGTCTTATAGTTTTTCAAATATGGAACTTTTATCTCCTTAGTTAAATTTATTCCTAGGTATTTTATTTTTTTGATGCAGTGGATTTATACTTTTTGTTTTATTAACTTTAATACTATATTCTGAATCTTCATGGTTTGAGATGAGAGATTATTTCCCTTCTATTTATCCACATATTTTTTCAGCCATCTCTTCATTTTTATATTATTTAGGTTGCTAACATTTACTTCTGTGACCATATTTAAATACTTTTGGATTTTTCTCTATGATTGATTATAAAAGTTGAAAATCAGTACATATTATTATGTCTTGATAACTCCCTTTAATTGCAGAGCCAAATAGTGTTGCCTTCCCTTCTTCATGGGTTCAATGCCAATAATCGTATGCCACTTAAAAAAGAACATTTCTAGCACCAAAAGCAAATGGATTCCTCTTGTCACATTTTATTTCTTTCTCAAAATTATGTCACATTTTAGTCTCTTTCATAGTAGGACCTTGATTTTCTTGTACATTTCTTGTTTATTCTGGAGTTTCTAATGTTTTTTCTTGTACAGACATGTTACCATATCACAAGTATTTTCTGACTTCTTATTGATTCTATCAGTTGATTTCATGTTAGTTTTTCTTGAAGATATTCTTTGTAGAGCCCACCCACTTTCTGCTTTAATTTGGACCAATTGCTTTCTAGACTGACTCTACAACTCTCATTCTTAGATATTTTTCTTTATACTTTCGAGTTAATTCTACTGTTTATTTTTATACTACCTTTTCATTATTATTAATTTTCATCCATCTTTTGCTATGTCACAGAGTTAAGTAATTTTCATAGAAGGAATGTGTGAGAGGTTTATTTTTTGAATCCTTGCATGATCAAAAAAGTGTTAATTTTTTCTCAGATTGGTTAAATATAAAATTATTGCATACATTATTTAAATATAAAATTATTGGGTAAATTAATTTTCTGATAGAACCTTGAAAGCCTTTCTTCATTGTCTAAAAATACTCATTGTTACAATGAGTCTCAGTTTTTTGACCCAGTTTTTGTAAGCATTTTGTATTTTCTTTGTATCCTTGGTATTCTGACATTTTAGAAGTATCTATATAGTTCTGAATAATTTTTTTTTGCTGAAACTCAGTAAGCCATTTAAATTAAATCCTCTGGTAACTTTTCTTCTCTTATTGCACTGCTTTGATAATTCCTCCCTACCCTGAAATTTTTCTGAAACTTCTGTTTCTAAAATCTTTTATTTTTTGGATTGGTTCTCTATGTGTGGTACTTTTTCTATCATGTTTTTGTCTGTTGTATATTTGTTTTGTGTTTTTAAGGAATTATCTTTTTTTTTTTTTTTTTGCTTTTTGGTTTAAGGAATTATCTTGACATTATTTCTCAATTCTTCCACTAATTTTTAAAGTCGGAAAACATGTTTTCACCTCCCAAAAGCTCTTCCTTGTTTTTTGCTCATTTTTAAAAATCCCTTTGAGTATAATAATTAGAGGTTTTTATTTTATTTTTTCCCCTAAAATCTTTTTTGTTTCCCTGAATCACGTCTGTTTTCCCTGGTCATTTATGGTGTGTGTGTGTGTGTGTGTGTGCATGTGTTTCTATTTTAGGTACAGGTATTCCATGCTTTTTGAAAATTTGCTTTAGGCCACTTCACTTTTATAAAAGAACTTTATTCACACCTGAAGAGAAATTTTGCTTTTATGAAAAAAGTTGAAAAGTAAAAATAGTGTACAAGTGTTGGTTGTGCAGCTAACCGTTATAATGGCAGTGCACACTAGCAATGAAACTACATTTATTTATAGGATTTCTACTTTGATATCAGTTGTATGTTTATCTTATTATTTTTGCTTGTATTGTATGCTAGCGTTATTTTAGGTTTTATATGTTATTGGTATGATTTGATAGGTTGTTTTATGGGTTTGAGAACACTCAATGTTTTTTCTCATATAAATTAATGGTAATTGCTTCTTCATTTTACCCTTTTTAGGCTTATGAAAAGTTTGAAAGGAACTATCTACTTCTGATAGTGGAAGAAATCTGTAGTTTGTATTCTTTATATACCCAGTGATCCTTTGTTGTTAATTTTTAAGAAGAAGGAAATGAATTAATTTTCATAGGTAGCTGGTGTGCATTAGTTGTGTAGAATGGATGGGGAGCCTTCAAGAAGAGCAGGACTGATTGACTCATAGGCTTCACATTAGGATAGTGAGGCAAGGAAGGGACAATAGGGACCAGGGAGCCCTCAAATGTCTGCATGGAGAGGGCTTGGTTTGGGGTGTTATTACATACTCTAGGAGGCCCAGCTCCTACCACCTAGAAAGTTTGTTTAATTCAGAAAAGAAAGTATTTGTTATTGTTGCTTTGCTCTTGTCTTTCCCTTTCCTGGAAGCCAGAGGTACATTCTGTGTGGTCTGCTCTCTTTGTGCTCAAAGTTGGAGGAAGGCAGAGTGGGGCAGGGATATAAGGAGTGGACGATTTGGAGGTTTGAGGACTCACTTCTTAATTCCTTCCCCCTTGGCAGTATCTCTTTTCTCATTAGCCCTGAGTCTGCCGACATTGAGCCTGAGCCTCTTTGTAGCCTTGTGGCAGGTCACCCTTTCCCTGAGGTCCCACCTTGTGCATTTTAAAATTAATTGAATTGGGTGACACTGTTTAATAACATTATGTAAGTTTCTAGTGTACAATTATATAATACATCATCTGTATTTTGCACTGTGCACTCATCATCCAAAGTCTGGTCTCCTTCAATCACCATATATTTGACCCCCTTTTTCTTCTTCATTCTCCCCTCCCGCCAATCTCATTCACCTCTGTTCACCACCATACTGTTGTCTGTGTCTATGAGTTTGTTTGTTTTGTTTGTTCATTTGTTGCTATTTCATATCTGACATATAAGTGAAACCATATGGTTCTTGTTCTTTTCTGTTTGACTTATTTCACTTAGCATGATACTCTCAAGATCCATTGATGTAGTCACAAATGGCAGTATTTCATTCTTTGTATGGTTGAGTAACATTCCACTGTATGTGCTACATCTTTATTTTTAAAATTAATTAATTAATTATTTTTTAAAATGTGGGTAGTTCCCTGGCTGGGAATCGAACCCAGGCCACAGCGCCGAAGCCTTAGCCACTACACCACAAGGGAGCTCCCAGTACCACATCTTTTTTATCCATCATCCAGTGAAGGACACTTAGGTTGTTTCCATGTCTTGGCCACTGTGAATAATGCTGCAATGAACACAGGGGTACATATATCTTTCGTAATAAATGATTTCAAAAATTTCGGGTCAATATCCAGAAGAGAAGTTGCTGGGTCATCTGTTAGCTCTATTCTTAATTTTTTGAGGAACCTCCATACTGTTTTCCATAGTGGATTATCAATTTGCATTCCCACCAGCAGTGTACAAAAGCTCCTTTAGCTCCACATCCTTGCCGACACTTATTTCTTATCTTACTGATAATGGCCGTTCTGACACCATCCTCTTCATTTTGAGCCAGTTTTCTCTACACAGGCTTATTCTTCAACCTGCTTCTGTTCACTCAGTTCAGAAAATTTGGTTCTGGCAATTTCTCATACTTTGATTTTTGGTTTCCTTACCATGAACTTTTGCTCTTCAGCGGTTGTTATATCTTTATTCTTTACCTATTACCTTAACAGGACTTAGGAGATGAGGAAGACAAGTGCTTATACCCCATCCCTCTTTATAATTTCCTCAGTTTTGAAATTTCCACTTTGGATTAATTTTCCTGGACAATAATGTGGTGCTCCTTTAAACTAATATTCTTTAAATATTTGTTCACCAGGCAAGAGGCATAGGGAGAATGGTAAAGGGCATCTTTTGATGGCAATCTTGGCCATTCTGTTGCTCTAGGTAATTGTGCTCTGGTCCCTAACCCACATGTTCCAACAAACAAGACAAAATCTTGCTCTTACCCAGCAATCTCTGCTCTAGATCAAAGCTCATTGACTGCTTATGGTTACTTACACACCAAGTAGCTTATTAAAAAGAATTCCTTTTGGTCTCACTTGATGAGATTAACTCTGGTTAAGTGCCATTTTTGTCATGTGACTCCTCTTCCAGTGACATTCCAATATCCTCATGGATAGCATCTAGCTGGTACACCTGGTATTACAGGTGTCACAGCAGTGAACACCTCTTGTCCAAGCAGATTTTCCCTGGAGCATACAGCTGGGAGCACAATTTGGTAAAATTTCAGAGTCCTCCTTCTTTGCCCAGACACGTAACTCTAAAATTCATTGGTGCCTGGGACTGAAAGCCGTTCTTGGCTGCCTTTCCATGCCATTCAGCCCCCCCATTGTTTTCCCCGCCAGCACTCAAGTCTCTTGATCTGTGCCCATTTCCAGCAACTCTGAGTGGGGTCACCAATTAAAGCAAGAAACAAAAAGTTTCCTGAGCCAATGTGGTCTCCAGCTCTCTTTGCTTCCTGCTGCTATTTGTGTGCTTGTTTTTCCGCTTCTGATCATTCACTCCGACCACTCTCTGTGTGTGTTCTTCTCGACATCATCATTATTCCTCATTAGCTTTGGTTTCCTCTCTCCTCTTTTCTCCTTTTACATGTCTGTTATTTCCAATCCTTTAGCCACACAAAATGAGGGGTGCCCCCTTTCCTGTCCCCTTGGGAGTGTCTCCTCCCTCAGCATCTCAGAACAGACCCGTCACCTGCGGGATCTCAGGCGATGGCACACAGCCACTTATTGGCCACAATGGGAGCTCTCAGAGTTGGGCAGCGAGGCCTGGGCGAGGTGCCAACCTGCCACAGAGAAGCCGCTCAGCCTCATAGGGGAAGTGTGAGCCTGGCAATCAGACCCTTGCAGAGCTGCCCTGACTTGCTGTGGGGTCTGGAGCAAGTCACTTGACCTCTGCTTAACGCCTTGTCCCTGAGAGGAAGTAAGGATGGTTTCCGTGAGGACCATCGCCAATGAGAGCTGGGCACCTCTGGGCCCAGCCACACAGCCCATGGCTGGCATTTTGAATGGGTGGCTATGTACACATACGCACTCAGACAATACATGTGCACATTCACAGGCACACACACAAGCATACATGTACTCAGACACAAACATAAATATGCATGCACAGACATGCACTCACATACAAGTGTATACAAACTCACAGGTACAAGCATGTACATGCTTAGATACATAAATATCCACACACACAAACACATTTAAAATTATTTTAAATTTTCACTTATTTTATTAAAGTATAATTTACATACAACGTTATATTAGTTTCAGGTGTACAACATAGTGATTCCATATTTATATCCTTTACGATGTGGTCACTATGCTAAGTCTAGTCAGACAACCACAATTGTATACAGGCATACACATCTTTATGTATATAGACACACACACACATTCACACACATAAATACACATGCAAACACACACTTACATAGTCACGCACATACACACAAACATACATATGCACACAAATGCATATCCATCACAAAATTAGGACACACATAAATGTGTACATAGAAATGAAATTGCCAGTGAAATATAAGCAAAACAAAATTTCAACTTCTTTTTATAAAAGGAGCACAAATAGCACCTTGGCTGCATCCCTAGAATTTCATCCACTCTTTTCTCTCATTTGCAATCAACAGTCAATACCCTCACATGTGCTTGTCACTGTGTCAGTGTAGGTAGGGATATGGTAGAGCAGCAAATGTGGCCCCAGACCTCGAGGGACTTTAGTCTATTCAGGGAACACAATAAGCCAACAGCTAAGTGTGATGATGAGTTAACCTGTTCTGGTGGAGAGTTTATTGAGTGGTTCAGCTGTGGTTCAGGAAAAGATGGAATGGCACATCCTACAAAGAGAGGAGGACCAAGGACGGCTGCACGGAGGAGGGGGCTCTTGGTTTGGTTGGATAGAGCAGGGTACCAGTCATTTAGCTGGACTTGGTTTTAGAGCCACAGAAAATAGCTATGACTCCGGAAATGCATGTGGAATGTGTGGCAAAGAGTGAAGGGTTCCCCCACTCCTTTCTTCTCCGAAGACGTGGCCGTAAGTGCCTGTGGCTTCAGTGGGTTGGCAGCTCTCCACTATGTCAGAGCCATGGCACGGCATCGGAGCTGGTAGGCCGAGCGGGCCACTGCTCCCGGCGCCCAGTGACTGTCAGACGTGCTCGACACTCTCGCTTAACTTCTTGCACATATTTCCCTTGTAGCTGTTTATCATGGTGGAAGACTGTACTTTCCAAAAATAGTTACAACAATATTTCTGAACCCCAAATACTCTCCCAGAACCTTGCTACACCTCTTGAAGAGCTGGAGTCTCTCTCCCTTTCCTTGAACCTGGTTATGCCTTTGTGACTGCCCCGATGAATGCAGAAGCGACACTGTGTGACCCTGACAGAGGTCATAGAAGGTGATAGGGTTTCTGCATGGCTCTCTCTGTGGGGTAAGTGCTTGGGGAGTCTGGTGTACACACATAAGGAGTCTAACTACCCTGAAGATGGTGTGCTGGAGATACCATGTGGGGAGAGGAGACCACATAGGGATAGGTGAGAGGGGGCCCCTAGTACCCCAGCCACAGACTTTTGCAGCACCCCAGCCCAGGTTCCAGCTGTGAGCAGGAGCTTTTGAGGACTGCAGGCCTGTCCTTAGGCTGCCCAGCTGATGCCCTGCCCAGACTGCATATTCATGAACCAAACAAAAGGTGCTGTTGCCTGAAGTCATTCATTCTTTTTAACAGTCATTAATTTATTTATTTCTCTTAAGACTGTATTTTATGAGTAAGAGTGGTTTAGGTTCATAGAGAAAGTGAGCAGAAGACCTAGGATTTCCCAAACACTCTCATCCCCATACATGCATAGCCTCCCCCGCATCAATATCCCCCATCACGTTGGTACATTGGTTATAACTGATGAACCTCCATTCACTCATCATTATCATCCAGAGTCCATATTTACGTTAGGTTTGCTCTCGGTGTTGCACATTCTACACGTTTGGACCGATGTATAGTGACATGTATCCATCATAATGGTGTCACACCAAGCAGTTTCACTGCCCTAAAAATCTTCTGCTTTTTCTTATTCTTCTCTGCTTGCCCTTAAGCCCTGGCAATCCCTGATATTTTTTTATTGCCTTCATAGTTTTTTTTTTTCAGAATGTCATATAATTGAAATCATACAGTATGTAGCATTTTCAGATTGGTTTCTTTTACATAGTAATACGTATTTAAGATTTTTTTGTGCATTTTTATAACTTGATAGGTCATTTCTTTTCAGCATTGAATAATATTCCATTGTCTGGATGTACCACAGTTTATTTATCCATTCATCTAGTGAAGGCCTTTTTGGTTACTTCCAAGTTTGGGCAATTATAAATGAAGCTTCTATAAACAGCTCTGTGGAAGATTTGGTGTAGATGTAAGTTTTCAGTTCATTTGGGTAAATACCAAGAAGCGTGATCTCTGGATCATATGGTAAGACTGTGGTTAATTGTGTGCAGAGCCACCAAACTGCTCTCCTAGGTGGATGTGCCATTTTTTATTTCCACCAACAATGAACAAGAGTTCCTGTTACTCCACATCTTTGTCAGAATTTGGTATTGTCAGTTTTCCAGATTTTGTCCATTCTAATATGTGTGATGGTATCTCATCGTTATTTTAATTTGCAACTCCCTAATGGTGCATGATGTGAAGAAAATTTTCATATGCTTATTTGCCATCTCTCTATCTTCTTTGATGAGCTGTCTGTTAATGGAGCCACCAAGTTTCGGGGAGGTTTGCTATTTAGCAATAGATGACTGGAGCATCAGTTCAAGGAAAAGTTCAGTCATCTTTGCTCTTAAGAACTGAGAAAATCCTTGGTTGCTCTTGGAAGTCTTAATCAAACAGGCAAAAGTCTTTATGTGCAAACTCTTTCAAATTTGTACTCCTACTGAAAACACTAGTGAGGAAAAACTCAAAGCATCAAACTCTCTCTTCACATGCAAGTGGCATCACAAAAACCACTCATACCAACAAAGAGAACACCCCACTGGCAGTGAGGCATACCTAGAACCAGGAGCCACCTACCCCACCAGCTCCATGATGCACAAAGTAACTAGTCTTCTGGGGGAGTTAAGAAACAGAGAGAGAGAGAGAATATGCTGACTTAGAGATATATGTTTACAAGCACAAGGGTTTTACTTTCTTTACATCCTTGCCAACACTTGTTATAGTTTGTCTTTTTCATGAGAGCCATTCTAACTGATGTGAGGTGATATCACATTGTGGTTTTGATTTGCATTTCTATGATGATTAGTGATATTGAGAAACTCTTCATGTATCTGTGGGCCATTTGTGTGTCTTCTTTGGTAAACTGTCTATTCAATTCCTCTGTCCATTTCTTAACTGGTTGTTAAATTTTTTGCTGTTGAGTTGGATGGGTTCTTTATGTGTTTTGGATATTAACTTGTTATCAGATAAATGATACCTTTTTATTTTGTTGATCAGTTCTTTTACGTTACAGAAATTTTTTTAGTTTAATGTAGTCCCACTTACTTGTATTTTCTTTTGTTGCTTGTGCTTTTGCTGTGACATTCAGGAAACTGCTGCTGAGATCAATGTCAAGGAGATTTTTCTGTATTTTCTCTTAGAAATTTTATGGTTTCAGGTTTTATTTTATTTATTTATTTATTTTTTTTATGTGCAACTGATTTTTGACAAGAGTGCTAAGTTAATACAGTGGAAAGGGGACTCTGAATCTTTGTGGACAGTTTTGTTATTACTAATTCAATATCTTCATTTGTTATACATCAATGCAGAATTTCTCTACCTTCTTGATTCAGTTTCAGTAATTTGTGCCTTACTTGAAATTTGTCCATAACATCTATATTATCTAATTTATGAATGGTTTCAGGTTTTAAATGTAAGTCTCTAGTTCATTTCAAGTTGTGTGTGTGTGTGTGTGTGTGTGTGTGTGTGTGTGTGTGGTATGATAGGGACCCAATTTCATTCTCTGCATGTGGCTGTCCAGTTTTCCCAATGCTTTTGTTGAATGCCTCCTTTGTCAATATCAGTTGACTGTATTTGCAGGGATTTATTTTTAGTCTGTCGGGTCTGTTCTATTGGTACATGTGTTTTATTTTTATGCCAATACCATACTGTTTTGATTACTGTAGCTTTGTAGCACACTTTGAATTCAGGAAGTGTGATGCCTCTGGCTTTGTTCTTCCCTCTCAAGGTTGCTTTAGCTACTTGGATTCTTTTGTTGCCCCATTCAAATTTAAGAATTTTTTTTTCTATTTATGTCAAGAATGCTATTGGAATTTTTATAGGGACTACATTGAATCCACAGATGGCTTTGGGCAATATAGACATTTTAGCAATATTAATTCTTCCAATCCACCAACATAAGATATCTTTGCATTTGGTCATATCTTTTTCAGCTTCTTTGATCCAAGTCTTATAGTTTTCAGTTTACAGATTGTTCACCTGTTTGGTTAAATTTATTCCTGTGTTTTATTGTTTTTGATACCACCGTGAGTGAGCTTGTTTTCTTTATTTCTTTTTCAGATGTTTGGTTGTGAGTGTGTGGAAATGCAACTGTTTTCTGAATGTAGATTTTGCATCTTTATGGTTTTTTAAAAGGAGAAAATGTTGTTCATGTCTTATTTATGTAGTTATGAGATAATATCAGAAATATGGGCATACTGATGAGTGAATATCACTCATAGCTGTGCCTGTGAGAATAAAGTCAGAATAATGATGGGAGAAGATTGGAAGGAGACAAGACCACTTACAGAGTGGTGCCCAAGGCTAGAGTCATGACTTGCCCTACAGACAGAGCACTGGGGCTGTGGCCTTGCTCTACAAGCATCCCAGGATGTCACAGCTCTCAGAGGTTATCCGGACCTACTAGCAACCAGAGAAGAGGTTATTCAGAGAATAAACCACAGAGCCAAGCTCCCCTTGCCTTCAGACCCTTAGGTCACCAGCTATGTGACCCTGGGGAAATTACTCAACCTCTTAGTGGCTTAGCTTCTTCTAGAGTAAAATGGGCATAATAATTTACTGTTGTGAGGATTAAATTAATTAATATTATAAAACCTATATAATGGAGGCTAGGACAGAAAAATCTCCATATAATTATTATCTATTACCATTAATATTGTAAAAGCTTTTTAAAAATATTCTCCAGGGACTAAGTTACTTAGCTTTCATTGAGATCAAGCCAGTATTTCTGGTCTCTGATGGCCGGGCAGTCTCAGTGTCCCAAATCCCCTTCCTTCATTTCGGATCCTTGATAAGTAGGATTATGGAAAAGTTTGAAGGAGCAGTGAGTGGAACAGCTCATTCTACAGGTAGAGAAACTGAAGTTTATAGAGAAGAATTGTGGGGCTGGTTCCACCAGGCAGTTAGCAGCGGGGTGAGTCCCAGATCACCTACCTCTTGATGTCTCTGGCCAGCACTTTCTGCATCCACACCACACACACTTCTCACAGGAAGCAGAAATGGTGACATTGGCTAATGGAACAGTAGCATTGGAATTCTTATCTGAAGACAGGCTTATTCCACTTGGGAAATGAGCAAAATATTTCTGCAGCTCTGGCTATCCTTTCTGTTCTATGGATTCCTCTTTTAGAGTCGAAGACCAGGCTCACCTGTCAGTGTCAGCTTGGGAGTTACCGCTGTGCGAAGCCCTTTGAGCCAAAGTAGATTTCTGCCTACTAGCAGCGCCTCGAGTAGGTGCCTCCTGGATTGAGATGTGCTCATTACAGACAGACAGCTGCCCTCTCCTTGGATGGAAATACCCCCTCTTCTTCAATATTGACCCACAAGAAAAGAAAACCCATCTTAATACTTTTTCACTGGCTAATGAAGCAGTTTATTTAATATTATTTAGATAACAAGCCTCCACATGAACGGGATTCGAATGTCAGTTGTCTTTGGGGAAAAAAGATTTATTGGTTGGTAAATATTGAGAAAGAAAAGCTGATAAAGCACAGCCTCAGCTGCAGCTTCTGCCTGGAACAGGAGAACAGGCCTGTGTTGTATTTTGGGGCCCTGTGAAGGCAGAAAATTGTGAATGTCTTTCTTTGTTGGTGGGTGTAAAAGTGGAGACCGCTACAAATAATTTCTTATTTCTGTTCGCATAGATTTTAAATTATGTAGCTTCCCTACCTTGTTAAGTATTAAAGCGTTCTTGTTTAAGGAAAAGGCGCTTAGATAATGAAGCTTATGTGTCGTGTTTTCAGACATCAATATCTGGCTTAGAGTGGCACAAAGGGATAAAGGAATGTGGAATCAGAGCTCCGGGGATGCTTGACGGTTCTAATTCAACTCCAGACTGCCAATAGACACAAAACTCGCAACTTTTGTTGAAGAGAAGACTGGGTGAGCACGTGGTGTTGGGAAATTACATTTTCTTCCTCTGTTTCTGAATATTTAATCCTACTGTTCCCTTCTTTAGTGAAGGGTTCTTTAGTAAAGAATCTTTTCCCCCAAATTGTTTGAAGCAACACAGAAGCTGGATTCAGAAACACCGAGTCTGGGATGCGCGTCTGTGGGCCTGATGCGGAGAAAGACTGCCATCTCGTGGTCAGCATGGTACTCGGCACCTCCGTGCCCGACCGGGCGCCGGAAAGCCAGGACTTGGGAAATGGTGCTGCGAAATGGATTTCTGCAAAACAATTTGGATGTCATTAAAAACATTCGGAAAATAGCTGAGTGCCCTCCACAGTAGGTTTCAGTGACTCATCTGCACGTACGTTGTCACTCCCCGAGCCTCACAGTGCAGACACACAGTACCTGCTACATGAAAATGAGGTAGAAATGTGGGGGAAACAATTTCATGGTGAAAATAAGGAAACAAACACACAACTCCTAAGTGCTTCCTGCGTGCCTGGCAGAGATCTGGTGAAGAACAGGAGTCCAAGCTGAGGAAAGGAAACAGTATGTGCGTCAAAAAGTCATCAAAGGTCAGTGCATATGGGGTGCTGAGGAGAAAGGCCTGTTGTTCCTTATCTATCAAGGCATCTGGCCAGACGGTCAGATGGAGCCAGGACTGAGCAGGCAAGGCCCATGATCTGTGACTTGCTTATCTTTTCAAAATTGAAAAAAAGTCTGATTGTAAAAATGTTGTACATGTGTTCTGAAAAAAGAAAATCAAACAACATAGACATGTGCAAAGAAGCAAGTCAAAGAATAAAGCCTCAACCTTAGTTAACAATTACATGGCTGTCATTGTAGACATCTTGTTGCCAATATACCACATAGAAATGAAACATGCCTTTGTACACAACTGAAGTTCTGCATTCTATTTGGTAACCTGCTTTTCATTCAACACTATGCCATAGGCTTCTTTCCAGGTCAATAAAAATAAGTTTGCATCATTGTTTCTAAAGATTATGTAATAGCTAATAATATGTGATAGTGATTTGAAACCTGCTGTGTGCCAGGCACTGTGCTAAATGCTAAGTGATCTTATACAATCTCACAACTCTACAAGGCAGAGTTTTAGGACTATTTCTCAGACGAGGAGCCTGAGGCACAAAAAAAATAAAACAAAAACAAACAATCCTGCTGGGGCATCTAACTTTAGAGCTCATGCTCTAGACCACTAGACTAGAATTGCTCCATAATTTATTTACCACTGATGAACATTAAGCTGTTTCCAGTTTTTCTGATACAAAAAATAAGGCTGTAATGAAACTTTAGGCACATACATTTTGCACATTGGTGAGTTCTCTCATTAAGTTAACCTAAAGGTGGGGTGCCTGGCCAAAGTGTGGCTCAATTTACACTTTGATACATATCTAACTCCCCATCCAGATAGGAAATATCAACTCAGACTTCCACCAGCTGCAAATGAGAATTCTAGTGCTCTATACCTTTGCCAATCTTAGTCCTCACTTGTCATTAAAAATATTTGTTCTTTCCTTCTATTTCTTATTTTGAAAAAGTCTCCCAAAATTGCAACAATCAGTATAATGAGCTCTTAAACTGTAAATACTTGCCCTATTATACATCCATCAATTATTAACATTGTGACATGTTTGCTTCCTTTATCTCTCCATATTTATTTTTATCAAGCTTTATAGTAAATCATAGATATCATGACACTGGACTTGAGCTTGTACCCTTAAGAACAAAGACATAAACATCTTATGATCACCACATTTGGAAAATTTTACATTGATAAGTTACAATTTTCTAATGTAAAATCCATATCTAGATTTATCTGATTGCTTTCTTGGGATTCAATTTAGCATAAGTATTGTTTGCAGGCCTGTCACCCAGGCCTGTCACTGGCTTCCTTTTCGGTGCATCATATCAGGAGGAACATGATGCTAATTTCTCCCACTATTGGTGATGTTAACTTTTTGATCATTTGGTTAAGGAGGTTTCTGCCTTATATCTCCATTGGAAAAGTGCCCTGGTCCTTTGTTATTAATAAGTGACCAACTGATTGATACTTTGGGATCGAATATTCTGTTTCTCACCATTGTTTTACCCAGTGATTTTAGGATCTGGTGATGATCCTTGCCTGAATTAATAATTGCTTGGCTCGCTGTAAAGCGATGAGTTCCATTTTCTATTCCTGTATTTCTTCTACATTTTTAATAAAGTGGTGGTTACTATTCTGGAAAAAAACTTTCCTTCTGTCCCTCAACTTTTTCAGTATCAGTAAGGACTCATGGATTCTTTTTGTATTCAGCATGTGTCTGCCATTATCCGTTTTGGTAGTCAGATAATCCCAGATTTGGTCAGAGGTAGCCTGGGCCTTGTGTCTCTGAGCATGTTTCTGCTTTGTGGCACGAGATGCTTTGTGCAACCTTGTTCTTTCTTCGACTTCAGCCTGGAATCAGCTATTTCTCCAGAACCCAATCATTAAATAAACCATTTAATCTCCCTTACTATTGGTATTTTAAAAATTCTTTACAGCATCATTGCTTTTGGTGTACAGGCCTAGGGCTTTCAGCACATGTGTACTCGTAGGCTGTGAAACGGCTGCTTCAGTCAAGATACAGGGGAGCTCCCTCCCCCGCAGACACTCCTTGGATGCCTCTTTGTAATCAAACACTTCCCACATTCCTGACCACTGATCTCTTCTCCATCTTTATAACTACTTTTTCTAGAATGCTAGGTAAATGGAATCATAAGCATGTAGCCTTGGAGTCTGGCTTCTTTCCTTCAGCACCAACACCTTTAGGATTCCCCCATCTTGTTGCATGCATCAGAGTTCATTCCTTATCAGTCCTGTGGGTGCTCCATGTGTGGATGTAGCAGCTGGTTTATTTGTTCACCCGCTGAAGGACATTTGGGATTGTTCTGAGTTCTTTTGTTGCTTATGAGTAGAGCTGACACGAACATTCTTCTATAGGTTTGTGTGTGTGTGAGCATAAGTTTTCATTCCTCTTGGGTAGATACCTAGGAGTGGAATTGCTAAGTCATGTAGTAAGTTTATATTTAACTTAAAAAAGACCTGCCAAATCTTTTCCAGTGAGGCTGTGCCATTTTGCATTTCTGCCAGAATGGGTGAGAGTTCCAATTGCTCTGCATCCTTGTCAGCACTAGGTATTCTAATTTTCCTTTTAGCCATTCTAATATATGTAGAGTGCCACCCATCTTTTTTATCTTTGTCATTGTTATAGGTGAATTTAAAAACTTAATCTCAGTATATGTTGACTGTTAATACTACTACTAATTATTATTATTAATTATACTAATAATTATTACTAATCTCATTGACAAAAAAGATGTTTTATGATATTTAAAATTTTTCTTTTCTTTTCTTTTTTTTTTTGTGGTTACAAAGGAAATTGCAGGGGCTCAATTTTTTAACTGGCAAAGAAGTGTGCTCTCTCCCAAATGTGTCTCATCTTGTGGCTGCCTTGTCTCGTGTCTGGGGTCACTGGGGGCGCTTGTGGCCCTTTGTCCAGCTGTGGGCATTTTCATCAAGGCCATGGGTAGGAAAGAATGGCCAGCACATTCTCTCTCTCTTCTGATTAAAGGAAGGAGAAACAGAGGTGAATGAAAGGGCAAAACCAATATAAGCTGTAACAGGCTAGAGTATTGCATTGGGTTTCTACACAGTCCTTAAAGCTTCTACTAGAAATGATTGCACTCAATTCAATTTGTTTTAGCTAAAAAACAAAACAAAACAAAATACACACACCAATAACATTGTTATGGGTCAAGTACCACACTGTTCACCAGAGACACTGATGTAAACAAAACCCAATCCTGGTTCTTAAGGCAGCTCCAGTCTAGGGGAGACAGGGCAGGAAGGAGAAGCAGATGGGATCAGTCATGGGCTTAACGAGGCCCATGTCTTAGTTGGAAGACTCATGGGTTTGACCTGGAATGGAGAGGAGGCAGCTTTTGGAGGTTGAGCTGAGTTGTGAGTGACTGGGGTTGTCTGAATCTGCCTCTTTCTCTCCAGAACCAGCTTTCCCACCCAGAAAAAATTGTCTCAGTCTCCCACATGGCTCTGGTGGACAATTAAAGGAGACCTTTCACAGCTGCCAAGAGAACTCTGCCAAGATCTGAAATGTCCTGTTGGCTCTGTAGCTATAAAATAATCTTCCCACACAGAAACAGATACCCACCACGCCTGGAGGAATGCATCCTGCTTGCAAAAGTGCTCAAATAGGGAAGATCTGTTTACTGAGCGAAGCTGAATGACCTGGAAGAATGGACAGCTCCATTGTCCAAATGCCCTGCTGGCCCTTGACACGTCAGAGGTAGCTGCGGGAAACTTGATATCTCAAGTCATTTCCTTGGAGCAGAGGGACACTGCCCATGGGAACCACAAACTGTACTGATCCAACTATTTCTCCAATTCAGCATAAATACAAAGCCTGATTCATCCTGGAAAGCTGTCTTCTCAACCTTTGGAATTATGTCAGCTCTTTCCTTCCGGTGTCCTACCTAACATTAACAAGGCTTTCGTGCCGGTTCATAGGGAACACTTGAACTAGCCAGCATACCAAAACACACAGTTATTTTAACAAAGAGAATGTTATACAAGGAATTGTTAGCTGGCAGAAACAGGGCTCTAAGGCATTGCAGTGATGGCAACTAAATGAAACAGTTATTACCTTCCCTAAGGATGACAGAACAACCACCACCAAAATGGGTTGGAAATTATTTTTGGTGGGGGGTAGTTCCCTGGCTGGGAATTGAACCCAGGCTGCAACATTGAGAGAGCTGAAGCCTAGCCACTACACCACCAGGGAACCCCGGAAATTTTTAAAACTTAGAAGCTCAGAAGAGGAGGGGCCCCTTGAAACTCTGGTGTTTGAGCAGGGAGCACAAAGAAATTGATTCTCCAGGATTGGAAAATCTGCACACTTTGTTTAGTTGCTGCTTTGGGAAGGAACCACCACTACCAGGTGAAGAGGCACTGCCGAATGGTACCGGCAGGAAGAGGAAGTAGCAGGAACAGGAAGGAAGAGGCCCCTCTTCCTCTTCAGCCTCACCGGCTCCCTCTATTATCCTCTTGATGGATGCCAGTAGCGGGTCGGGGAGGGGAGCTGGTTGAGCAGAAACATGGATGTGGAGGACCAATCCCAGCGTCACACAGTTGAGTATAGAATGGTGGGTTTGGAGCTCAGAGACACTAATAACTGGCACCTTGTTTAATAATAGTTTGAAATGACTGGATGATTGTGTGTGCAATAAAAGTCCAAGCTTTTGCTTTCATTCAAAAATTTATTAGCCATCTTTGTGATTGCTCTCTCATTAGGGAGGTCTCATTTGTTCCAGGTTATTTATTTATTTGTGCATGCCTTGTGGTTCACTCCTAACAACAACAATAACGACAAAATAGGCCTCCATGAATCTCCTGGGACAAACTGAGCATCCTAAACATTGGTACTGCCTCAGTCTCTAGTTCTTCCTGCCCTTCCTTCCCTATGCCTGCACTGAGTTATTTGTAGGTTCCTGGGAAAATGACAGAATGTGACTAATTCAGGGGCAGCAGGCAATAATGATAGGTGTAGGGACCATTGCAATGGGATTTTGCAGTTGAGGAGAGAGAATGGACTCAACTCTGAATACGGCATGAGCAAGTGGGAATTTATAGCCAAGGAGCAGAAGGTGGGAGTCGGTGGATGGAAAATTACTAAGAGAAAAACATCAGGGTAAAGGGGGTTCTGGCTAAACTGACCTAACAGGATTCTTGCTGAAGACCAACCAGGGTTATCAGATATCACCTGGGGGATGGTGGACGATGAGGAACTTGATCAGATATTGAGGTGCTCAGCTATCGAGTATGGGGGCTTGTGGTTAAACTGACTTAGGAGGGTTCTTCTTGCTAAAACTGGATTTTATAAGGCATAGATGGGCCTACGAGATGCCTCAGATACTTGACTAAAGTTTAATCAAGCAAAGAATCTTTACCACTATGTATCTAATTGCTTTTTTTCTGAACTCATCTGAGATGTAGTCACATATCTGACTCTTCATCTCTAAATACTCTGCATCGCTTAAGACCAAGGACATCTGCCGACATAACCAAAGTGTAGTTATTGATATTAGACAGCTTAGCATTGGCACAATACTATTATCTAATAGAGAGTCTATATTTATATTTCCCCAGTTGTCCCAATAGTGTTCTTTATAACTATTTCCTTGTTTTTACTCTAGGATCTAACCCAGGGCCACACACTTCATGTAGCTGTCTTATCTCCTCCACTTTAGAACAACAGTTACTCAGCGCTTCCCCCATGACTTTGACCACATTGAAAGTCCACACCAGTTGTTTTCAGACTATCCCTCAATTTGGATTTGTTTGATTGTTTCCTCATGAGGGGACTCGGATTAATAAAAACTAGCTTTTAAAGCCCCCTTAAAATCCTTAAACTGAATAAAATCTGCTCTCAATTTGCTTCATTGCACAGAGGAACTGAGCCTGTGTGGCAAATCCAACCCCTGGAAGAGGTTTAAGCTGGGTAAGGCTGGTAGCTGAGTCATTCACTTAACACTTCAACTGGCTTGTCAAGGGCTCCAGATATCTCTGTGACAGCCTTTGTTAGGTTTTTATTTCTAGTTCATCTCTGCAGTATGCCTTCCCAACCTACAGCTCTGCTCTGCTCTGAGCCGACAGAGGGCACACTGCCTATATTAACCAGGCCCAAACTCACTGCCTCTCAGGGGCCGTGGATTCCCACACTAGGTGGCACAATTTACCTGCAGGCCTTGCTGAGTGGAATTTTCCACACACCTCCAAAGGGCCTGCACATATCCAAGCTTCCCTCTATCTCTGAGACTGCTCTTGGTGGGGAGGGTAGTGGGAGGAGGAACAGCAGGATTTACTCCCCACTCCTCCTGGAGAGGAGGCATGAGAAATTGGCTTTATCACCATGCTTCCCGCTAATGTGAGTGTGACAAGGAAGAGCCTGGGCTCCAGAGCTGGGTCTGCTCACTGCTGTGTCATTGCATGGCTTCCACTTTTCAAGCTTTGGCCTTCTTAGCTGAGAAGTGGAGAGGATAACCCTCAGAGGGCTGCCAAGGTAATGGCGTTAGACAACTATACTTGGATGTTATTAAGAGACACTCTAGAATAGTTCTTAGCCAGTGTCCCCTGAGGGCCCCCAAGGGTTCTGGGAGTCAAATTTAGGGTATCTGCAAACTTGAGAAAGAAATAAATTTGCATTTTTATTTTCATGGAAAACTATGTACAAATTAGCATTTCCTTAGCAGTGCCTGTGGTTTTGTCATCAATAGCAATCACAGGTATTTTCACATTATGTTATGGCTTTTGCAGATATCTCAGAAATATTATTTATACTCATCCTGACTTCAGTCATGTTAATTATGGAATATGCTGCTATTAATAGATCATGTTATTTAATGACCAATTAATCATCACAGATATTAATACATTATACATTTTTCAAAAAATATTTTGATAACTACTTCAACATAATGGATTTCCTTTGTGCTCCTGTGTATTTTACTTAATGTACTTAAAGACATACTGAGACAGATTCAAGGGATTTACCAAATGTGCCTTTTGCTCAAAAAGATGTTCCAGAAATGCTGCTCTAGGTGCCTGGGCAACAACTTTCCCTTCCGATCTGGCTTTGGTGGTGGTCCTGGCTGAAGACGTGAGGTAGGCTTTCGTGCTCATGCTTTTTTTCTCCCCTGCCATTCTCCTGAAGTGGCAATTGGTCTGTGAGAAGGCAAGAGCATCGAGGGGATCTAAACCATTCCCCAAGCCAACTCTGCTTAACCTCTTGAATGCTGCCCCCCAAGATGTCTACTCTGCCTGTTCCCTCTTTCCCTCAACCACTCATCTTCTCTTGAGCCATTTCTCTTGAAGCATAAAACTCTTTCATCTCCACCATCCTGTTTGCCAAGGTGACAGTACGTAATACACCAGGGGCTCAAACTTCACACCGTATCTTCTGTAAAACCATCTTAACAAATGAAATGGGTAAATGTGGAGGTGACTCATTTGCCTTTATGTTTTATGTACAAATGTGGAGGTCATGTTTGAATTCCTTACA
Organism: Lyroderma lyra; assembly: GCA_004026885.1. NCBI lineage: Eukaryota > Metazoa > Chordata > Mammalia > Chiroptera > Megadermatidae > Lyroderma > Lyroderma lyra. The sequence continues at coordinate 128,349 of PVJL010000078.1, read as the reverse complement.
CCAACTTTTATTAGGGGCAAGAGGACAGAGGCAGGACTAGTTGGCAAGAGCATTTCTCCAGCATCAGACTCTCTACAGGCTGTCTTATCCTATGATCATTCCTAGCCTCTGGAGGCCTCTTGGGAGCTCTGTTGGAAGCACATACCCCCAGACACACATTGCTCATTCTCATTTCTTCCAGGAGCCAATAGGTGGTAGTACCAGGCAGGCAAAGAAGTACATGCTGAAGCAGGTGGTTTGGATGGGTGATCTATTCAATAGAAGTAGCCACATGAGCTAAACCAAAGACATTGACAGAAGCATTTTAAGTCTGAATGTATGTGGTACAGACATACATTCTAGCTTCTCCAAATAGCTTGCTTAGCACAGATTCCATTTTCCAAGGGTATTTCATACCTTTACCTAGAAAACCTGTCTGCCAGATGCACCACACATTCGTGGTAATCGGGATGCACTGGAGCCCCCACTGCGTGGTGTACAACTTTCAGGGGTTGGTGGTTCTTCCCTGAAAGGGCTGGCTCTTCCCTGAGCATGTGGTCCAAGCTTGGGGGCTGGGGCTGGAGGCACCAATACTCCAAGAGTCTAATAGTACTATCACAGGCACAAACAATCCCATAAGCAGTGACTGCAGGGTATTTGAGGAAAACTGGATGAGGCAGCGATTGGCTTGAGGTTGGGCTGCTTACGTAAGGTTTGGAGTCGGCAGTTGGGGGAGAATTTAGAAAAAGGAACCTGGTTTGGTGGGAGGAGGAAGTGTGAGGTAGGAGGTAGATACGAAGTCCAGCATGACAGACTTCGATTTCATCCAGCAGAAGATGAGAGATTTGGGCTAAAGAAGTTAGTTGATAGGGGAGTTGACCAGGAGCTGATGGTGAGAAACAGCCACTGTGGTGCTTCCTATATATTAGGTGATGGGCTATCAAGAGAGGTAGCCATTTCAGTGCTGACTTAGAGGCATAACAGGGCTTGACTTGCCCGAAATGTTTTGTTCCACATTCTTGTTCCTGAATAAATGCCTTTTGACCTTCTAGACCACAGTTTTACTTTTTATTTTTTATCAATAAAGGTAGCGTGACAAAACCTACATCATGGTTTTTTGCTGGTTCCTCCTCTAACTTGCTCCCTATAATTGTAGGTGATGTGTATATGTTCTATGTGGTGTGATCTACACAGAACCTCACTGGATTTAAGGGACCAGAGATGTCCTAATTTGGGAAAAATAATTTTTTTTTAAAGAACAATGTCTTTCAAAATTTTTTTTTACCACACCTTATGCAAGAAATACATACATTTCACCATGTGACCCACTATACACATTATATTTATAGTTGAAATAAAAGACTCATGAAGAAAATTTCATTGCATTATATCCCATTTGGTTAAAAAAATGTTGGTAGTGGCACACTAAATTGATCTGATGACCCCAACAATTTGAAAAACATTGGTGGAGTTTTCCTTCTTACAGTGTGGATTCTTCTCTCCAGCCAAGACACCTCTGGGTACAATAATCAGATGTATCATTTTACACAGGACAGAAAACAACGATACCGTCTTGTTTCAAATGGCATATATGGTCGACCTAGTCTCACTGAGCTAACTGCAAGGTGTCAGTAGGCTGACCATACCTCCCATTTGAAATGGGACAGTATCATTTTCTGTCTAATTTAAAATGATGCGTCTGGTCACCCTACCTCTGAGATGCCTTCTAAAATCAGAAGCTCTCACTGCTTTAGAGATCCTTATTAACTTGCTTTTTGTGATAATTTAACTAGAGATTGGGCAAAGGTTTATCTTTGTAGCCTCTATAAGAAAGAGTCATGCTAAGCAGATTGAAAGAATAAATTGTAGGACTTAAGTCAAAACCAGTGACAGAGAACTCAGAAGCACTGATTCAATTTATTCACATAAGAGTGTAGTTGATATGATTATTTGTTCAGCATTAATTGTTTGCTTGCTTCCTTAAGGCAGGTCTTGCCCTCTCCCCCTACCTCATTTTAGAAGCCGTAGGGTCAAGGAGCAGGCAGTATGGTGCAACAGGCTTGGAATAAAAATGGAATGAACACTTCTTCCTTCTTTCTCACATCCTCCCCCTTAGCTCACCTGTCCTGCAATCCCTCTGGGTGTTGTCTAGCAAAATGGTTTAAAAGCCAGAACTCTAGCTTTTCAGTATGGAGGTTGAATCCCAACTCCCCATGGCTTAGCTGTGTGATCTTGTATAAATCAAATTTTCTGTACCTTAGTTTCCTTACTTGTGCATGGGATAATAGTGAAAATACCTGCTCCACAGGCTTGAGAGGATTGAGTAAGGTAATGTAACACATTTATCACAATGTTGGGACCAGGTAAGTGTCACCTGCTGGTGCATGAGTTTCCTAAGTTTCCCTCTTTGACAGTACCTTTTCATTAACTTATTGCTGGAAGTGCTAAAACAAAACAAGAAACCAAAACACATTTCTTTTTAAAAAGAATCTATAAATCTTTTTATAAATTTTGACAGGCTTTTCCACCAATAGACTGACTTTTGGATGTTATAACATATGCTATTTTTAAAAAATTCTTGTTAATAACTCAATTTGTACAAAGTCAATGTAAAGTCATTTCAATAGATAAAGAAATGTAATAAATGCAAGTTTTAGCAAATACATCACAGTGGAACCCTTTAAAAAATATTGGTCAGGTTGTAGTGTCAGTAAGATCCCAAATTATCTAATGGTCATCATTTTCTTGAAGTGCATAAGAATGGATTAGACAAGAAAAAATAATAATACATATTAAAAAATGTAGTTTCTACCCAGATGATGTCATATGAAAAAATTTACTTTGAGATTTTTATGTCAAACCTATTAAATGTGCTGGGTTTCTCTCTCAAATAGTACCTCATTGTAACCGTGTAAATGTCAGACATATAAAAACCAAACTGACTCCAATATTGCCCTGTCCCCTACAATTGTATAAGAATGCCGATTTTTTCTTTCTTCTCATCTTACATATTTATACTATCCTTAAAACTTCTGGCATTAAATCTTTCATATGATGTTGTCGTGTTTTATTCCATCAGTGTTTTTCATGTGTGCTAGCCAAAACAAACAACCTCTTGTCTACTTTGAGCATGCAAAGACAAGCCTTTTGGAGGAGCTTGGGCAAGCGCTGTGTAGGGACTTAAATTTCGGCTTTGTGTACATTACTGTTGAAGGCTCCCTGTCATTCGGCCCAGGCAGCCAGGGACAGGGAAAGAAGGTGGGGGAAGGAAACAGTCCTAGTCTCCTAAAAACACAATGAGAGGCAGGGCTAAGGGGAAGGATGTGAGAAGGAAAACCAAAAAGGAGACTTCCCACATGTGCCTGGTGCAGGGCCTCCACTTGGGTAACCTGGGAGTACAGGAATAACGTGTATCATGAGGGATGCTCTGCTTAAGCCCATTTGGATTGTTTTTCTGGGGCTCACTATGGTCATATCTAGATTTATAACATGGTAGGAGCTGGGTTAGGATACTATGTGGTGTTATTGTTTCTTCCTCCTTTTTTTTTACACCTGCTAGAAGGGATCAGTCATTCTCTAAGTTTCTTGAAGACCTGTCCCACATTCTCATTACAAGTCCAGGCCTGCAGCATTCCTTGTGTGAATTATGACAGTGGTGTTGTCTCTGATGCCTCTATTTGTGTCACTTCTCCAACTTGTTTTCCCTCCTGGAATTATAATTGTCTTTCTAGGTTGAAACTATGAACATGTCACTGCTATAAGCTCATCATCCCTCAGTGGGCATCTATTGTCTTTGTGATAATGTTCCAACCTCAGCATACCACATGAGGCCTTTGCAGCCTGATCAGCCCCTGCTCACTTATCCCAGCCACTCTTCCCTTGCTACAACATGCACACCCGTTCTCATGAATCCATGCTTCATTTCTTTTGTACGCTACTTCCCCTCCTGAAACTATACCCTGAAACCTGCACCATACTCCATTCCACATTGTCCTGTGTCAAACTCCTATTTACCTCTAGCACAAATATCACTTATGTTAACACTTCTCTGATCCCTGCTCATTCCAAGTCCAACATACACATGGTAGAGTTGGGGCCTCTGTGTTTCTCATATAGGCATTTACGTATCACAATTGTATTATTGGTTTGTGTATTTGACTGAACTGACTAAACTCTTCGAGGGTAGAACCTGACATGTTTTTGTTTCTCTGGCACTCAGATGGGGCCCAATGTATAAGAAGTCCTCAGCAAATGTTTCATTATAGAATATCATTTTTTGTTCATTAATGTATCTCTAACACTGCCTGGCACAGAGTAGGAGTTCCAAAAAATATTCATTGAGTGAACAAATGAGTGAATGAAAGAGTGAATGAACCAGCTAATTACCTTTTTAGAGCTCTATCGTCAGCACAAATTAACCTCCAGAGCCTATTTGTCCTATCCTAGCCCCACGCTCTCCCAAGGCAAAGACAATTAACAAAACATTGCTGAGAGAAATTAAGAGACCTAAGTAAGTGGAAAGACATTTTATGTTCATGAATTGGAAGATTTAGTATTCTTTACATATAAGTACGACCTGAAGAAATCTGCAGGTCCAAGGCAATTTGTAGCAAAGTTTCAATGATATTTTTACAGAAATGGTGCAGAAATGAAAAAACTCACCCTAAAATTCATATGGCATTTCAAGGGATCCAGAATTGTCAAAATAATTTGGAAAGAGAAGAACAAAGTTGGAGGATTCATACCTTCTGATTTCAAACATTACAAAGTCATAGTAGTTGAAACAGTTTGGTACTGGCATAAGGACAGACATGTAAATAAATGGAATAGAATAGAGAGATGACAAATAAACCCTTACATCAACAAGGATGCTAAGATTATTTAACAGGGAAAGGACAATCTTTTCAATAATATGGTATTGGGAAAACTGGATATCCCCATGCTAAGGAATAAAGTTGAACCCTTATATAATATCCTATACCAAAATTATCCCAAAAGTGATCACAGACCTGCTTTTAAGAAACAAAACCGTAAGATTATTAGAAGAACACCTAGGGGACATTTATATGACCTTGGATTTGGCAATGGTTTCTTAAAAATGTCAACAAAAGAATAAATAAAAAATTCAACTTTATCAAAATAAAAAGAAAAACCTTTTTTGAATGAAAAGACACTATCAAGTGACACTAGGGAAGATGGTAGAGTAGGAAGCACCAGGAATCTGTTTCCACCTACATACACAACAATTACATTGGCAGAAACTGTCAGGTAACTATTTTGGAATTCTGGAGTTTTGTTAAAGGCTTGCAGTTTCCAAGGGAAGGGGTGGATGGTAAATCTTGGTTAATTTTAGTCAATTTCATCTCTTAGCTTGTGGCTAGCTATCTCAGCTTCATGGCAGGCATCAATGCACTTGTTTATAAAACAGGTTGCTTGTGACTTGTGGGAGACAGGGTGGGCAATAAGGAAACACCATATCTTTCAAATATCAGAAATCTGTATTCTGATCAACAACTGCTACTTCTGATTGTGGAGGTGTAGACACAGCAGTACGTAGCCATTGTTACAACCACCACCTTCATTGTGGCAACCCCCTTTGGCTAAAGTGACTTTCAAGAGATCAAAAGAGCCAATGCCTGTGTTTTCTTTTCTTCCTTCTTCTTAATTAAATTTTTTCCCTTTTTGTCATCCAAGCATGTAAGGATTTGGACATTCAAAAGCGATAACATATATGGGAGAATTTAGAAAGCCATTTTCCATGGCAAAGGAAAGGCACAGGCTCAGAAAAAGGTGTCAAGAAGAACTTCAGTTTAAATTTCAGGCTTATTCTTGGCACAGACACAAAAAACAAAAATCAAAGAAACAAAATAGAACCAAAACCAAATAAAAAACAAAAATTATAAAACACTCAACAAACTTTGGGGAAGAGGGAGAATCTGATTTCCATTGTTTCCAATTATAAGATTCAAGTGTTCACTTTTAGACAAAAAAAAAAAAATTACAAGGCTAATGAAGAAACAGGAAAGTGTGGCCCATTCAGAAAACTTCCCTGAGAAAGACCAGATAATGAACTTAATAGAAAACCTGAAAAAGCAGTTGTCTTAAAGATACTCCAAGAGCTAAGAGAAGTCATGGACAAAATGAAGAAAATAATGTATGAACAAAATGTAAATATCAATGAAGAGATAGACAAAAAGTAAATTCTTGGGGTTAGAACTACAGTAATGAAAACAAAAATTTTATTAGAGGAATTTAAATGTAGATTTGAACAAGAGGAAAGGATCAGTAAACTTTAAGATAGGTAAATTGAGACATCTGCATTTGAGAAACAGAAAAGAAAAACTGAAGGAAAATTTGAGAGGTTCTGACTGAGCCTAAGGGACCTGCGGGGATACCATCAGAAAAATGGACATACACACCATAGGAGTCCCAGATGGATAGAAGAAAGAGAAAGAGTCAGAGAAATTATTTAAATATATAATGGCTGGAAACGTCCCAAATTTGGTGAAAGACATGAATATAAACAACCAAAACGTTCAACAAACTTCAAATATAATAAATCCAGAGACCCACACAAGACATATTATAATCTAACTGTCAAAAGACAAAGACAAAGAAAAAAATCTTGAAGGTAGCAAAAGAGGTGACTCATCATATAGAAAAGAGCCTCAATGATATTGTCAGCAGATATCTCATCAGAAACTTTGGAAACCAGAAGGCAGTAGGTTGATATTTTCAAAGTTGCTGAAAGAAAAAACCCCCCAGCCAACCAAGAATTCTATATCCAATAAAACTGTCCATCAAAAAATGAGGGAGAAGAGGTCCTCAAGATGGTGGCATGAGAGGATATTCTTCAAATTGAACAACTAAATACAACAAATTGAAAAACTAAAATCTAATAAGGGAATCCCTAAGCAACACATAACCTCAGCTGAGATAACGACTTACTTTAAGAAAATACCTAAAGATCAGAGAAAGGAAGGTGAGTGTGAGAGAAGGGGAAGGGACAGATGGTGCTGTAGATCATGACTCAGAGCCGAGCAGAAGAGGGAGTGAGTGGGGGACCTCGAAATGTGGGTTCAAGTGCAGGATGAGCCGGGTGAAGTAGAAACCGAGAGACAACAGGTACGGAACGGTGTACCTGGCAGAGCACAGCACAGCCCTGGGTGAACTAGGGCCCAAGCCAAAGCAAGCCTAGCCCAGGATGAGTTAGGACCTGAGAGCTAATAGGCATGGCTAGAGCACAACACGAACCTGGGTGAGTTAGAAACCAGGAGCCAACAGGTATGGAAATGCTGACTAAAGCAAAACATGGCACTGGGCATGTTAGGGACTGAGAACCAACAGCTGTGAAAATGCTGGCCAAAGCAAAACACAATCCTGGGTGAATGAGCTCAGAAGATAAGAGAATGAAAGAGACAATGGTTCATGCCCTCCCTGGCTCTGTGTACCCCTGACAGAGGGACAGGCTAAGGTTATGGCTGAAACCAGCACCCAGGGTGGTGACCTCAGGGCACATAAAAGTTCTAGCCCTCACTGCCTTCATTGCCAGGCAGAAATCATAGACACAGAGCCTGGCTGACTCTCCCTATACTTTCCCAAAACTTGCCCCACTGCAACTCCACCTAATACCTGCTTACCATCAGCTGAAGTCTGGAAATTGCCATTACTCTGTGCTGCAAACAAACCAGCACTTTATTTGACACACTTCCCGATGATGCCAACAGGGTTGTCCAGGGAAACTATGACACCAGTGAGGCAGCTTCTGCCTGCACTGGAATTTCAGAGGCACAGAGCCCCATTGCCCATCACATCCTCCCAAAGGGGAGAAGTGCTGAGACAAAGATGACTGGGTCAAAAAAGGTAAGTCCAGCTTCCAGGAAATCTAGTGTGAGAAGACCAATTAACCTAGGGTAAATATTGTAAGATGCTGCAGTGACACATATTGGGAAGCAAAAGACTTCCTCATATCTATTATACCAAGGGAAAGTCCCTAGATGGCCCAGGAAGAAAAAGATACCAACAGCTATGAGTACTCTAGAGAATAAAGCTGCTCAGAAAGAAAGTAAAATATCTCTAGAAAAAGAACTTAAAAATGGATATATCTGATCAAAATGACTCAGAATTCAAGACTGCACTTCTGAAAACACTCAAAAAGATAAAAAAAAAGGCAATTGAATACAGAGAGGCAGCTGAATGAACTCGGAAAGCAAACCTGCAAACCAAAGGAATACTTTAACAAGGAAATTAAAACTATAAAAAAACCAAATAGAAATTCTGTAGATAAACAATACAATAAAAGAGATGAAAAATGAAATAGCTGGGTAGGAAACAAAGCTGAACAGATGAAGGAAAGAATTTGTGATACTAAAGATAGAAATAGGGACATTTCACAGAAGGAAGAAGATAGACTTGAGATAGCTACCCCAAGAATCTAAAAATATTTATCCATAAAGATATGAGATCTGAAAATTAAGTTAGTGAATTTGCCACCATGCACTTATATTGTCAGCACTGTACAAACAATTTGGTAAGGTTTCATAATCTTGGTATATCTGTGTCTCACAGCTGCATTCATATTGACATGTGGTGGTGTCTTGTTGGGTGGTGTTTCATTATTGTTGTTGTGTGTTTTTGTGTGCTGTTGTGAGAATGTTGAAGCTTGAATTAGAGCAGCAAACAAACATTACATTTCTTGTTAAAGTTGGCAAGAGTGGAAATGAAATCAGGAACAGGTTAGTCCAAGTCTATGGAGATAATGCCATGAAGAAAATGGCAGTATACAAATGGAGTAAATGTTTTACTGAGGGGAAAGAAAGCATCACTGATGAAGAGAGGTCAGGGCAGTTAGTAACAAGCCAAACTGAAGAAAACATTGCAAAACTTTGTTAAATTGCACATCAAAATAGTCAGCTGAGTGTGAGAAGCATAGCCAACCAAGTAAACATTGACAGAGAAACAGTTAGGAAAATCTTAACTGAAAATCTTGGCATGAGAAAGGTGTGTGCAAAAATGGTCCTAAAGGAGCTCAGTGATGAACAAAAGCTAAGGAGAGCTGAAGTTTGCCAAGACCATTTGGAGAGGCAAGATGATGTTTTGGGTCACATTATCACGGGTGATGAAACATGGGTGTACCAATATGACCATGAAACTAAGTGTTTAAGTGCACAAAGTAAGTCAGCCAATTCTCCATGACCAAAAAAGTTTCATCAGTCCAAATCAAGAGTCAAAATGATGGTGCTAAACTTTTTTGATATCAGAAGGATTGTATATTATGAATTTGGATCAACTGGACAGTCAACCAAGTTTATTATTTGGAAATGTTGAAAAGGCTGCATGAAAAAGTTAAATGAAAACAACCTGAACTTTTCACCAACTCATGTCTCTCACATCATGACAATGTATCAGCTCACATGGAATTGTCTGTGAGGGAGTTTGTAGCCAGTACACAAATAACTGTATTGGAACATCCTCTCTGCTCACCTGATATGACCCCCCAAAGACTTTTTTCTTTACCTGAAGATAAAGGAAATATAAAGAGGAAGTCATTTTTGGTAACATTCAGGACATCAAGGGTAATACAATGACAGCTCTGATAGTCATTACAGAAAATGAGTTCCAAAATTGCTTTGAAGGGTAGACTAGGCACTGATATTGGTGCATAGCTTCCCAAGGGCAGTAATTCAAGGGTGACCATAGTGATATTCATCAATGAGGTATGTAACACTTTTTCTAGGATGAGTTAGGAAAATTAATTGTCTGGCATCATATACAATGGAGTATTACTGAGATATAAGAAAAGATGAAATACTGACTGCCATTTGTGACAACATGTGCAGATTTTGAGATGTTCATACTAAGCAAAATAAATCAGACAGAAAAAGTCAAGAACCATATGATTTCAGTCATATGTGGGATATAAAACTGAAAGCAACAAATGAACATGAAAAACAAACAAAATGCATAGACATGAACAGCAGTTTAGTGGTTTCTAGGGAAGAAGGGCGAAGGGAAGATGGTAGAAGAGGGGAAAGGGTCAAATACATGGTGACAGAAGGAGAATTGAGTGTGGGTGGTGAACACACATGAAATGTACTGATGATGTATTATAGAATTTTAAACTTGAACGCTATATAATTTTACTAACCAATGTCACTTCAATAAATTTAATTTAAAAATGGGCAAAGAACTTGAATAAGCATTTTTCCAAAGAAAATATATAGGTTACCAACAAGCAGATGAAAATATATTCAACATCACTAGCTATTAGGGAAATGCAAATCAACGCCACAATGAGATACAACTTCACACTCATGAGGATGGCTATAATTTTAAAAAAGGAAAATAACAACTGTTGACACAGATGTGGAGAAATTGAAACTCTCCAACCTTGCTAGCAGGAATGTAAGATGAGGGAGCTGGTGTAGAAAGCAGTTTGGAAGTTCTTCCAAAAGCTAAACATAGAATTACTGTTTGACCCAGAAATTCCACTACCTAAAATATACTCAAAAGAATTAAAAAAAACAAGTACTCAAATAGATACTTCTACATGAATGTTCAGAGAAGAATTATTCACTATAGCCAAAAGATAGAAATAACCCATTTTTCCAAGTGAACAACAGATGAATGGATAAGCAAAATGCTGTATATACAAACAATGAAATATTATTCAGCTATAAAAAGGAATGAAGTTTTAACACTTGCTAGAAGGTAGGTTGAACTTTGAAAATGTCACATAAAGCGAAATAAATCAGACAGAACACTAATGTATGATTCCATTGATATGAAGTATCTAAAATAGGCAAATGCTTAGAGACAGTAGATTGAAGTTTATCAGGTGGGGGCAGGAGGGAATTGGGAATTATTGTTTATTGGGTACAGGGTTTATATTTGAGGTGTTGAAAAATTTTGGAAATGGATATTGGTGATGGTTGTACAACATTGTAACTATAATTAATGCCACTGAATTGTGCATCAAAAATGTTTAAAATGAAAATTTTTATTTTATTTTCTATATAATTTGCCAATTAAAAACTAATAAAAATAAAAATAAACCACAACCCCCTTCACGCCTACAAAATAAATGATTAAAAATCTAGAAGAGAGAGGCAAATATTTGATCTCTGAATAGGAAAAGTCAATGAAAGGATAAATTCAATAAAAGGTTCACAAACAAAAAGAATATTAGGTTGTATAAATATAAATTAGGACCTGTTTAATCCCCAAAAGAACATATAAATAAAATGAAAATGTCGATAGGGAGACATAGAAAATTCTGTAACTATTTGACAAAAAGTTAATCCTTAAACTATGGTGTCATTTAATGAAAATCATACTACACCCCTAAAACTCATGGGCAGAATAATCTAATCCATTAAGGAGAAACCACAGGTATTTAATAAACATTTTATACTATTCAGCCCCATTGGTAAATAAATATTTCAAAAAGTAAAAATGAAATGAGATCATGATAGTATTCAAGACTGGTGAAAGATTGCAAATTTCTCCAGCAATTTTTGAATGCTTCTCAATTGGTGTGTCCCAAGGAATGTTTCTACTCTTTAAGAATGTAATTTCACTTCCAGGAATGTAGCTTAAGAAGTATTTTCTTAACTGCAGGAAATGTCTTATGACCAATTATATTCATTTTAGTACTATTTAAAATGATAAAAAGTTGGTTGAATACTGCGGAAATGTTTTGGAAAATGAGTTTATCATGTTCAAGAGAAAAACTGGAAATAAAACTGAATACCATGTAGAGTCACGAAATGTGCATTGGAATATATTAACATGTTTATAGCTGTTGGCTCTTGGTGGAGGCACTTTGACTACTTTTTTCTCTTTTGTACTTTTTGTCCCAAATTGTCTCTAAAGAACTCTGTTACTTTTGTAATGAAGGAAATTTAACCAAAAGTGCTGTATACTAAGAAAATGACCTAAAACAACAGCTGGCTGTATCTGAAAGGGTGGTACTCTTTTTCACTCCCTGGTACAGTGTAAAGTCAAATCAATCATCTTTATTAAAAACATTTGTGGGGAAAAATGGAAATAATGATAGAGAATCTGGATTCTCTTTTTAGAATCATGTGTAAGCAACAGTTATTACTGTTGTTGCTGTGAACTCAGTTGTTGCTGTGAACTCAGTTGTTTGGTCTCAAAATGTGTGATCTTATTTTCCGGGGATTCATTCGTGCCATAAATATTTCTTGAGCACCTACTATGTGTCTTGGACTGTTCATAGAGGGTACAAAGAAAATTTATTAATAACAGCCCCTATTCATTGAGTGCTCACATACATATGTGGGTGTTACAACTTTGCCAAGGGTGCACCATGGACCCCTTCTTTACAAAGTAGGTAACTAAAAGCCAGAGAAGGATTTGCTCCAGGCCCTCTAGCTACAGAGCTGTGGACTTAATCTTCACCCAGGCAGTCTTTCAGATTGGAACATGCAGTCCTGTTTCCAGAGGAGTATCTAGTGATGGCATTCCATGTGGGAAAATAGATGCCTCATGCTGTGACTGATCTTACCGTGGGTTAGGTCCCAGGCTTGGCTGCTGTCTTTCTTAGGGCATGCACATTTACCCTCATGCCCATCCCACGTCTGCAATACAAATAATGCCAGCTCCACGGAACACCTAGATCCCCAAGAAGGGCACAGAACAGGCAGCTTTTTTCCAACTCACACTGGCCTGACAGGTTTGCTTTGGTGCCCAGATCCTATCTAGGTTTTGAACCTCTCTGAGGAAGGGCTGTTGACAGAAAAGTGTGGAGAGATAACATACTTGTCAGTGAAGTCATCCCAAGGCAGGAGAGGTCTGCTGGCAGCCCAGTTTCTGTGGGATAGAAACATGGTTGGTGTGTACACAAAGCAACCAATAGGGCCAGCCTTTCTAGCTCTGCATCAGCTTAATCAGACTGCAGATCACTAAGGTATTAAAATATTTTGGAGAAACTCAAACAACTCATCCCTCAGGTACCTCATATTGTAAATCTGCATGACGGGCCAGAACTAAATAATTTCTAAGGTTTCTCACAGCTCCGAGAGTTCATGGTTGTGTTTGCATAAGATTTGGAAAAACATTTATAATTTCATGGTAAGTGAAAGTCAAGGACATAAAACTGTATTCCCAGGATGGTTCCAAATAAATATAAAATAAATTATATTTGTATAGGATAAAGGCTGGAAGAGAATTCTTAAAAATGTTTATAACATGTGATCATAGGAGATTTAAATTTTCTTATTTCTCCCATGGGTTTGCATGAAGATTCTGTAATAATGAACATTCTCAACAGCAGCATCTTAGAGTAATAGCGTGGATGCACCAATGAAGGATAGTTTCCGATCCAGTGTCCCAGGGAGGTACCACAGCACCAGAGTGGAAGGTCACACTCATGATTTCCAAGATCTACTGGACCAAAGAGAAGGTGTACTCTGGGCAAGCCATCAGGGTCTCCAGCAACAATAGATCTCCAGCTTATATCAAATATAACCAATAAAAAAGAGATATATTTGTATTAGTTGTGGGAAAATGTCCACTACATAATCATCACCATAACTAAGTAGCAAAATAGCATGCACAGTAGTACATCATTTATGTAAAAATTCTCCTGCTATACTCTTTGAAAAAATACTTTGAGTAAAATATATATACAAGAGTGGTTATTTTTCACTTTCTAAGTCATACATTTCTCAAAGGTTCAATTCCTTAGTGCATTATTCACTACTCAGGAAAACTATATGAAGTTAGTATTTATTGTTTATGCTTTTTTGCACTTGCCTGAATTTGTTGCTATACAAGAACACTGAGAGCTAAATCCACTGAGCATTTTCCACGTGCAAGGCACTGCATTAAGAGTTATATGTGTATTACCTCATTTCATTTTCACAGAAGTAGGAAAATCGTCCTCATTTTTAAAATGAGTAAAATGAAACTTAGATGGGTTAAATAAAGATGTTACGTCTTATCCATTTATTTACATGACACTCAGTCTTTCATTCCGTGAGTATTTATTGATTCCCAGGTACTGTCTGCAGTTCTTGGGATACAGCAGTGCACAAGTTAGGCAAAGTCACAGTAAGCAAGCAGACAAACACACAATGTATTTCTTTTCTTTTCTTTTCTTTTTTTTGCTTGAGAGTTTAAATTTTTATTTTTATTTTATTATTGCTTTTTAAATTTATTTATTTATTTATTTATTCTTTTCTTTTTTTTAAATTTATTTTTATTGTTAGAATTTTTGGGGTGACATCTGTTAGCAAGAATTACATAGGTTTCAGGCATACAATTCTGCAGTGCATTGTCAACTTGTTGTATAATAAGTTCACCACCTAATGTGACTTCTCTTTCCATCACCTTATATTTAGCTCCCCACTTCCTCTCCCACCCCTCCTCTTTCTCCCCTCCCTAACCTACTCATCCCCAAATAAACATTAAATTATTGATTGTGTCCATGGGTTATTTGTTTGTTCATTTCTTTTTTTCTTTGCTTTCAGTTTTATATTCCACATATGAGTGAAATCATGCAGTTCTTTGTTTTTTCTGTCTGGCTTATTTCACTAAGCATGATGATCTCCAGGTCCATCCATTTTGTTGCAAATGGCAATATTTCATCTTTTCTTACAGCTGAGTAACATTCCATTGTGTGTATGTACCACAGCTTCTTTATCCAGTCATGTGTCGCAGGGCACTTTGGTTGTTTCCATGTTTTGGCCACTGTGAACAGCGCTGCAATGAACATTGGGGTACATAGGTCTTTGCAGACAAAGGTTTTCAAGTTTTTTGGGTAGATCCCCAGAAGGGGGATTGCTGGGTCAAATGGTAGCTCCATTCCCAATTTTCTGAGGAATCTCCACACCGTCTTCCAAGTGGTTATAACAATTTGCATTCCCACCAGCAGTGTACCAGAGTCCCTTTTTCCCCACATCCTCTCCAGCACTTTTTATTCCTTGTCTTGTTGATAACAGCCATTCTCACAGGTGTGAGGTGGTATCTCATTGTGGTTTTAATTTGCATTTCCCTAATAGCTAATGAGGATGAGCATTTTTTCATATGTCTGCTGGCCATTTGTATTTCTTCGTGGCAGAAGGGTCTGTTTAGTTCTTCTGCCCACTTTTCAATTGGGTTGTTTGTTTTTTTGTTGTTAAATCTCATTAGTTCTTTATATATTTGAGATATCAGACCCTTATCTGATGTGTTATTTGCAAATATTTTCTCCCATTCAGTTGGCTGTCTCTTTGCCTTGTTGATGGTTTCTTTTGCTGTGCAGAAGCTTTTTAGTTTGATACAGTCCCATTCATTTATTTTTGCTTTTACTTCCCTTGCCTTTGAGGACAGGTTCATGAAGTCTTCCTTGAGTCCTAGGTCTATAAGTTTAGTACCAATGTCTTCTTCTA
>PVJL010000078.1:0-112875 GCA_004026885.1 Lyroderma lyra | reverse complement strand
CTTTTTCCAGTTTTCCCAGCACCAGAGGCTGTCTTTTCCCCATTGTATGTTTTTTGCTCCTTTATCAAAAATTATTGGTCCATAAATTTGTGGGTTTATTTCTGGGTTTTTGGTACTGTTCCATTGGTCTATATTTCTGTTTGAAAGTATGATTGTGGGATTTTGATGGGTATTGCATTAAATCTGTAGATTGCTTAAGGTAGAATGGCCATTTTAACAATGTTAAGTCTTCCTATGCATGAACAGTGGATATTTTTCCACCTCTTAAAGTCTGTTCCAATTTCTTTCAAAGGTATCTTATAGTTTTCCGTGTTTAAGTCTGTCGTGTTTTTTGTTAAGTTAATTCCCAGGTATTTCATTCTTTTTGTTGTAGTAGGAAAGGGAATTGACTCCCTCATTTCTTTTTCTGAGGATTCGTTGTTTGTATGAAGGAATGCTGTTGATATTTGTACATTGATTTTGTATCCTGCAACTTTACTATATTCATTTATTGTTTCTAATAGTTTCCTGGTGGTATCTTTGGAATTTTTTATATAAAGGATCATGTCATCCACAAATAGTGGCAAATTGACCTCTTCTTTCCCAATTTAGATACCTTTTTCTCCTTTCTCTTGCCTGATTGCTGTGGCTAGAACTTCCGGTACTATATTAAATAGCAGTGGTGACAGGAGGCATCCCTATCTTGTTCATGATTTTAGGGGAATAGGTTTCAGCTTTTCCCCATTCAGTATGATGTTAGCCGAGGGTTTGTCATATATGGCCTTTATTATGTTGAGATACTTTCCTTCTATATCTATTTTATTTAGTGTTTTGATCATAAATGGATGTTGTATCTTGTCGAAAGCTTTTTCTGCACCAATTGAAATGACCATATGGTCTTTATCTTTTGTTTTGTTTATGTGGTGTATCACATTGATTGATTTTCATATGTTGAACCATCCTTGTGATCCATTTGATCATGATATATGATATTTTTGATGCATTGTATTCTATTTGCTAATATTTTGTTTAGGATTTTTGCATCTGTGTTCATCAGAGATATTGGTCTATAGTTTTCTTTTTTTGTGTTGTCTTTGCCAGGCTTTGGTATTAGGGTAATGTTGGCCTCATAGAATGAGTTAGGAAGTATTGTTTTCTCTTCAATATTTTTGAAGAGTCTGAGGAGGATAGGTGTTAATTCTTCCTTGAATGCTTGGTTGAACTTGGTAAAACCATCTGGTCTAGGGCTTTTGCCTTTAGGGAGATTATGGATAGTCATTTCAGTCTCTTTGCTATTGATTGGTCTATTTAGATTATTCAGTTCTTCTTGGTTCAGTCTAGGTAGGCTATAAGTTTCTAGAAACTTATCCATTTCTTCTAGGTTGTTAAATTTCATGGCATAAAGTCCTTCATAATATTTTCTTATAATCCTTTGTATTTCTGTGGTATCAGTTGTAATTTCTCCCCTTTCATTTCTAATTTTGGATATTTGTGTCCTATCCTTTTGTTCTTTGATTAGTTTAGCCAGGGGTTTGTCAATTTTCTTGACTTTCTCAAAGAACCATCTCTTCGTAATATTAATTTTTTCTATTGTCCTTCTGTTCTCTAATTGGTTTAGCTCTGTTTTAATTTTTATTATTTCTTTCCTTCTGCTGACTTTGGGTTTTGTCTGCTCTTCTTTTTCTAGTACTTTAAGATGGGATGCTAAGATGTTTGCTTGTGATTGTTCTTGTTTCTTAAGATAGGCCTGTAATGATATAAATTTCCCTCTTATTACCACTTTCACTGTGTCCCAATAATTCTGATATGCTGTATTTTCATTGTCATTAGTTTCTATATGTTTTTAATATCATCTTTTATTTGTTCTTTTATCCAGTCCTTTTTTAAGAAGCTGCTGTTTAATCTCCATGTATATGTGTTTTTTTCTGCTTTCCTTTTACAGTTGATCTCCAATTTCAAAGCTTTGTGGTCTGAGAATACACTCAGTATGATTTTGATCTTATTGAATTTGCTGAGGCTAACTTTTTGTCCCAACATGTGGTCTATCCTTGAGAATGTTTCATGTTCACTAGAAAAGAAGGTATAGTCTCTTTTTGCTGCATGAAGTGTCCTGTAAATGTCGATTATGTCCAATTGCTGTAACATGTCATTTAGAGCTGATATTTCCTTATTTATTTTCTGTTTGGATGATCTGTCCATGGCTGTTAGCAGGGCGTTTAAGTGTCCCACAATGATTGTGTATTCATCAGTTTCTCCTTTCAAATCTGTTAGTAATCTCTTTGTATGTTTTGGTGCATCCTGATTGGGAGCATATATATTAACTAGTGTCAAATCTTCTAGTTGTTGCATTGTGCCTTTTATCATTATGTAATGTCCATCTTTGTCTTTTACTATCTTTTTTAACCTGAAGTTTATTTCATTAGATATCAGTATGGCAACTCCTGCTTTCCTCTGGTTACCATTTCCTTGGAGTATTGTTTCCCCATCCTTTCACTCTGAGTCTGTGTTTGTCCTCATGGCTGAGGTGTGTTTCTTGGAGACAGCATATGGATGGGTTTTGTTTTTTAATCCAGTCTGCTACTCTGTGTCTTTTTATTGGTGAGTTCAGTTCATTAACATTTAGAGTGATGATCAATATGTGAGGATTTCCTGTGGGCATTACTTATTTCTTTGTTTGATTTTTTTTTCTTTCTTGTTGCCCCAATTTTGTTCCATTTTTCCTGATGTTTTGTTTCAGGTCAAAGAGGCTCGTTTAGTATTTCTTGGAGTGCTGGCCTTGTGCTGGCAAATTCCCTCAGCTTCTGTGTGTCTGAGAAGGTCTTTATTCCATCTTCATATCTGAAAGATAATTTTTCTGGATAATTTATTCTTGGTTTCTTTCATTTAGATTTTTGAATATTGGATTCCACTCCCTCCTGGCTTGCAGAGTTTCTGCTGAGAAATCTGATGCCAGCCTGATGGGTTTTCCTCTAAAGGTTATAGTTCATTTTTCCCTGGCAACCTTGAGAATTGTGTCTTTGTCTTTAGTTTTGGACACCTTTAGTACCATGTATCTTGGAGAAGATCTGTTAGGGTTCAGGTATCTAGGGGACCTGTTTTCTTCTTGAACTTGGGTTTCCAGATCTTTCCATAGGTTTAGAATGTTCTCTTCTACTATTTGTTTGAGTATGCCCTCTCAATGCTCTGCCCCTTTTTCTATTCCTATTATACTGATGTTGTTTTGTCTCATGGAGTTGGATAGTTCTTGCAGAGTTCTTTCAATCCTTTTGATTCTATATTCCTTTTCTTCCTCTTTCTGAGCTGTTTCCATGTTCTGATCTTCAATATCACTAATTTTTTTCTCCATCTGGTTGGCCTTGTTTCCTATGGCAGTTATTTTGTTTCTCACTTCTTTTATTGTATTATTTATTTCTTGCATTTCTATCTCGATCTTCCTTATGTTTTGAATTTCTTTGTTAAGTTGTTCTTTTTGTTCACGAAGTTCCTTTTTTACGTTGTTCTCCTTTTTTATGTCGTTCTTCTCAGCCATGGTGTTCTGCCAGTATGATTTCATTTTTCTCAGAGCCTTTAGAATGGCTACTTTAAATTCTCTGTCTCTTAATTCAGAAACTTCTAGGTCTAATAAGCTGTCTTCTGGACAAATTTTATGTTCTTTCTGAGGAGTTTTAGTTTTTAAGGAATTCATTCTGTCTGCTGCGTTCTACCTCTTTGACATAAGGGCTTTATGTTCAGTGCCCAGATTATTGCTTTTGTTGTGTCTTGATGTAGGGGAGACAATAGGTGACACTGGAGGTCAAGTTTTGGGAGGGGGGGGGTTGTTTATTTCTTATTTCTGATCTCCTGCTGTGTTTGGAGGTGATGTGCATCTATCTGGGGGGAGGCCAACAAAAGGCACTCTGAGGGCAGTTCTGCCTTCTGCCCTATGCAGACTGAGGCGGTTTCAGCTGGCTTGGGTGAATGCTATCAAATCCATCTTTCTTCCCGGCCCTGATCCAGCATCTAGCCATCTGTGGGCTCACACTGCTTTTAGAACCCAAGGGCGCGTGAGCAGGTGCACACACCATAAGTCCAAAGCTGTGGGCCTGACCTGAGACTGCTGGGTTGCCTCTGCTGTGGGCCAGGAACAGGAACTGCAGCCCTCTGTAGGAGCGTGCCTGCTGGCACTGTTGGTCTCCAGGGGGCCTGGAGCTGAGGTGTTTTCTCTGCAGTTCAGAGTCCTTGCTCAGTCCTCATACCACTCAAAAGTTTCAGAGGCTGTCTCCCAAACTCCATCCCCAACACGCCGCTCCAAAGCCCAGCTCCCCCATGGTCTCCCACTCTTCTGCCACTTTGCTCGCTTTTACTCTTGTCGCCTCTTGGCCTTCCCCCTTCTGTGCACTGTGCTGCTTCCACATAGTCAGCAGCAATCATGTCCTATTTCAGTCCATCTCTGCTCCCTTCCCTCTCTCCTGCTCGCCCCCTTCTCTCCAAACTTCAGGTGTTTACTTCCAATTCGTGGATTTCTCAGCTGCCGTTTTACCACTCAGGTTCTTCTTTCTTGGCTCCTGGGTGGCCGTTCAATTGTGTTTTCTGGGAGAGGCTTTAGGGACCTCCTCTCCAGTTGTTATCTTGCCCTCCCTTCACACAATGTATTTCAGATAGTGATCAGTGCCATGATGAAAAACAAAGCAGAGGAAGTGGGTAGAGGATAACGGGGGCTGTGGGTGTGTTCAGACACCAGTGGTTGCCTAACTGACATCCATTCTCCTTCTTGCTTCTCAATTTATACAACTGAATTTTGTTAAGGTGGCAAAATTTCTTCCCCCAAAGAAAGATATATAATTAGTTTAAAACAAGAATGAACATGCCATTCTCCTTTTAGTGATTAGTTTAGTGGTAGATATGTGACTAAGATCCAGTCAAAGAGCTGTGTTGGGAAAGTCTAGTGTGCTGGCTTCTATGGAAGCTTTCCTCCCTTTTTTCACTGATTAAAGAACAGAATCTGAGGAAGAGTCTCTGCTTTGAATGACCCCTGCTTCCTGTCTTGAACATGCTTGTAAAAGGACATGAAGTCTGGAGCTACGATAGCCTTATTGTGATCATGCACCAAAATTTTGGAGGAGCCAACCTATTGGGATGCCACAGCAGTGAGTTGGAAAGAGCATTGATGAGCTACCAAATTGAACTTGGAACTGCCCACCTCCACTTTCCTTGTTGAGTTATTAAATGTCTGTATTGTTTAAGTTGTTATTTGAAGCTGAATATAAGCTACCTAATAAAAAAAGTTATTTTAGTGTTTGATGAGAGCTCTCTGAGAAGGTGACATTTGAGTAATGTGAAGAAGTGAGTCATGTGAAAGCATGGGGAAAGAACATTCTCAGCAAATGGACCAGCAAGGACAGAGTTGGTTTGTCTAGGACAGCACGAGGGAAGGCCAGTGTGACTGTTGCACAGGGACATAAGGGGCAAGATTGGTAAAGTGGATGGTGAGTGTGAGAGTGCTGAGAACCAGGGTTGGAGAGGGAGGTATGGACTAGACCACAAGGCCTTGGGGTCACACTATGGGTTTGACTGTGATTCTAAGTGCAAGGAAATCCACTGGTGAGTTTTAAGTAAGGTGATAGGATGTGATTTATAGTTTACAAAGTTAACTCCAATTGCTGCATTAGAAAGACCAGTGTTACTGTGGTCCATGCATGAGATGATGTTGGCTTGGACCAATGGTAGCTGTGGAGGTGATGAGAAGTGGTCAGATTCAGGATACATTCCCAAGGCAGAAATACTTGGATTCAATGATGGCTTAGATACAGGGAATGAGGAGAAGATAGGAATCAAAATGACTCCTAGGGAGTTCTGATGGTGTAGTGGCTTAGGGCTTTGGTGTTGGTGCTGTCATCGCTACAGCCTGGGTTTGATTCCCAGTCAGGGAGCTACCCACATACCAAAAAGCAAAAAAAAAAAAAAAAAAAAAAGACGCCTAGGCTTTTTGCAAAAGCCACTTGATGAATGGTAGCACCATATTTCAAGGAGGTGAGACTACAGGAGAGAAAGTTTTTAAAGTGTGAAGTTGGGGTGAGGAAGAAAATGCTCCAGAAGGGATAGGATTAG
This sequence comes from Lyroderma lyra, assembly GCA_004026885.1. Classification (NCBI taxonomy): domain Eukaryota; kingdom Metazoa; phylum Chordata; class Mammalia; order Chiroptera; family Megadermatidae; genus Lyroderma; species Lyroderma lyra. The sequence goes on along the minus strand of PVJL010000078.1, from coordinate 106,809 downwards.
GGTCTAGTTCTACCTTTTATGCAAGACAGTGTCATGTTGTCTCCACAAACAGTGGAGCTCATTTTAAAATGACATGTTCACTCCCAACCCTCTTTGTTATTTGTTTACTGATTTTGTTCACCTTCATTGATTTGGACCTGGGTGTTTACTCCATGAGCCAGGCCAACTATCTTGAAGGACTTGAGTTTCCTCTGCTATGTTTTGGATCAAAGTTCTTTTTTTCCTTCTACAAGCTGTTGCTTCTGTATGGTTGGTGACACCTACAGAGGATGAAACTGCTTGCATGGCCCATATTCTAACCTAGTCACAGGTCAGTGGGCCAGGAGTCACAGCCTTCTTAAAGATGTTTGTTTATGAAGGGCTTGTTCAGATAGCACCTCTTCCAGAAACTCTCACCTGAGTCACTATCAGGTTTCTGTAGCCATCTGTACTTACTCCTCACTACAACGAAATCCCAACATAAGCAGAGAATATAAAAGTGCACATTTTGTTCCAGAAAGAATTGAGAAAGCCCCAATTCAGATCACTCAGGCTAAAGAGGATTTATTTTTGCCAGAGTGTTCCATATGGCCTGCAGTATTGTCCATATAGGTTCATAGTGCAAGATTTGAGTGTATTTTCATCTCTCTTTTCTTTTTTGTCTCTCTCTATTTTGCAAACTGGTGACTCTAGTTAATAAATTATATATATTTTCAATCTTTAACTCTAGTGAACATCTTTTTATGTTGATAAATACCAATGGTACTATTATTACATGACATTTATTGGGGATGTGCTCTGTGTCAGATCCTCTAGCATTGTCTATTGACTTCTTGCCAAAACCCTATGAAGATGTCATGATTGTCTTCATCTTATAGGTGAGGAAACTGAGGCACAGAGAAATTAACCACATCATTAAGGTCGCAGGCTTGTGAGTAGTAAATGCAGAATTTGAAGCCAAGCAGTATGATTCTAGAGCCAGAACTTTTAATCACTAAGATAAAAGTACCATGACTTATTTCACCAATGCCATAATGCTGTCTGCTTTAGTTGGTTTCAGTTTTTACTGTTACAAACTGTGTTGCAGTGAACACCTTTGTGGTTGAATCTTTGCAGGGCATAGATAACGTTTTCTTTAGGACAGATTGACATCTGCCTTTCTCGTGTACACTTCTATGACCTTGACACACATTAACAAACCGCTCTTTAGAGTGGTAGTGCACACCCATTGCGTTATGAAAAAGTTCCCTTTGTCCCCTACCCTCAACAGCGGATGTCATCCATGTTTTAATCACTGTTGATATCATAAGAAAATAACGCTGTCTCACTGTGTTAATATGTGAGTTGTAACTCTTCATTGCACATTTGCTGTCTCCAGGTCTATTTCTGCTACCATCCCTTGCTCTCTGAAGTTTATCCTCTTCTTGTAGAGAGCTCTTTATATATGTCTTATGTTTTGGAAATTAACAAATTTAGTAAGTAAATGCAATAAAGAGAAAGAAGTAGACTTATTCTGTGTTTTGCATAGCATCTCATATCCTGTTCTTCCTCAACTTTTATAATAAACCATAAGAAATGACTCATGTGCCCAGAGGATGAAAGCATACTCATTTTAACAAAAAGTTGCTTGGAAGCATTTCCCCTCCTCCAATAGAAGCTTCTACCTTGTCTTCTTGTTTTTCAGACTCAAAGATAAATGTCAGAGAGAAACACCCAAACTCCCCCAGTAATGAGCCATGTGATCAGAAATTTGGCTTGAACAGGCTCCATGCCATTTTACGGGGAGTCAGGAGGGTCCAGGCCCAGTGTGCGGGTTCTGGATGTTTCTTGAATGTGGAATGCTCTTGAATTTATTTATACTTATTTTCTCCTTTTCATGATTTTGGCATTCTCAACCGGTTTCAAGATGTAATTTCAGTGGAACTAAACTTGAACAGTATCAGACAATTGATTATACACGGCTATTATTTCTAAGTGATGTTGAGGGTTGAGAGATTGGTTGGACCAGTGGCTCATGAGGGCTAGTCACAAACTAGCAATGGGGTTTCACGAATGCTAAGCTTAGGCGGGTTGCTGTGCAGGGTCAGTGGGCTGAGTGGGACCAGTGGCTGAAAGCTTCAACTACAGGCCTTTCTAAGAAGGGTTCCCCCGGCCATGCCTGGAGATCCCACCTGTCATAGGAGGGTTTCTCAGGAAGCTGACTTTCAGATGGAGTGTAGTCTACAAGATACTTATTAAGGAGCACCCACAGGTTCAATGCCTGTGCCAGGATGGGGAAGAAAGCTGGAGGGGCAGAGCAAGTGAATTGAGGTCCAAGGACAGCTTCTGCCAGCCCCATAGGAACTTTGCAGTGAAATGACTCTTCTGAGTTGTCTGGAGTTGGTCAAGAGGGCCCAGCGTTTTACCTCCACAGCCTGGGAAGGGGTGTGGGAGTGGGCCAGTGGCTCTCAGTCACGGTGCCCATCGTACCCCTTCTTTTCTCTCTGCTTCTTCTCCTCTAGCTCTTGTTCCTCCAGGTTCCCTCCATCTCAGGTATATCTTTGCCTGGCCCCTGCTCTCTTTCCTTCTGCATCTAATGTGCCTCCACAATGACTTCAGCTTAGCTTCCCACTTGGTTTCTCCTTCCATTCTGTTGAAAATATTCCTGCAGGTCACAGAAAGTACGGGCACCCAGCCCATCTCCCCAGGTCACCCCAGGCTGCAGCTAAAGGGAACCCTCCCTTGCACCTCCTAGCCTCCCAACTCCAGTGCCAGCTGCATCTCCCAGTTCTCCTGCCTCCAGGTCCTCACCCCTTCCCTATCTTCTCAAGGAAAGCAAGAGAGTTTATGAAAAGAAACCCCTTATTAGAAACTTCTCAAGACTTTAGCAGGTATTTATTATGGATTACTTGTGGCAAACCTCCAAACTGACATAGACCAAGAGTGGCACAGGACTGACAACATGTTTTATGGTGCTTAGTATAAGTTAAAACATGGAATCCCGACTAGGGTATCATCTTTTTATCTTTTACATAATGTCCCCTTACATAATGTCACATGCCTCAACCCACAGCTGATGGGCAATCCTGAGTGATGATAACTTCCCTGACACTGGGGCAGGCTGGATCAGCAAGGGCACACCACGAGCACTGGGCACAAGGCTGGGCAACTTATCTGCTCAGTGCTCATGGTGTTGCTAGCCTGTGTGGGTCGTCTGCTGCCTTGCTCTGCCCTGGGACACTGTGGGGGCTACATTTGATCCTAACCTCTCCTTGCCTGGTCCCATTTCCCCATTCCTGTTGAGACCAGGTCACATCCCTGTGTGGAGGGTGGCTGTGCTCACAGGAACCAAGGGGAAGCAAGCTGGTGGCCAAGAGCATGTGCTGGGGAGGCAGGGACCTGTGAGCTGGGGGGTTGTGTGTGGGATGAGGATCTAAGCCCCTGGCACTTGCTCTATATCCACAGGCCTTCATTTACAAACCACAGACTGAAAAGTAATGTGAAGCATTTTAAGACAGCAGACACAGAGCAATAAAACCAAAGAAGAGTCCTCTTACTGCTTGTACCTGTACCAACTCATGTCTGTTCTAGTTTCAGATTGCTGAGTGCCTGCTGGAGAGTTCCAGCTGCATCTGTCACTGTAAATCCAGCAAGTCCATGTTCAGACTGTTAGGATTTACTTCCAAACTAGCACCTTGTCTGGTTTTACTCTGACTGTCAAAAGTACCACCGTCCACTCAGGCCACATTTATATTCGGGAATCATCTTTGTTTCATCTTTCAGAAGGGTGTTGTGGAGAAACACAGCCATGTATCAGTATATTGGGTTTCCAACCTCCCTCCTACACACACACACACACACACACACACACACACACACGCATGCACACACACACACACACACACACACACACGCACAAACTCACATGTCCCTTTGATTGGGCTGTTCCTGACATAAAGAAACTTGGTTCCTGTTTCTTAGTGTAGCCTGAAGTAGGATGGGTCTGAGAACACTTCTTATGACTGACTGCCTTGCTTATGGGCACATGCACTTCTTGGAAACTGTCTTTTGAAAAGTTTCTTAAGTTCCTGTAGTTCCTGGAGAAGATTATTTAACTTTTATTTAGTGTTTCTTTGGGCTTTTAAAATATATTCATCATCACTTGAATATTGTTATAAATTATTGTAAAATTCTATTGGCACTGACACTAAATGTACATCTCAAAGACATTCTGAAGTGTAAGTTTGTCATTGGCTTGTGTTCTCTTTCTTCTTCACCTTCTTCTACTCTTCTTTATAATAATTTTGTACAGAATTTGACTTAGGTAATTTCTCGGTTCTCATTTTTACATTAAGTTAGATTTCTGAAACTTTTAGAAGGAAGGAATAATTTAGGGTTATTTTATAATTTCATGGTTCCAGAGAGCCTCCTTTATTGCTGGTATGAGGTGTTAACAAATGTGGCAGATGACTGTTGGAGATCTTTGGGGTCTGGACCATCCTTTTCCTTTTTCTCTCTCATGACTGTCCCACTCAGGTAGGATTCTCATTTCTGCAGTCTACCCTTGGGTTTGTCTTGAAGGAGTTTGGGGGAGTCAGTTTTGAAAGCGTGTTGGTTCCATCTGCTCCAGTCCCTATGGATATTAACTCAGCACTTTGGAGAATACAAATGACTCTGGTTTCAGCTGCTGGTTTGAGGGAGTATCTGGTCTCTGAGTTTTCAGATGATCTCTCACTTCTTGTTATTTCCTCATGCATAGGAGTTGACACCATGTAGATCTTGATGCTGTTAGGTGGCTGGTCTCCATTCACTGGTGTTTTGAGGCTCATGAGATTTTGATTTCTCTATCCTAGTTACCTTGTGATTGGAGGGATTAAGTGATTGTGCCACCCTTGCTACCATCTTCCTACACATGTTCTTTAAACTCTGGTGTTCTCAGCAACCCCAAATAAGAAAGGCCATTGGACATTGCAATATGTCAGCACCATATATTATAAAGGGCAAAAGCCTTGACTTCCCCTTGTTCACTGTTTGGCCCAAGGCAGGAGTTTGAACCTCTCTGAGCATTGGTTTCTTTGTAAGTAATGAGGATCACCCCTACTACATCACAGGATGGCTGTGTGAAAGAAATGAGTCATTGTAGGGAGAAAACGTATTTCAAATTGTGCAATTCACCATGTAAGGTGTTATCATTTATACTGTTGGGATAGTCATCAGTCTGGGTATCTATCTATGTTGAAAACATAAATTGAGTAATAAGGATAATATTTGTGAATATGTCGACAGTTTTGCTTTTAGTGACTTTCTCCTGATTCTGCAAAGGTCTGTTTGCCTCTGGGAAGATTAAAATCAGTATAACAAGAATACCACGACAAAAAGTTAACATTTAACTTTTGATGTCTAAAGGCATATATTTTAGTCCTGACTCTAATATTGAAAGGCAGACTTTGGGGAGAGACAAAAGTATTTTCTAAATTTCTTTAGCTCATTAGTATACCAAGAGCCCAACTTTGTGGGCAACATCATGACATTTTACTATGAGTCAAGGGTAGAAGGAATCTCAAGACATGATATAAATAAAGTTTGTGCCACATGGGAAAAAGTAAGATAAAAGGATGATACTTTTATCAGCCTGGAGACAAGGGGGAGAAGCAGGTAGTCAGATGTGCATGTGTTCTGGTTTCCTAAGTCTGAACCAAAATCCTGCAATGGATGTATTGAATATTTTGAAGGACTACCATCGAAGACAAGGGACTTTTTCCCTTTCCTTGCCCCTAGTGCTGAATGGAGACCACCTCACAGGGTGGCTTGGTGGCTATATAAATACAGGAAAGAATGGTAGACAATAGTAGAAAGCAGAGGTGGCCACATAGATGACCCAGAGTTAGTAGTCTTAGACACAGAAGGAGCCACAAGTTCTCACATGCTCAAGAAGTGAGTGTTTGGCAGCTATTTCAGTTACCTGCTACTGCCCTAAATATGAGCCCCAAAGTTAGTGGTATAAAACAACTATTTTATTATGCCCAAAGGCATAGGAATTCTGAGGCTCAAGAATTCAAAAAGGTCTTGCGGGGATAACTTGTCTCTGTTCTATGACGTCTGAGATCTCAGCTAGGAAGATTTGAACTTTAGGTGCCTAGAATCATTTCAAGGCATCGCCACTCTTGTGTGTGGTGTCTGGGCTGGGATGTTGAAGGATGGGAACCTACCTGTGAGCTCTTCACGTGGCTTCGCTTTCTCACAATATGGCTGCCTTGGGGCAGTTGACTTCTAACATGGCAACTCATGCTTTTAACAGCGAGTATTGCAGTGAAACTAGGCGGAAGCCTTCATGACCTTTTATAACCTATCCTCAGGATCCACATAACCACACTTCAGCCATCGTCTAGTGATCAAAGTAACCACAAATCTGCCCAGATTCAAAGAAGAAGGATAGAGACACTCCTTCTCAATAGAATGAGTGTCAAAGAATTTGCAGCTGTATTTTAAAACTGTCACAACAACGTAACTAAGAGTGTGGCTGGAGAATTTATACCATGGTAAGAGTAAAATGCCAGTAATTGAGAACTACAGGGCAAATCACAGTGCTGAGGACCAGTTAGGAGCCAGGGGTTCTGCAGTGCCAGCATGAGTCAGGGGGACTGCTTCACCCTGAGAGAGTCAGGGGAAGACCTTGAGTTCTCTAGGTGCAGAAGCCCTCAGAGGACACAAGCAAGGCTCACAGAGATGGATCCCACAAGCTGCACCTCAGCCAAACCAGTGCTCACATCTGAGGATCAGACCCACTGCCCCTCAGACACACCACATTAAGTGTGGTTAGAAGTCAAAGGAGACCTGTTCAACGAAGGCAGCTGTCCCTGCCCCAGGTGGCATCTTGGGAAGGCTGAAATGCCATAAATTAGCAACTTTATGTCTCTCCTGGGGTGGAGACAGGGCTCCTCAGACAGATGGGATTAGTTCTCAGAAATAAAGCTACATTATTCTTGCACATACAATTGGAGTGAATGTGGAACCCTGACAAAGAATTAAAGGAGACTTCCAAAATGTGTTCTTTTCCCACATAGCACTCTTTATGATATTAAAGTTCAAATTCAATTTTAAGATTACTTACTAAGGTCTCTTTACTATAAACTTGGGAAGGGCAGGTATGGTGCTTTGAAAACATGGCCACAGATATGTAACACTATCCCATGGAGAGGCGGGGTCTATGTCTTCTCCCCTGGAATTTAGGTGGGTTTGTGACTCACTTGTGATTTGTAGAATATGGCTGAAGAAATGCCATGGGACCTCATAAGTGAGGTCATGATGGGTCATGCATCTTCCAATATGTACACCTGAGTATTGAGCTGCATGTAGAAAGTCTGGCCCTTCTGTGAGGATCCCAAGTCGAATGAAAAGACCTTCTGTGGGCACTCCTGTCAGCCATCTCAGTCTTGGAGTCATCCTAGCCCAGGCATTGCTTGTGGGAGTGAAGATGCCTCCAGAGGACTCTACTCTTTCTAGTCTCCCAGCTGAGGCTGCAGGTATGGAGGGCCAAACACAGCCACCTTCCCTTTGTCCTGTCTAAATTCCTGGCATGGAAATGACTGAGGAGAATCAAATCGATATTGTTTCACACCACTGAGTTGTGGGGTGCTTGGTTACGCAGCAGTAATCACAGAACAGCAGGGATGAAGTCCTTTTTTCCACAGTGTTCTCAACTCCACAGGTACCTGGGACAAGATGCCTAAAGGGCAACTGGGCATTTGGGCCCATCTGCGTTCATCAACACATTTGAAACCTGAGATGCTTTTATGGGGGCCAATTATTGCTTAGACATCCTCAATATGAATGTATTTTTCAAGTAAAGTAAAAATGTCACAATGCCACATAGTGAAGAAGTCAACTAACTTGTTGGGAGGTCAATTTTCTTCCTTATTTAAAAAAAAACAAACAGGCTTTGGTAGACAGACACCCAAAGAAAATACATATACAGACACACAGACACACAGACATGCACACAGACGTATATATACACACACACCCCCACACCCGCAGACCCACAGAGACACACATCCAGCTTCAGACTCTCTTAATCTCTAGCATTATAAGTCTATTTTTGTCTGCTGTGACTAGAGTTAGTGAGGAAATAGCCAAAATTCCTCAGTGAGAATGTATCCAAATGTCAGAAATTTAGGAGAAAAAATCATGGCACTGAACACCTGTCTATGAGGTGCAGTCCCTTTGCCTTGGCGTGTCCTGACTCAGACCCCCCCACCCCCACCCCGCCCCCAGCCCTGCAGTGGCCTCCTGTTCCAGGCCCTCTGCTGAGATCCTCACTTAGCTCCCCCTATATTGCTCTTTAGTTTGGAGATGGTACAAGTGGGCACAGGGCCTGGGAGACTTGGGTTGTCAGTTGGAGAATGTGGTTGAATTATTGGAAGGAATGAGAGAGACATGGGGAGACTGAGTCCAGCAGGCAGGGCTGGGAGGGCTTCAGTCACTAGCCTTGCAAAGCAGTGGTGGGGTGAGCAGGACTGAGTCTTGGGGCAGCCTGACAGGTGCTGTGGGAAAGCAAGGCTGGGTGGGATGGGAACAGGGGCACTGGGCTTCAGAAGGTGCCAGAAAGGGAATGAAGGGGCCCACAATGGGGGTGATGACAGTCCCAAGACAGCCCAATCAGCAACTCTACAAACACAGGTGGTGAATACACTGCATTCTCCTCCCACGAGAACAATTTCCTGGAACTGTTTTTGAAATCACAGTGAGATTTAAGATTCCAGCATCCAGAGAAATGTGATAAGCAATATGCACTGTGTCTCCCTCATCTCCTAAGCTGGGACAGGGGTGTGATGTGTCTGTTTACAGGAGATCTGCCTTTCATTCAAAGCCAGTGTTTGTGGGTGGTGCAAATCACACCTGCTGGAGTGGGTGAAAAGGTGTCCCTGGGTGAGAAGGGGGTATCCCACAACACAATGAGTCTCTGCTTTGCCAACTCTGCCTCCACCCAAAGCGAGTGGGCATGCGTGGCTTGTCAACCTTTTTAAGGGGAATCTCTGTCCAATTGGCTTCCTGTCTGTCTGCCTTGGAGTAATTTGTAGAATTTTCCACTAAAAAATGGAGAAGTCAAATGCGAGCCCCCCACCTCCTGACATTTTTGGTGTTACTTTTCAGTGTGGCTGGATCCAGGCATATTTGTCTGAAAAGAATCATAGGCGTGAAGATAAGCTTTCCTGATAGTAGTCATGAAGATAATAATTGCTAATATTTACTGACTTCCTACCATGTGCTTAAGAGCTTATCTGACTAATCCTTACAACACCCTTATTAGTTGGATGCTATTATAATCCATTTTATAGATGAGAAAACTGAGGCACAAAGAGGTTAAGCATTTTGCCCAATGTCACACAGCAAGCAAGTGGCACAAAAAGATTTGAGCCCAGGCAAACTTCTCAACTGTTCATATTAAATACACGAAGTCTTTTTTTGTATAGCAATTCTACTTCAATAAAATGGTAAGAAAAATTATTTTAAAGAATCATGTTTAGGGAGTTTGTGTCTAGCATCCATAGTCTCTAGTTCAAGCTTGTCCAACCTGCAGCTCACAGGCCATATGCGGCCCAGGACGGCTTTGAATGCGGCCCAACACAAATTTGTAAACTTTCTTAAAACATTATGAAAATTATGCATGGACTTCATGTATTTATTTATTTATCTAAATTAGCAGCTATCATTAGTGTTAGTGTATTTTATGTTCGGCCCAAGACAATTCTTCTTCCGATGTGACCCAGGGAAGCCAAAAGGTTAGACACCCCTAGTCTAGTCAAACATCAGTGCTACTCTCTAACACCATCAAACTGTGCTCATTAAAAGATTATCTCACAGACTTTCCCCCAACCCACACCTTCATGAACCTTTTTACCCCAAATCTACTTTGTTTCTAGAAGAAGACAAATGTTTACAAAACACTACTTCAAATGCTGAAAGAAAAGAACGTATGCCCTGCTTAAGGTTGTAGTTACATGACTATGCATTTGACAAAAGTCACATAATCATACACAAGAGAATTGAATTTTCCCACATGTAAGTTAGAAAAATTTTTAAAACATTAACCGAGAGGGTGAAAGTATTTTATAATAATAATTCAAAAGGAGAAGAGTAATGTTTACAGTCCTCTTAAACGTGTCAGATGTGGCAAATAATATAAACGTTCTCTTCAGCAGTTCATAAAAATACGACATTATGTACAAATTATTTTTGTATCCTATGAGAGCCCATGAAAATCTACCACTCACAACATACCAAGGGTAAGAGATCCACTTAACACATTTTATCTAATAGTTCTGGTTCCCACCTGGCCTTCCACATTAAACGGTACCCTGTCCTGAAAAATCAGGAAGAAGTAGAATTGGAATTTGGTTGATTGAGTTCTTTGGAATTCAGGTGTAAAGAGTGTTATCATATCAGCTCGGATGATTATCTTCAAGACACCTGTAGTTTAGTTTCAAAGAAAATAACATTTACTATTTTTTTTAATTCATTTTTATTGTTAGACTTATTGGGGTGACATCTGTTAGCAAGGATTACATAGGTTTCAGGCATACAATTCTACAGTGCATTGTCAGCTTGATGTATAATAAGTTCACCACCCAGTGTGCGTTCTCTTTCCATCACCTTATATTTAGCTTCCCCCACTCCTCTCCCACCCCCTCCCCTTTCTCCCCTCCCCATGCCTCAGGGAGTTTAGAAACTTCAGGGGAAAAAAGATGCCTTTATTTGTGGCTGTGATGTCAAAATTTCTTGATGTGACCTTTGTCAACGAAGGTCCTAAGTTGCTCTCACAGGACATGAGGTGTGGGACCTTTCCACGTCTCTTTCTTGGCAACACTGGCCTCAATTTCACTTTGAGAAGTAAGAGAAATGGGAAGGTAAGAAGCAACTTCTAATCATAAACTGAGGTATATACATTGTTAAAAAGTGTGAAGATAAGCAAGTCATTTCTAATTGTAATACATAAAAATAAGCCCTGGACCATTTTAACACAATGAAATTAAATTAAGCATTATTTTAATAATTATTATGAGTATCATTAAATATTCTGCCATTTTTCCTTATTTTTAATAAACATTGTCAAACATACAGAATAACTGAAAGAATGTACGGAGTGAATATCTATATATCTACCATCCACATTTCACAATTAACCTTTTGCTATGTTTGCATTATTAACTATCTATTCATTTCTACATCATTCAACCCACCCATCAATCTTTTTTCTTTTCTTTTTTTTTTTTTTTTCAGATTCCAAGTAAGTTGCAGACACCACTACACCACACTTCTAAACACTCCAATATGCATATAATTAATTAGAGCTCTGTTTATGGTTCTTTCGGGAGTATTTGCACACAGTGAAATGCACCAAAAAACCATTTAAGGAGTTTGACAAATGCACACACCTGTGTAACAGAAACCCCTATCAAGGTGTAGGCCATTACCATCAATTTAAAAAGTTCTGTCCTTCCTCTTCCTGGTTAGTGCCCACCTCACATGCCCGAGCCAGGATTGTTCTGATTTTTTCACCACATATTAGTGTTCTCACATTATTTTTATTGATTGCATACTATTCCATTGTATAATCATACCACAGCTTAACCAGTTTCCTATAGTTAGACACTTAGGTTTTTGTCATTCTGTCACTGCTGTGAGCTATGCTATATGGACATCCTTATAGCTAACCTACTGGTTACCTATATTTATTCTGGGAGTAGGGGTACAATCATTGTAAGAAACTTTCCTGAGTCACAGAGGACACCCACTTTTCAAAATGTACTGATGCATTGGCTAGCTGCTCTCCCAAAGGCTACACCAGTCTATCCTCCCACTAGCAATGTTTGAGCCCCCACCTAGGCCTCGGTCACAGCAGGCCTTGTGACTTGACTGTATCCCTGCAGCTCAGTGAGCGCTTACATCAAGTAATTCACTGAGGCTGAGGGTGAGTGGGCAGCCCATTCCCGAGGATTGTAGATGTTTCCATAATGCACCATTGAACGGGGAAGAGAGAAGTGAGGTGCTGCCTCCTATGAACTATATAAATTGATGTCCCCTCTGAACTTGTTTATTGCACAATAGAAAAATGGGCTGGTTTATGGAGCATGCTTATGGGAAGGAGAATGAAAACAAGCTTTATTTATTAACAGTGAAGGAAATACTGAATTTTCAAGAGGCTAACGTCATCAAAATGGAATAGACATATCCATGTTCATCATCACAAGAAAGATGCTCCACTTAACTATGTTTAAATGCACTCCATTTATTTCTTTTCCAAGGCTTTGAGCTTCACTCTTAAACAATCCGATGTTCTGGGGAAGGAGGTGTTACCTAATGCTATGGTGATCATCATTTTCCAACATATAAATGTACCAAATCCACACATTGCACACCTAAAACGTACACAATGTTTTATGCCAAGTGTATCTCAATAAAGACGGGAAATCCCGTCTTGTCAATAGACTAAGTTGAAGATGATGATTTAAAGAGCCAGTGACTTGTAAATTCCTCCCTGCCAGCACCTTCTGCATTGGTGGTCACGCTACTCCTATTTTTCAGATGAGGGTGGAGGTGCTGGGTTGTTAATGATCTGCTCAGGGACATCTTGGGAGTGAGTGACAGGAGTGAGAATGGAATATTATATCCCCTCACCAGGCCACAGAATGTGTAGATTAAAATAAAATGAGCCTGACAGAGGTTTCACCCAGTTCCAGACCATTGCTTCTCTCTGCAGCGCAGGCTTTGAAAAGGGCCACTTCCATGGGAAAGAAATCATTGGAGGTGGGGGGTGGGGTGGAAAGGTGGTGACGGGGTTAGACGAATATGTCTCAAAGAGAAGCCAGGATGAAGACGTTTTCGCATTATAATAATTTCTGCTTTCAAAACTCCCTGGACACACTAAGTAGCCCACCCACCGAATGCACACAGGATGACCTTCATCTGTCCTGCAGATGAGATGTCTGCGAGGTGGAGAGAGGGCTGCAGCCTGCGAGTCCCAGCAGCTGCAGCCTTGCCCACCAGGCCTCTCTCCTTTCCTTGAAAGCTGCAGAGATGTGCGTGCAGCCTGTGGAAAAATTCCTTCTCAGGCAGCCAGTCTGAACAGCACTCATACACACTTTGCTGAAGGCTGGAGCTGAGCAGGGTTCCCCAGATGTGACTTCTAGGAATGGATCCCAGGCAGGTGATGGAATTCACTCTGATTAGTCCTCACACCACTTCCATCTTCCTTACACTTGGATCTACCATATGGTTCAGACACTTGGTTTTCTGCCACTTCTCCCAAGCCAACACCAGGCAACACCCCATGGGAAGCTGTCCCTGCAGGAGAGTGCTGGCCTGGGCCGAGATGGTGTGAAAACCCGGCTGCTCCACACAGTCTCTATCTCCCCCAGGCAGTGACAGCCTCTTGGCCGGCTCTGCTGGAAGCGGCTGCCCTGGGGTCCCACCGATTCATCCCATCTGGAATGTGCAGTTGCTGCAGGCAGCGCGATCTCTTGGCGCTTGGCTGGGCTGTTGCATTTGGAAGTGATTTGAGACTCAAAAAGGCTGCAAATCAAGGAAACTCTGAAGCGTTGTTCTCTTCTATTTCTGGCCACCCACTTTCTGAGCCGAGAAAGTGGGATCTGGCCAAGCTGAGGTGAAGTGTAACTGAAGTCAAGAAAGATGGTAGCCAGTATGACAGTGGGTGGCTGGGTGAGAAATTTCTTCATCCTTCTCAGCTTAGTGGACTGTCAACTAAGACGCCCGGGTGGGGTCTTGCCAACCCCTCCTGCCATTCAGTCTGCCTGACCTGGCAGCCACTTCCTGTCTTTATACGATTGTTCCGGGCCCTGCAAGTGCCTGACACCCCTCCTGCGGCCACAGACATCACCCTGATTTCTTAAGCTGGACACAGATCTGGTTTCCTCTTTGCCTAGAGACCAAGCCGTGTTTCTCTTCCTCTTCTCCTGAGCTCAAGCATCCCTTTGCAGAGTGTAAAGGCTCTTTACATAATTGAGCTCCTCCGCAGTTCTCCTCCCGCTGAACCGCTGTCCCCCCACTCTGCCCTTACTTCCGAAATCCAACCAGATGGTGAACTTTCCCATCATCTATTTCAACTGCACATCACCAACTGCATGTCAAATGGTAAAGTTAGAAATGACTTTCCCTAATGATCCAGAAAAAGTCCCATTTTTCACAAAGTTTTGCTCCATGACTTGGTTTTACACATGCCTATTGTTTGCTATAAAGACCATGTTTTTGAATCAATCATGCTTCCTTCCTGACTCCCGTCTCCCTGCGGTACTGTCCCCCTTCCACGTTCCTTCGCCCTCCCTCCCCACCAGCCACCACCCTTTCATGGGCTGTGCCAACAGTGCAGCAGGAGGAATTTCTGGAAGGAGGCCAAATTTGGCTTCAGATCATTTCTCTTCAACACACACTGGCCTCTGAAAACCAGATTCTGTTTGTCATTTGGTTTGCTCTCCCAGCGTTGTGTCATTCTGATGGTAATGCTGATGGATTTCAAGCTTGCCTCGTAGAGTAACGCACAAGGTTTTCATAAGCACATTAATCTTAAAAGAAAAACTGTCAGATGCAAACAATACCCATATGACTGATGTTGTAAAGACATAAACTAACTCTTAACATCCATTCCCAAAGAATATTATCTTACATGGGCCTTATGTTGCCTTTAACTCCCTTCAAACATATGTACCTGTACTGCAGGGTTTCATGGCACCTAAAAAAGCTTGCTTTCCACACCAAAAGGCTAGGGATTAATGGCATGTCTGCTCATTTGCCAAGTCCAAATAATAGGCTCAGTCCCATGGCCGTGTAAATAAGACCATGATTACAAGAAATATGTAATTTCATTAGTTTTCACAAAATGTAATATAAGCAGCTCTTATGAAAACCAAATTGTAAAATTGTTATACCCCAAGGAAAGGGACTCTGGTCTCCTAGAAACACTAAAAACCCATTAGCAGATGAGACACGCTGCCCAAACTCGCTCCCCGGAGGAAGCATTCCTAGCTCACAAGCAGTTTTGTGGAAGGCATTTCCCCATTTTGTTCCAAAGTTAGCAAAATGTGTGGTGTGAATTAAATATCTGATATTGCTGTAAACGTCATTTGGAAGTGAGCCAGGCCACAATCAAACACGAGCTAGTAGCTTGTTTTAATTTAATGGTGTTGAAGTGTTCCACTGTAATTAAGCATCTGAAAAATAAACAGAAACAGTCATTAGTCTCAGTGATACAAAGCCACCAGACCAAAAAATATAAATTATTTCAAATAGAGGCCCCCAAAGAGCATGACGAGGTCTGTTGAGGAGGTTTCTCAACAGGGGCTTGAGCGATCACTAGAGTTTTGGGCCATTGAAATTAATGAACAAAGACAGTTAATCTAGGGGTTGAGGCTGTCATTGGGGAAGCCTGAGTTTGTTAGCAGTAGCCATATTTGGTTAAAGTTTTGCAGGGCCCTTAGTGCTACGACCCCATTACTCCTACAAGGTTGATGTGAATCATAGCCTGAGGTGGAGATGGCCAAGTGGATGGACTCCAGATCAAGGAGACTCTGAAACTCACATTCCCTTGCCATGCTTTCATTTAGCACCAAAGTTCTTCTCTCTGTAGTCATAAATCATGGCTTTTGGAGGCTCTCCGGGGCAAAGGTCCTTGTAGCCTAAGAAAGCAGCAGTATTTCTCAGCTTCCAACCTAAGAAAAAACAAGTGCAATCCTTTGCTTTTGTTCCAATGCCCATCTTCTTGGAAGTGAAAGATCTGTGGCATACTCGTATCTGGCCAGGCACGATGGCTGCTTGTCCTTCAGATCACTCTCCAAACCTTAGGAAAACATTGTGTATAAATGTACAAGTATAACGCTCCCTACGGTTAAAGCACTTTTACAGGAAATTGTATCTGTTTTAGACCATAACTGAACCATTGCATTTAGCGGGCAAGGTGCATCTTGTTATGCTCCTTCTACAGATAAGCCAGTTGAGACTGAGAAATACAAGACTGTCCTCAGGAAACAGCTGGTCAACAGCTGAGCTGGTATGAAAGCCAATGTCTTCTGATTCCAAGTTCAAGGTATTTTCTAAAATGTTAAATTGACTCCTGGTAGTAAACAGAATGAAACTTATTTAAATTAAATTAATTTAAATGAAATTATTTTTGTTTGCCTATTTCACAATAAACTTTTATTTATCCACATGTTTGAATAAAAAAGACAGTCATTATTTTAGATCTTTTTTAGTTAAAAACTTTTAAAAGAAGAAGAAAGCCAAGGACACTCTCTTAAGAAAATATATAAAGATAGTATCACAATCAATTTTAGGGGACCTGGAAACACCAGGTAAAAAATAATGGATAGATAAACAAAATCTTCAAATTAACCCAGGCCTTCACTTTATAAATCACCTTCAAGAGTCTCCTGTACCTAATACATTGGAAACCAGGTTTATCTGATTTCAAAATTGCCTTTCATCACCTCTTCTCCTACCAGTCACCTCCTGCTGGAGATGCTGATGAGCAGTCAACACATCCCAGGTGGGAAGATAGAGGGTGTGTAGGAAGCATGCAGGGCCTGGATTGCCCATGGTCCAGAAATCAGTTGTGGAAAATTCTGAGAGGGCTGCATATTAAATCTCAGGGGAGGGTTGAAGCCTCCTGTATGGAGAGTAGATAGAGGCTATGCCCTAAAGTCTCCATGCCCTGCATAGCATACAGAATAAATGTGCACTCTGAAGCCAGATGCCAGGCTCAAATCTTGGATCAGCCACATCCTGGTTGTGTGGCCAGGGAAAAGTGGTCTTCTTGGTGCCCCAATTTCCTCATCTGTACAGTGGGATAATTCAATGTTAGTTTAACTTCCAAGATCTATTGCGAGGTTCATGCAAAATAATATCTGCAAATGTTTGAAACCATAACTGACACCAAGAAGCTACATGAGAAGCTTCAGCTTTTGTTATCGAGGCCAAGAAGGACTGTGTCAGTCTGGGGCAGTATGGTACCAGAGTGCGACAGACATAGTGAGGCAGCTGCTACCATTGTTTCAGCAACCAGGTGAGGCATGACCTTAGGGTTCCCTCCCTCATCACCTGCATTTGTGATCCTTGTGGGGAGTAAC
Organism: Lyroderma lyra; assembly: GCA_004026885.1. NCBI lineage: Eukaryota > Metazoa > Chordata > Mammalia > Chiroptera > Megadermatidae > Lyroderma > Lyroderma lyra. The sequence continues at coordinate 89,716 of PVJL010000078.1, read as the reverse complement.
ATCCAAGTTGGCATTTCCTCCCACTTTAGTTGGTACACAGCCCATCATATCCGGTGAGGTAAAGAACATTTCACCAAGAAAGGGCTTGTTTGCTCTGGAAGCACAGAACTCTCTTTCTTAGCCCCCTTTAAAGGTTTATTTGTTCTGTGTCTGTGGCTGCTGCAATCTCCCCATATTTCAATGCCTCTTCTCTTGGGGTGTCAGCACTTGGTTATAACTATACTCACCTTGGAAGTTCAGCACCTGAAACAGTTTCTATTTCTATGTATAAATGGAATATTCGCTTTAAGGAGTTTTTACATATAAAAGAACTTCATCTTCACTTTTTATTATTTTCTTCTTAACACAGGAAGCCTTTCAACGTTTCTGAAATTCAGAGTTCCAATTCTGCTTTCATGGCCTGAATGGTCAGTATGATGGTATGCGGATTATTTCTAACTGGAAATATTGAAGTGTTCCAGGGACTGTGGTAGAAAGGCATGCATAAATGAGCACTTTTTCCTCGCTGGGCGTGACTGACAGCCTGGTTGAGATGACCAATTCTCCATGGGTGCTCTTGTCCACAGCAGCTCTGGCTTGAAAGTGGAGATGACACAAGACAATTTAGGAGGAATTCTGTCTCACTGATGGTGGGAGGACTCAGACTTCCTCACACACTGCCGAGAGCTAGCTGCTCCACATGGCTCAGGAAGGACATGTGGGGTTCAAGGGCTGATGACCCTGAAGGTCATGGTGTATGATGGCATTACTATATCTGAGCTCCACACCAGGCTATGGGTTCTGCCTTCACCTTGTTGCAGTAGGCAGAATATGCTTTTAGTTATCAGAAATAATATGGTGATCTCTTTGCTCTTCATAATGACACACAAAAATTTTGTGATTCTAGAGATAAGAGAAATAAATGAAATGAAATATCCAACATCTGATCCCAGAGGAAAAAATATAGCCACAGGTAGAGTTGTTTTATGCAAAGCAATTATCAACAGTGGGAAGAGTTCCTCTTCAACATCTATGTCATCACCCATTTTCCCCTTCCATTACATCAAGTCATGGTTTTTTCATAATCATACCCAGTAGCATCTGGCAGCTACTACACAAGTTAGGTTTCCTTAAAATATGAAATGTTGGTTTATTATCAGTGTATCAATAAGGTTCTATATCAATGAGACCAATAAAATAATAAAGTCACATAAAATAATGAAGTAAATACTCCAGTGACAATGTCCAATATAATTATCACAGTTAAACATTAACATTTGAGGAAAATGTGATGGGTTATACATTTCTGCATCTGAAGAGGAAGTAGACCAGTTCTTTAAGAAAGACTGATAGGGAGGGGGTCTAGGAAAAATTCTCCCCAGGGATAGCATGTGGACAACATTGATGGACAGATTTTTCAGTGTCCTCATGGTGACTTGGTGATAAAGTCAAGATTAGAAAAGTGTGCTTCATCTTATATATATAGACTTAGCCTCAAAATTTAGATGTATATATTGTATGCGAGCAGGAATTATAGATCTATAAATCATAAGTGAGCAGGAAGTTGGCATTTAGAGAGAGGAAATGGAACAATTGGCTCTGGCCATTCTTTGGAGAACCCTTTGAGTTCCTCTGTGTTTGGGAATAAAACAATAAAAGTCTTTAGAGACATTGGAAGTTTACCATATAAGATTTTTGTTTTCCTGTGTCCCATTGGAAAAAGGAGGCCAGGTGTTAAGGGTTGGTGTGACAATGTCACCAATGAAAAATTAAGAATACAGGGGATTCCCTGGTGGTACAGTGCTAAGGCTTTGGCGCTGTCAACACTGTGGTCTGGGTTCGATTCCCAGCCAGGGAACTACCTACATAAAAAAAAAAAGAACACAAACTGTCACCAAACTACTGTTGTCTTATCAGATTCCTGTGATGACCTAATTTACCTAGAGACAACCCTCAAACTGATAGACATTAGAAATCCAATCTATGCTCCTATGTTCATGTGACTCCATCTTCAGGAAATTCAACAGGTGCCTCTTGGAAATTCTACACTCAAGTGGAAAGGTGTGGGACCTGCTTCCTCACCCTGAACAGCTTCTGGCATAGTAGGCATGGGTAAGAAATGTCCTAGCATACATCATGGGCATTTGCTAGATTATATTAAATCTAATCCCAGATGCCATTTTATCAGTAAATATTTTAGTATGTATCACTGAGATACAAAGATAAAGAAAACAAAAACAAAAACAGAACACTTAAAAACAACAAATTATATTTTCTAAAGATCTTTTAATATTTTGTCATATTCACATTTCCCTGATTGATCAATACATGAGTTTTTGCAGTTGATTTGCTTGAATACTGATTCAAACAACCCTTTTCATTGGTTGATATATCTCTTAGGTCTCTTTTATTTATTTTAACTTTATTTTTATGTTTTATATACCCTCTTTTCATTGCCATTTATTGACTGAGAAAGTTTTGTAGACTTTCTCTTATTTTGGATTTGGCTAATTACATTCCCATGAGGTTATTTAATAACAACCTTTATCTTTTATGTCCCATAAGTGGTGATTAATTCTAGAGTTTTGATTAGATTCAGGTTCACTCCATGAGCCCGGGGCTTCTTACTGCATCACAGGGAGGCACCCAAATTCTGGCTGTTCCTCTTTTTGTGATGTTAAGAGTGATCATTTGAGTTCAGGTGTTGTCAATCTTATTAATGGACAGTTTTTCATTATAGCCATGAAAGGCTTGAAGACAATTCTTGAATGCTAATGTGTATAGATAAGAGACTAATATAAAAAATGGAGACCTCCTATAGGGACTTAAGGCAAGATGAAGGTAGAAGTACAGGTATTAATATCCTTGAATGTATATAACCAAGGCCCTGTGCAACATGTTTAGTAAACACGTAAAGTACTTAAAGCAGTGTCTAGAGCATAGTAAGATTATATAGTAAACAACATTACGGCTATTTTAGTTTGAACCACTTGGCTGTGCTCCCTCCCTAAGGCAGTCTGGTAATCCAGGGAAAGGGAGAATCCCCTCAATCCAACCCCAGGCAGAATGACCTGGTTGGTCAGAATTATGAAATGGGAAGTTTTCTCCTTCTTTGGTGACATTGAACAGGGCCATTTGTGGAAGTGAATGAATGAGTTTATTATTATAGATGCTTCAGAGTAGGATGGAGAAGCATTGGAAGTTTTACATGGGAAAACAGCCTGGTCAAAGAGGCATTTTAAGATAAGACACTGGGCAATCACATACACACAGGAGGAATGGCTAGAGAGGATAAGTTGGAGGCTGACAAGGCAGGTCAGGAGGCTACAATCATCAAGCTAGGAATTGCTATGGTTTTCAGCGCAGAGTGACAATTATATAAGTGGCTCCTCTATCAGGTGGCCCTCTGAAGAAAGACAGTTCCACACCTCACACCACAGATTCAAGTTAACACTCATGAATCACAGATTAAATGTAAAACATGAAAATATTACATGGAAGCATGGGCGAATTCTTTATATCATGGAGGGTGGAAAGCTTTTCTAATATGATACAAAATCCAGAATCCATTAAAAAACAAACAAAACAGAGTAATCTGATTTCTAAGAGTCAAGAACTTCTACATGAAAAAGAATCACCACAAGCCAAGTCAAAATACAAGTGAGAAACTGGAAATAAATATTTGCGTCTTATATTACAGATAAAGTAGAAACCTTCCTAATATATGAAGATTTCATAGAAACCAAGAAAAGGGCCAAAAACCAGTATAAAAATTAGCAAACACATTTCACAAAAAAAGAATTTTGAAAGGCCTTAGTTATCTGAAAAGATGTTTGATCTCATTTGTACAACGAGAAAGGCAAATTATAACTGCAATAATATACCATCTATCCCATAACAGAGTGGCTGAAAAAAGTTGCTGTTGGGAGTGAAAAACAGTACAACTCCAATCCAGTAGAAGACCATTTGGCAATATTTATCAAAATTACAAATGCTTATACCTTTGGCATAGAAATTCCACTTCTGGAATTTATCCCACAGATGCATACCTGTGTGCCCACAACATAGCAAAATATTGGACACAATTCAAAGGCTGAATAAACTCTGATCCTGACAGTGGAACACCATTTTTATGTGCTGTTGAGTCAGCTCAGACTCCTGGGGACTCTAGGAATTAGGTTCACACTGTTCTGTCCTCAACAGTCCTGCTCAGCTCCTGTAGATTCGCGGCTATGACTTTTTTGATGGAATCAATCTATCTCATATTTGGTCTTCCTGTTTTCCTTTTGCCTTCTATTTTTTTCCTAGCATTATTGTCTTTTCCAAAGTATACTGCTTTCTCATGAGGTGCCCGAAGCAGGACAGGTTCAGTTTTGCCATCATGCCTTCAGTGGTGTTTCAGGCTTCATTTGCTCTAGGGCTCCCTCCGGCCATTCTACAGGCCTATGGTATCCATAAAGCTCTCTTCCAACACCACATTTCAAATATATCAATTTTCTTTTCCTATCAGCCTTTTTCACTGTCCAACTTTCACATCTGTACATAGTAATTGGGAAGATGAAATTGTAGATAATCTAAGCCTTGGTCTCTAATGACACATCTTTGCTTTTGGTGATCTTTCTTAATGCTTCTACCGCTGCCCTTCAGAGGCTCAGCCTTCTCTTGATTTCTGGGCTTCAGTCTCCATTTGAATTGATGAACGAACCAATGTAAGCAACATCTTTAACAATTTCAATGTCTTCATTATCTATTTTAAAGTTATGTGTTTCTTCTGTGATCATGATTTTTGTCTTTTGGAATACTATGCAGGCATTAAAAAAGAATATGCAGCCTTTCATGTGCTCATATGGGGAGACCTCCAGGGTAAGTGAAAACAGCAAAGTCCAGAACAGTGTGCCTGTTTTGTAAGGAAAGGGGGGGAAAGTTATGTGTCTTTATTTGCATGTATTTGCATAAAAGCATACAAAAACAACTGATAAAATTGGATCCCTCTGTATTTCAGGGAGGTAACAGGGCAGGATGTGGAAGAGAACAGGACTTTTTAAGGGGAACCTTTCACTATCTTTTGAGCACTAAGTCAATGTGAATGTATTACCTATTAACAAAAATAAGATTAAATAAAAAAATGAGTGATGCATGTTCTCAAAGGTCACCTTAGGGAAAAGAGGCTTATGTATTGGTAGGTGTAACAAGGAAGCCAATGTGATGCATTTGGTGGCAGCTGAGCTCACTGCTGGCCTGGATTGGAGGGCACTGGAGGACACAGATGGCTGTTTGGTGTCAGCCTGGGGAAGACCCCAACTGCCTGGATGGAGCCTGTACTTGTTCCAAAGGCTGTCTGATGCCATTAAAGGGTTTTGAGTAAAGAAATGAACCTTTGAGAGTTGAATTTATATTTTTCCATTCAAATATTTCCTGTTTACCTAAGACATATGGACACTGAACCAGGTGCTGGGGGTGCTGGGTTTGCTGAGATGAATACTACTCAATACCCATAACCCAACATGTTTAAATTGTTATATAGTATTATAGCAACAATCATTTATTGAGCACCTGCTATGCAGCTGGCATTGTGCTAAGCACCTTATCTTCTGATCGCATTTAATCCTCTTGATGTCCTCAAGAAATGGGTTCCATTGTGACCTCATGTTTTAGATGGAAAAAAAAACTGACATTCAGAGGTTCAATCACTTGACCACAAAAATAAAAGGAGTTGTCTTTATTCTGCACAGCCTGTATTCTGACTTTTCCTGGGGGAAAAGATTTATAAATAAATAATTATGGACAATGTGCTGAGTGTGGTACTAGAATTTTGAGCCAGGTAACAGAAAACAAGTTCACTTCATCCATTTTGCAGGAGGACAGAGGCATGGGAGAGCCTCCAAAGAAGTCAAAATGCTTAAATAAATGACAGAAATGTAGATGGTTAGTGTTGTAGATATTTGGAGTGCACAGAAGGGGAGAGAATGCTAGAAGCAAACATCTAGGTATCAGGTGACTCAAAGCATCAAGAAAAAGCTGTTATGAGCTGGAGTGATAGTGGTTTCAGCAAGAAAGAAAAGATTCAGCAGCAACAGAACAGATAGAATTGAGGAAGCTGGTGGTGAGGGGCAGACAGGGTTGGGGGATGTGGAGGGGGAAGGAAAGTTCCAGAGTGATAGTCACAAGATGAGCAGAGCTAGGAGATAGAGCAGGCCATTCTCCTAGGTTCCAGGGCAAATGCAGGATGGTGGTTGTGGTAGAGGTGGTGGTGATGGTGATAGAGGTGATGTGGTGGTGGAGGTGATGGTGGTGGTGATGGTAATGGAGGTGATGGTGGTGGTGGAGGTGGTGGTGGATGGGTGGGGGCAGCAGACAGTTGGTTAAGTTTCTAGAAAGAAGTATCAGCGGGGTACATGAAGTTGAGATCTTAGTGAGCTCTAGTGAGCCTGGCTTGAAATAGTGAGTATGGCTAATGTCACCAAAATGAAAAAAAAAGTAATAAAAGACTTTGAGAACAATTATATTTTAGACTGCAGAGGCCAAAAAGAAGCAAAAATGAGGAAAAAAATCACAGCACTCAGTGAGCCAGAGGATATCAACTCCTAGAAGGCAAGGAAAGAAAGAAGACTGGAGGACAGGATTTCCTTGATCAGAGACCAAAGTGAAGCGAAACCTCTAACAGAATCCAGTCTAGTCAGTGGCAACTGGGGACTCCAGCAAAGGAGCCTGGTTAAGGATGAAGGTGAGGAAGTCAGGAGGATAAAGGGCTCTGCACTCTTCTAGGAAGATCAGAAGTGAGGGAAGACTCAGCCAGAAGTGGGAAGGTGAGGACGTCTGTAGAAAGCAAGGCTGAGGTCTTAGCGCTAGAGCAGATGGGGCTCCCTACCTTGCAGAGATGACCCCACAGTCACACAGGCAGTCAGAATGGAGGACCTGACCTTGGCTTTGGGGAACCCCCCAGTTACTAGCACCTGGGCAGAGTCCTGGAAGGCAAGCAGTAAGCGAGTAGGCAGTGCCCATGAAAATCAAAGCTAAAGGAAGCAGAGGCAATTCTGCCCATAGGCCTCCTCCATCAGTCCCCAGGGGGGTCCTGGACAGGACATCCTTCTGCCTTTGCTTCCCTCTCACCTGCTGGCCACTTAGGCTTATCTTCAAATTTACCATTTGGCTTTCCAATTGCTGCTCCCACTACTGCGTGTATTGGGGTGGAAAGGCGGGAAGACAGAGGAGGAGAACATTTTGAAAGCACAACTCAAGTCAGAAGAGTTCTTAAAAATGAGTGTCTATTGTTTTCCAGGGATAAATATATTAGAGGCCAGCAGGCTGTGGCGTGCAGAAATGCTGCCTCAGTGAATAACTAAAATCATTTTGCTGTTAGCAGAGCAAAATGCTTGCCTGGGCATCTTTTCCCCCGTTGGTATTCCCAGGTCACCGCTCACCTGGCTTCCTCTTGGATTTCTCACTACTTTAAGAACCATACTAACCATGACATATTATAATATGTTAAAATTGTTAGATAGTATTATAGCAACAATCATCTACTGAGTACTTGCTATGCAGATGGCACTGTGCTAAGTGCCTTAACTTCCTGAGCTCATTTAGTCTTCCTGATGTTCTCAAGAAAAGGGTTCTATTGTGACCCCATTTTTCAGCAGGAAAACAACTGACATTTGGAGGTTTGATGACTTGCCCATAGGACGAAAGGCATCATCTTCATTTTGCACGGTCTTGTTCTGAAGTCAGTGTCTTATCCCTCAGCACTTGGGCCTGAGCTCACCGATCTTTGCCACCCCACTCCTAATTCCATAGCTGCCCCTTAACTTGCCTTTCAGACTTCCTGCTTTCTCTGCTACCACTTTCTGGGGCTCTGATCCCCACCCAAACCAAACTCCTTCCTCCCTATCATTGCTTTCCCATGTCATTACCTTCCTGCCCCTCCCAGCTCTCTGGGCCTCCACCTGTCAAAATGCACTCACTCCTCAAGGTCCATCTCAGATGCCAATTTCTTCCTGAAATGCCCTGTGCTTGACCTCTTTCACCTGGGAACCATATTTTAACCTCTGATTTGCACTGCTTACAGTGGGGCTCAAAGGCTTCCATCATAGCACCTGTCCTGATGCCCATGGTGAACTCCCTACCTGTCCATGGGGTCCAGGGATCCCAGGGTGGTTTTTACGACATCTGTTTCATCTTTCAAAAAAATCTGTATGCTATGCCTTGATGAATCCATGCTTGCTTTGGAATCAAAATAATGTTATTTTCCAAAATTATTAGGTGAGATAGTGAATCCAGAAAGATGTGCCCTCCATGGCCAGGAGCTCCCTCTAATCCCACCAGCTGGAAGATGCATTCAAGTTTACAAAATAGGTGACCAGAATACGAAGTCCATAAAAGGCAAATCTGCATTGCCTTCTCCTAATCCTGGTTTCACCTCACCCACTCCCACCTACCTTGTGTGTTGATTGGAGAAAGAACGATCTCTGTATTTGCTCAAATGAATTACTGTTAACACAACCCTCCTAAAGAGTCTGAAAATCACTTATTTCTCAGCAGATGTCAATTTCTCTTGTAATCAAAGCTATTGAATCATTTGCTCAATGAAGCTATGTTTTAGAGGTGGTACAAGCCCCCCCAACACAATTCTTGTCCCTGGCTTCTAATTTGTGGAGTCCCGAGGAAGTTCTGTTGCCTTTCCATATCAGAAGTTTACAAATGTTGGAAACAGAGCCAGGCTACGTTTTTAAATCACTGCATTTGTCCTGGAGCCCTCCCACCTTTGTATTTGTTGTCTTTCTCTTGCTTCTTAGATTCTAAGAGCCCTGATATTAATCGGAGATGGCCCTGATGTTGTTCACCCAGCATCCTCTTTGTCCTCAAGGCATCAAAAGCTAAATCATTTCTCTTCCAGAGAAACTCTCACTTGCTTAGAGCAGCAACCCCAGATGCACAGAGGGGTGCAGAGGGTGACAGAGGGTCTGGAAGCCACCCTGGCTTCCATCCCTGTTTGATTTGATGACAATGATTTTATTGCCGTGCTTCCACCCTTCATTTTAGAGCAAAGAAACTGCTCTAATAAGCCCAAGCAAAGGAAGTCATGTACATCATAGACTTTCAGGATCCCACACGAGTTCTGGTGCTGGAATGGCCATTCTCAGTTGTCCTCCACTGAGGTTTTTGTACCCCGACATCAGCAGTCATTAAATGTAGGTTGTCCCCAGGAAGGGGTATGTCCTTGGGCTGTCATCCAATGGGAAGGGGGTTCAGCTGCCAGCTGTCAGCAACAACACACCCAGCACAGCAATGAGTGTCTCAGTCCTGGATGGAGGTAGAGAAGGGGAAACTGGGCAGCACCCCACAGTGTCCACTACAGCACGTAAGTGCCTGGCTTCACGATAAACAGAAGCCATCAGATGACTAAGGTGCTCTGCCTAAATTAGTAAGGTACAAATGACATACAGCCTTTTTAAGAATAGAAGATACTATCTCACCAAAATCTTGGATTTGAGGACCTTTAGGGATGGGGGAAAGTTAAAAATGTGGGGCAACCCAAACGAGATATGAATTTGGGGGATGGGGTGGGGATAGTAATTGGAGGTAGGTAGGGGAGTCATACCTCATTCTCAATCAGGTAAGGGCATTCCACAACCGCTGAGGCCCATGCAGGCACAGCCCTTTAACACCAAGCCTGAGCCTTGGTTCACAAACCATGGGTTCAGCCCATTTACTGAGGGGCTGATGCTTGCTTCTTCCAGAAGAAAAAACTTGTCCTAAAAACACACAAGGATGGAAAAAAACCTTCACTCAGGGCAAAAAGCAAAAAAGTAAACATACAAGTAAAAGATCTCTGACAAAGGCATAGCTTCATATTGCAATCGGGAAAGCCAGAACAGGCCTGGGAATCCTGTTAGCACAGGGCCAGCATTTCAAGAAGAATCAGTTTCAAAAAGAACCACAGTTCTCTCACGGTTATGGGAAAACTCTGGGCCAACTATCAGTGCCATTCTCAGCTTTCTCAGCCTGGAGAGTTTATAGCTGCCACTTGATACCTCTGTCACCCACACCCTGTCTCCCCCATGAGTGTCACTTCAGTGCCTTGAACCTAGCCCAGGGCAGTGCCTCAGGAGCAAGGAAAGAAAGTGGCAAACAAAGAGAAACTCAGGAAAACATTTTAAGGCTTCTTTCTTCTCAAGATACAATTTAATGTAGATTAATTTACAAATATTTCTATTAGCAAATCATTCACTGCATGTCTAACATATGAGTATGGTCTATAAAATATACAAAAATTAAAGTGCATTAGTATGTTAAAATATGGAATAACAATGTAATGAGAATAATGGCCATGGATTAACCCCCTCCTGATATTATGCATTTTTCATGGTTAGGCCACTTAATCTTTCTATGACCCTACCTTGCACGTGAGCCCACAGAGACACAAAGAGGTTAGGTCTCAGTAAGCGGCAGAGCCTGGGTTCTAACCTGAGACTTTAAAACTAATAAAAAGCCTATACTCGTCAACAGTATGCTTTTCTGTAGCCAGGTTACTTTCTGAGTTTGAGGTGTACGTGTATTTTTGGACCTATATATGCTGAGCCTTGAAGAGGTTGTGTAAACCCTCTGTGTGCTAACTCCGCAATGAAACGCAAGTTCCCGCTGTGGGTAGTAGCTCAAATCAAGTGTGATCATACATTTCTCCAACATTCCCATCAGCTTAACCATGAGAGACACACAAAAAAGCTCTAAAAGCACAATGAGAACAGAGAGCCAATGATGAATTAAATCCCTATTCTCTCTGTGATGAAAGGCAGCCTAAGTACACCTTAAAACTACAGAAGGACCTCAAGCCTAGAGTGGTATTCACTGGCCATTGAATTTCACCTACGGCTATTTGTCCAATTAAAGTTCTGCTGCATGCCAAGCCCCAGCCAATTGCAAGACTCCTCTTCCAGAGTTACCTACGTCCCAGTTTAAAGAGAAACTAAGATGAAAGTGCCAGATTCGTTCTGCCCAAATCAGTTGGCTGACATTGCAAACACATGTCCCGCACATGCAAAGACCAGTTCCGCGCAAAACGACCTGGGTTGTATTTTGTAAAATGTAATTAATTACAGAAGAGAGATTAAACTGAGCAGAGTCTTGTCTCAACCAGAGGTGTTATTACAAAAACTGAAATGGACGGCACCCTGATGCTGCCCCATTACAAGGGAGCAAACCTCTTGCCTATTGTCCTGTCAAGAAGCAATATTCCAAATGCTGAGTATTTCCCAGTTGGACGGATACTAATTCAGTTACCCACTTTGCCAACAAACATCTCAGGACTTAGAAATCCTGTCAAAACTCATTTTCTCAGCATATCCATTCGTAAAGTTTACAGTCCTGTAGCTGTGTTCAGCATCTGTTACTGCCTTGTTACAACCCAGTAACCTTTAAGCTCTTGGCTGTTGCTGAGAAATAACACATCATTTTAAGGGCATTTTGGTGTTTATTGTTGTTGTTGCTATCATTAATTTTCATGTACCTGTAAATTAGTTTAACATTATCTTAGAGCATAATATGAACAGCGTGCTTATTAAATTAGATGAATATAAAGATTTTTTTTTACAGGATTGATATAGTTTCTAAAATACACATTTTAAGATCTCAAGAGGTACCCACATAAGATTTTAAAAAATAAACAGGACCTAGAAGCCCCACAAGAATTGATGTATTTATTCTCTTAGTCTTAATATTCACTTAGAAACAAAGTTTTATAGCTAAAAAGGAATCTTAAAAACCTGCACTTTAAAAGTCAAGGATGTAAAGGTCTTTGCAGCAACAGACTAACCCTCAGATTTGCTTGGAACTTGTTTGAAAATGAAATGCCGTTCATATTTTGGAATATGCATAAGTGTATAAAACAATAAAAATCAAGCAAAGCCGTTTATATGTTATTAACATTTATTATCAAGGCGAGGCTAATAAAAATGGAAAGGATTTTTCTTTTAATTGGTTTCTGAGACTTTAAAGAGGATAGTGAAGCATTTTTCTTTCTTTAACTTAACCTCCCCTTCATGCCTCCCCTACTTGCCCTCCCCACAGGATACTTGATATTTTTATCTTTATGACAAGCCAGAGTTCTGAGGGGAAAGCAACTCTGAGATTTAAAATGCAACACTGTCACAGCCAACGTAAAAACATTTTCCTTTTCCAAAGTGTGTGGAACTCAAATAATGATAATAACAGCAGCAATACTCATAAAAATCCTAAACTATGTTTAGCCCTTAAGAAGATTCTGTTTTTCTTAGTATTATACCAGAAGTTTGAAGGTCTATCCCTGCCCTGCTACTTTACATGTCTAGAGAGTACTGTTACTTAACAATGTTAATTAAAAGTCCAGTTCAACTCCCATCTCCTTGGACAATGCAATTATTCCAAACAGTGTTTAGGATTCATTGCTACCTCTCCCAAAGTTGATCTTCATCGCAAGTGGCTGAGTCAATCGCCCTCTCCCCAATGGCCCCTGCCCCCGGCTCATTGTGCAGATGGTTCCACTTACCCAGGAGGCTATGATCACCTGTGTGAGGGCAGGGAGACAGAGGGTTCTTGTTTTAAAAGACAGCAAACCCAGGGCAGCAAACTGAGACTGAGAAGGTAGTATTCTCCCTTTTCAGCTGTTTCCAAGAGGGCCAAACTGACACAGTGTAAAAATGCACAGGAAAGGTATTTTAGACGTGGATTTAAATATGTTTTCATGTGTTATGTTAAGCTATCCACAAAAGTGAGTGAGGGGGAGTTCCCTGGTGGTGCAGTGGCTTAAGGCTTCGGCGCTGGCGCTGTCAGTGCTGCGGCCTGGGTTCGATTCCCAGTTAGGGAGCTACCCACGTACCAAAAAGCAAAAAAAAAAAAAAAAAAAAAAGTGAGTGAGGCCAGTCAGGCACCAGTCAGTCTTGCCTGCATCCCTGAAAACAGTTGCAAAGCAAGCATTGCACTACACCATTCCTCTCCTAGAGCAGAGCGTCTCAAACGTTAATGCACATTAGGATCTCGGGGGCAGCACTTAAAAATCCAGGTGTCCAAGTTGCATCCTGACAAATTCAATCAGAATCTCTGGGGGTGGGACCCAGGCATTGAGACAGTCTAAGCTCCCACCCCACCCCCACCTGCCCATGATTTCAAAGTGCCGCCACCTGGAAAATCAGAGTCTTCAAGAATCTTTTGCATAAGCAGAACTGGCTGAAGTGATCTGTATCCAAAGGCATAAAACCTGAACATTGATTCTAGATGACTGTGCAGTCAACTTAGTGCAATGCTGGGGATGAGCACTCAGTCCACGGTGGTGATTTGGGTCTTTTCCTGCATACAGTCTGCAGACCCTGTCTAATATTTTCCATACCGAGCAATGAGATCACAAACTCCAAAACACTAAATCAAAACCGGAGGCATTACGGGTCTTCAATAAACCTCCATAGCTCATACACAAGGGCTCCAGAGAGGGGGAGAAAATTAAAACCATCACCGAGCTGTGGACATATTAAATATATGTATATATAGCAGGCATCGGGATATTGTAGCAATTAAAGTGAAAAAGTTATCAAGCAATAATTAGTTAAAAATGACTAACTGGATTGCCAGCAAAAAAGTTACTCATGAATAAAAATCCCATTTGTGCCTGAAAGAAAGTTCATCATAAAAGACACATGATTTCTGACAAGGAAAGCAATATAAGTGGCATTGCAGGGAGAAATAACATAGAGATATGCATATAAAAAATTAAAGTTACATGAAGGAGATCCTACTTTGTGGAGAATATTCCTTTCCAGTGAGTTTTAGGACTGTTGAGCTTACACTAAATAAACAAACCCACAACCCTGGAACAAAGTCTTTATTCCAAAATAGCAATGTCTCCAAATAAGATACTGGATACAAAAGTAAAGTCATTAAGATCTCATCATGACTGATAATTTTAAACATGCAAGAAATGGGTAACTAAAGAGAGGGGCAGTTAGAAACCGTCTATAAGTAGATTTCAGTGTGTGTTTGTGCCCAACATATTACAACAATCATTCTGCAAACCTCTAAGCTACCCTGTCTCCAGAGCTTCAATTCTATTTTTCTGTGCTGAAGATTTCTTTAATAAGAAATCCAACAAATCCAGGTAAACCAGGACTGACTGGGCATTGTCTTCAATTCCAGAAAAGGGCTCTACATGTGTCCTTTAGTTTCCACATCCTCGATCCATTCTCCAGGTTCTATGTCCATGGAGGATCAGAAATTTCCAAAGCGTTCAAGGGCAGCGCACTTCAAGCTGGTTCCAATTAGACTGGATGTCTCACACGTGTTAATATTTGCAGCAGAGCGAGTCTGATCCACAGGGGCATCCTCTCGGCCCCTGCCGCCTTTGAGAGACATCTTGTAGGCAGTCACACCTTCGGTTCACTTAGAAAACGCCACTTCTAAGCTGTGTATTCCATGGCTACCCTTAGATTTCCCCTTTTCCAAATCTGCAGACCCTGTGCAGAAGATATGCCCCACGGGTATTTTTAAGTTTCCTAAATATTTTCATTTTAACATTGCTGTTTAGATTCTTAGCACTGTCATATAAACATTTTTGAGAGCTCCCTGCAAAGGTGAAATGTGACCAGTGCCCAAAGTCTCTTGCAGGCTTTCATGTTGATGGAATAAAGTGAAATGGAGCTAATTAGGGGAGGTAATTTGACAAAAGGGGAAATCGAGGCTTATTGGTTATCCCCATTGCCGGGGACAAGAAGGAGACATAAGAGCAATAAAGGGAACCTTGACTTTTGCACCCATGAGAATGTATGTATACACGCAAGAGTGACAAGGGCACTGCTCCCTCAGAAGACTCCAAGAAGCCATTCGTACAAATGACACTGGCTTTCTGTAGTTTATTTTTATCACCCCACATGCGATATTTAAAAGCTTTGTCCTCCAAAAGGAATGTTCTAAATGTAGTAGTCAGGTCCCTGCACTGAAGCGTAGAAAAATCGTAAGTCTTCCGGTGCGACGCTCAATTCCCGGTGGATTTCTAGGGGGCATTGGCCGCAAACTGCTTTCTGAGCCGCCTCGCCGCCCCGCACGCCTCCGAACGAACTCGCGGAACTGTTTTGTTATTCAGGCGGAAAACAGTCCTCTATGCCGGCGTATTCACTTCATTTTAGGGAAATGAAATTTTTTCCTTTACTTCTCTCCCGTTGCCTTTCCAAGGACGTTCTCCGTGTCAGCGGCCAGTGCCGGCGGAATCGGCTCCACTGCGGACTCAGCCCGCTTTGGACAGAGAACAAATAAAACGCGTGGCTAGGCGATGGCGGCAAGCTGGGGTGCCGAGGACGGGAACTCACGTTCTTGGGGCTCGCTTTTAACGCTCATTGGCACCATTCTCGACAACTTCCATTGGGAGTCCCGGGAGTGTGCGCGTCCCAGTCTGGAGCGGCAGGTGCGGGGCGTCACGGCTCAGCCCCCTCCCCTGTGAGGCCACTTGGCGGCGAGGACGCCCCACCTTGGGCCAGTTCAGCCTGGGGTCCTCTTCCCTCCTTGTCCCTTCCCCCCGACCCCCTGCGGTCACTCCGGGTGGGGTTTCGTTGCTTTCGCTCACATTGTGGTTTCCCGGGAGCTAGCTCGCTGTTCGCGCACTCCCTGGAGGTTTGCAATTCCCTGATGTGGCTCAGCTCTTCTCCCACCCGTGTCCTTGCACCGAGCCACTTCTCATTAGTCTCTGTAAGTGTGGCGCGCGGGGTCGTCATTGCAAAACCGTGTGTACGGATGGGGCACAGTGCGACCTGGTGCATACAAAGTGCGTTTGCGGCCTGCGCCCCTTCTTAGAAAGGACATTTAAAAATAAAACTAAGAGACTCGGTTTGCCTTCGCTTTCCAGACACACGGCGCACGGCACACTGTTCTTAAAAAGCGCAGCAAAAGCGCGGAGCTTGCGCTGAGCCAGCACACGCGCTGGGACGATGCGGGCTCCGCAGGCCTGAGCGCGGCTGCCCGGGAGGACCCAGGCTCCTGACCCCGCTGGCTCGGCGGAAGGCCGGCGGGCACGAGCGCAGGTCGTTCGTGGGGCCCACGCTCCGCTCAGGGCCTTCCGGGGACGCGGCCCGCTTTTCCTGT
This sequence comes from Lyroderma lyra, assembly GCA_004026885.1. Taxonomy (NCBI): domain Eukaryota; kingdom Metazoa; phylum Chordata; class Mammalia; order Chiroptera; family Megadermatidae; genus Lyroderma; species Lyroderma lyra. The sequence goes on along the minus strand of PVJL010000078.1, from coordinate 73,648 downwards.
CCCGGCTGCTGAGCTGAGAAGCGCCCGGCCGGCGGCCGATCCTCCTGCGGGACCCGAGAGGGACTTCCAAGGGCTTGTTTAGGTTTCCCTTGGAGACCTCGAAAGGCACAGGCCCCCGGAACACCCTGGCCTGTGGCCACGAGCACATTTCGTTTACACCCAAGTAACTCCCCGAAACAGCCCCACCCCAAACCCGAGAGACTCAGGAGAGGTGAAGCGGGGGGCGACTGCCGCTCCAGGGAAGACCCCGTCCCCGAGACTCTCGCAGCCTTAATGGGGCGGCGCTGGGCGCAGGCGGCAGGCGGCCGGGGCGTATCTGCCCGCAGCGCTCCCGGCCGCCGATCCTCCCAGCCCTCCGGAAGGCAGGCACCCCCTTTCTGCCTCCTCTTTGCCTCACACTTCGGGCATGGACCTAGCCTCTCCTTTCTCGGCTTGGGAAACCTGAGTCCGTTTCCGAGGCCACCTGGGACCCTCGAATCTGCCCTCCGCCCCTCTGGGCGTTCAGCCCCGGTTGGACGCATCACTCCCGGGGTTCCGGCGCGTTCCCTTTGCTCGGCGCCCCTGCAAGCCCGATCTTCACCTTGCTGCACTCTGCGCCCAGGGCGCTCAAAACAATGGAGCCGAGCCCAGCCACGCACAGCCGTGGGACCCGCGGACTTTTTACCTCTAGCGCTCAGCGCCGGCCACGTCGCCGCTCCCTGGTCAGGGGGCGGACCGAGCTGCCTCCCGTGGAGGTGCGGGAGACGTTTCCTTTCCTCAGTCACCCCACCTTTGAGCCACCTCGCCCCTGACCCAGCCGGCCGCGGGAGCCCGCGAACCTGGCCGTGGGGCCGACAGGGGGCGACAAACCGTAAGCTTTCCGGGAGGCTGGCTGTGAGCGCGCAGCGGCAAGCGCTGTGTGGTCCCGGCCGCGAACCGCCGGCCGCCGGAGGGGTGGGTAGTGGGGGGAAGTGAAGCGGGGGCCGGCGGGCTCTGACACCCAGAGAGCCCCCGGGCGCAGTCCTGCGACTGTCTACCCCAGCCCCGGACACACGTCGCCGAGGGGAGTGCGCAGACGGTGCCGTTCTGGACCGCGCGTCCTTGCACCTCCTTGCCATCTACCCCCGCTCTACTGGCGAAGGTGGAGTGACGTTCTTCTGACAGGGCATTTGGGGCGAACCGGCTTTCACTGGGACACCACAGATTTTATTGTTTCTTCTCTGAACGTGCAAGTCGGCTCCTCGCCTACAGGGGCAAGAAATGGCTGTAGGGACTCCACCTTATCTCGGGTTATGGGTACTGCGCTTCCCAGGTCGAGGACTAAATCTTTTTGGTCTCTGGGGCCCAAGTTGAAATTCAGGCAACGGAAGTCTAGCCCAGGGGCACACAGGGTCCAAAACACCTGGACAGACTGAGCGGAGTGCACCGCCCTGCGCGCGGCCTCGGGGCGCCCCACAGCCGGCGCGTGCTCAGCCCTCCGCTCCGCACCTTCGAAGAGCTCCTGCTCCTGGTTTGCCCACCTTCAGCCAAGTCACCCCACCCCGTTCCTCGGTTCTTACTCCGACCCTGCGTGGTCGTGGACTGGCCTAGTCTTCTAATGAATACCCCGCCGGTCCCCTTCCCGGTCTCCCTGGCTTCTCCGGGGCGGCACTATGTTCTCAGTGATGCGGAAGGAGACAGTCTTCACCTCGTTTGAACTTGGCTTTTCTTTCCAAGGATAATTCTTGCTGGTGGCCCAGGCCCCTACCTTGCCAGGACCTTTCCCTCTCCCTTCAGAGAGCCCGGGATCTATGGCGCAGACCCCCCCCCCCCCAATGGACACATTGGTCAGGTTGATTCGGAGCCAGTTATACTTTCGGATCCCTCAGAGGAGGTCAGGCAGTCAGGCGCTCGGTCGCCGCTGCTCCCCAGGCGTCGCTGATGGGGTCCATCTGCGCCTCCCGCAGCATCTCCGTGCTGGCGCCGCGTGCAGCTCTCCGCCAGCTCCCAAGCGTTGGACCGCCGGGGACGGTGGCGGGAGAGTGGCAGGGTATTATTCTGCTTCCTGGGGAGAGCTGGGAGTACTCGTGAGTCCTGGGAACGGTGGCCCTTCCCAGGAAGAAGGGGGGCTCTCTCCTGGGCCCCCCTGCCTGCTCCTGTACGTTCAGGCCAAATGCCCTTGAGCTTACTGGCTCCAAGCTCAGAGCACCCAGGCCCCGGCCTCCTCGCGTCAGTTCAGGGCCCCACCAGAAGCTCTCTCCCTCCACTTGCTCTCTCATGGACCCCACCGTGTGGCTCTCTCTGCGACGGCCACAGTTAGCGACACAGGCTGAGCAGTCCAGAACTGGGTGTTGATGCAAGATAGAAATAGACAAAAGAGTTGACGATTCGTGCTAAGGACAAAGAATTCAGAGTTAAACAAACCCCTGCTTAAACCGAGGGGAAAGGACCATTCAGTGGTTTGAGAACGAACCCTGGAAGCCGCGGGTGCTGGGTGAAAGGGGGGCACAAACAGCCCAGGTCTAGAAGAATTTAGGGTTCTCGCCCTCCATGAAAGGAACTCTTCTTCAGGCCTAGAGCTGAAGCCACCACGTTTGACCTACTGCAGGCCGCCAAGATGCTCCCGGGACGCCGGGAGCCCAGGCTCCCTGCCTTCGGGGCAACAGGTCGGAGTTCAGGTGGATGAGCCTATGCGCAGGAAGACAGAATCTAGAATGTGCCCCTCTCACATCACTGAAATCACACCGCGGAAAGGGGGGTCACTCTTAAACATTGTGGGGTTTCCTGAAAGCAGGATTGCTGGGCCGGCCCGAAATAGGACACAGCAAATTCCTTGGGCCAGTCGCCCCGAATCACGCTGCGTGCTCCCTGCGACGCTCGCGCGTCCGAAAATGGGGCGTTGGCACCACTTTTCCCGGAGCTGCTGCCCAGGGAAAGGGACAGCTACGCACTGAGCGCCTCGCCCTGATGAACGTCAATCCTCTAATACCTTAGCAGTAATGGCGGTGGACGTAGTAATACCACGAAAACCAAAACGAGGAAATGTTCATCAGTTTGAAATAACTGCCCTATCTGTATCAACACCCGAGGAGTGAGGGGCTTGGGGAGAAGCGGAGCCAGTGGAAGGTCCCAGGAGGAGCCGGGGTGAGGACTCGTGCGTGTGCGTGTGCGCGCGCGTGTGTGGGGAGGGTGGGTTCCGGAGGAGGGCCGACCGGGAGGACAGGAGGAGAGGGTAGAGTTTCAGGGCGGGGAGGGGGGCGCCGGGGTGCAGTGACGGGAACCAATGAGCTGCCAACTCGCGCGTCTCCGGCGTGACTGCCGAGATTGACGTGGAGGACACGTCAAATTGAACCCCGCACTCTGCAGCCTCCCGGTCAGACGAATTTCTCTTAATCGGATGAAGTTCACCCTGGGCCTGGGGTCGCGGGCGTGGAGAGTGTCCTGGGAGCCGGCGGCGGCGGCGGCGGCGGGCCCAGAGGCCCGCGGCAGCGCGCTCGGCGGCGGCGCACAGCGCGTCTCCAGCCCGCGGCCCGGCAGCCGCGGCTCTCCGCTCGCGCGCGCCCTCCCTCTATGCCTCTCCCGCGGCGGCGGCGCCCGAGCTCTCCTGGACTGCTCCGGGCCCAGCCCCGGCCGCCCCGGCGCCAGGCAGCTGGCCGGCCCGCGCGCCATGGGTAAGGGGCGGGCGGCGAACGGGGCGCGGGCGGGCTGACGAGGTGGGTTGCGTCCCGGCGCCCCCCTCCCCCCCCGCCTTTTGCTCGACTGCTTTTCCCCGAGAGACCCCGTCCTGGGTTCCGGACAAGCCGCGTTCGCCTCAACTCCCCAGCCCTCAGGGAGGGGTGAGGGTGGGCGCAGTTCGGCGAGTCCGGGGATGGGAGGGCTCAAGTGGAAGCCTCAAAAGGGCACGGGGGGGGGGGCTGTAGCGCGCGGCGCCCCTCGTCCGCCGTCCCCACGCCCGCGCCCACTTCCGAAGTCAGAGCTAGGCTGCTGGCCCGCAGACCGCGGTACCCGCGGGGCCGTCTCCGGGCGCGCCTGGGTGCTGCTTTGGCCCCGTGCACCCACCCCTGGCTAACCCGCCGGTGTGTTCTCCCCTGCCTGCTCACTGTCTTCGGGCGCGTCCGCAGAGCAGACGTACGGCGAGGTGAACCAGCTGGGCGGCGTGTTTGTCAACGGTCGCCCCTTGCCCAACGCCATCCGCCTGCGCATCGTCGAGCTGGCGCAGCTGGGCATCCGACCTTGTGACATCAGCCGGCAGCTTCGCGTGTCCCACGGCTGCGTGAGCAAGATCCTGGCGCGCTACAACGAGACGGGCTCCATCCTGCCCGGAGCCATCGGGGGCAGCAAACCTCGTGTCACCACCCCCAACGTGGTCAAGCACATCCGGGACTACAAGCAGGGCGATCCTGGCATCTTTGCCTGGGAGATTCGCGACCGACTGCTGGCCGACGGCGTCTGCGACAAGTACAACGTGCCCTCTGTGAGCTCCATCAGCCGTATCCTGCGCAATAAGATTGGCAGCCTGGCGCAGCCCGGGCCCTACGAGGGGAGCAAGCAGCCGCCGCCACAGCCAGCACTGCCCTACAACCACATCTACCAGTACCCCTACCCCAGCCCCGTGTCGCCCACGGGGGCCAAGATGGGCAGCCACCACGGGGTCCCGGGTGCAGCAGGCCACGTCAGCATCCCTCGTTCATGGCCCTCCGCTCACTCGGTCAGCAACATCCTGGGCATCCGGACGTTTATGGAGCAAACAGGTCAGTCGTGGAGGCGTTCTGTAGCATTCCTGGAAGGCGCAGAATCTGTTATTGCGGGGTGGGCATGAGGACGAGGGGTCACACTCCCCCCCCTCGTTGGACTGGTTTTGGCTCAGGGGAGGGCTGGGGATGGCCAGAAAGGCTGAGGGTCTCCTGCCTTCTGTGGGAGTCCTCGGACATCTTGAACTTTTTATGACAAATATGGAAAATATTTTCCAAGTGGAAGCGCAATCGCCGACCACAAATTCGGAGGCCCGAAAATTGTGCTTTTTCATTCTTGCAAAAAGTCTGCAAACCCCTATCGTCAGATCTAAGCAAAACAAACCACAAAGTCAATTCTGCGACCTTTTCGTAAGGGTCTTTCGGGATGCCTCCCCATTTCCCAGAGGTTTCTGTGTTCTGTCCCTCCCAGGCCCAAAGGGTCTTCTGAGTTAAAGGCAACGTGGGACCGACCGGCCACTCTTGTCTAGTGGCCTGCAATCCCGCAGGCCTCGCGGCTGCAGGTCCCGGAGCTAGGATCCCCGGTGACAGCTCCCCAGGGCTGCAGCCATCTTGGGGTGAAAACTCACAAGGATTTGCCCTTTGCCTGTAATTAGAGTTCAGCAAACCGTTGGTCCTTTCTTTCAGTAGGGGAAGGGAGGGGACGGAGGAGGGAGGGAAGATTGGGGCGGCCCTGGTGCCGGGCTCAGGAAGAACGCGTGTGGGCCGGGCCGAGTCCCCGCAGCCTGGCAGGGGACGGCACGTTCTTCTGTGAGCAGACTCAGGAGAAGGGTAAGTGGCAAAATGCACCGTAGCCCGAGGTTGGGGGCGGGAGGCAGGAAAGAAGCTGCGAAAGCTTAGTTCCCGGGTAGGGCTTCCCACGCTGCTGCTCCTGGGGGCTGAAACGCAGCCTGGGCCGTCGGCTGGGGGCCAAGGCTTCCCCCGGAGGGACCCGCGTGCAGCGGGCTGGGAGTGACCTCACCAGGTGCGCGCTTACCCTTGGCGCTTTCCCTGGGCCTCCTGCGCACACACGTGCAGGAGAAGCAGACCTGTGCCCGGGCTGTACACTGCCCTCTGGGTTGACGCCCTCTGGGGGAGATCACGGGTGTGTCCCGAGGCAGTCCGAGGCAGAACCGTGTCCCAGCCCTCCCGACTTTCACACTCCGAGAAACCCTTCTGATGATCACGAGCTTGCTTTGTACGTGAACTCCAACCTTTCCGGGCGCCGCCTCTGGCCCGCGGCGAGGCGCCTTGGCCATTTGCACCCAGCCACGAGCCCACGGGCCGCCTCCTGTTTTGCGGGAAGCGGGTCGCGGGCTGGAAGAGCGAGGGGCAGCCTCTGCCCCGCTGGGAGTGAAAGCGAAACCTGGTGCCCCGCTGCCCCGCGGCCTCGGGTCGTTCTCCCAGCGTTTGGCTCCCCGGGTATCCTGAGGACCCGTCGGCGCGCCTTCGAAGACGAGCCGAGTGCTGTAGGCACGCGTGGACACGTCTGGGTGGGGAGGCCGCGCGCGTGACCAGCGCACATGCAAGTGCCCCTACTCATCCGCCCTGTCCCCACAGGGGCCCTGGCCGGGAGCGAAGGCGCCGCCTACTCCCCCAAGATGGAAGACTGGGCCAGCGTGAACCGCACGGCTTTCCCCGCCGCCCCAGCGGTGAATGGGCTCGAGAAACCGGCCTTGGAGGCCGACATCAAATACACTCAGGTATCCGAGGGGACGGGCAGGCGGAGTCCTTAACTGGGGGGGCGCATAAACGGGGTGGGGGTGGGGGAAAGAGCGACAGGAAGACGAGAAAACGCCCCCGTGCCGGGGAGGAAGTGGCGAGTGGCAGGGTGCAGGCGGCCCCGCCACCGAACGCCCGCAAGGCTGTTTCTCTCGGCTCTTCTCCAGCGCACGCGTTTGGGGAGGCTGGCTGTCGAGGGCATTGAGTTGCCTTCTGCCGAGATACTTGTGCTACAAAAGCTGCAAAGTGTCGCGTGAATAACCGGTTGAGGACTCCTGTCCTTTACATCCCGGTGGTGAATACCACGGTCCCCCTCATCGCTTATTCTTTCTAGCGACTGGGGCGGAAATCACTTTGCCGGAGTCCTTAACGGGAAAACTAGAGGCGAAGCCTTGCGCGGGGGGTAGTGGGGGGAACGGCAGGGGGCGGAGGACCCCGCCCCAGGACCGCGCGCACCGGAGAAGACGGACAGACTACCCGCTGCTGACGGTCTGTCGCCCTTGATCCGCACAGTCGGGCCCCGGCCTTTCCGCAGTGGGCGGCTTCCTCCCGGCCTGCGCCTACCCGGCCTCCAACCAGCACGGCGTGTACAGCGCGCCGGCCAGCGGCTACCTCGCCCCGGGCCCGCCGTGGCCGCCGGCGCAGGGCCCCCCGCTGGCGCCTCCCGGCGCCGGCGTCACCGTGCACGGCGGAGAGCTCGCAGCAGCGATGACCTTTAAGCATCCCAGCCGAGAAGGTGAGGGTCGCGGATGGGGAGGGGTCGGTTGAATGCAGAAGGGGTTTGGAAAGGTGTGTGTGTGTGGGGGGTGCGTGTGAGCGTGGGAAAGGTAGTGAGAGAGGTGTGGAACCTGGCAGAAATCCTTCCTTTCTCCGGGTTAAACGTTAACCCTGCTGCTTCTTGGGGCAGTGTAATTTCTAACAGGTGTAGGTTTGTCTTGTCCCTAGAAAGGCAGGAGGAGGTTAACGGAAGGCTCAGGACTGTCCCCCCCGCCCCCCCGCCCCTGACTTGTACTGAGACAGAAGAGAGTCAAGGTCGGATGTGCTTTACGTGCCCTTGCCAACTTATTGCTCCTCTCTGGGTCTCGTTTCTCCATCCATAGAAGGATCTAGAAGCACCATCCGTGCTTGCCTTTCTGTGGCCTGAGAGGCCTAGCCTTTTGTAGTGGACCTGCGTGGCACCTGGGCCTGCCCTGGACCCGTCCAAGCACTACCCATCTGCTTCTCCCAGGTTCCTTTTTTTTTTTTTTTTTTAAATCCATACCCGGTCTTCCCTTGGATTCACTTTCTTAAACACATTCTTTCGGAAAGGAGAGAGAATTTCAATTACGTGTCCCCCAACTCTAGATGCTTTTTAACTCGGTGTCGTTTTGGAGTCCTTATTTCTGGGAGAAATGTTGCTGGGAGTTCTCCCTCCTTCTCCAACAACTTCTTCATAAACTGACTCCCTAATAAGCCAAACTAACAGATTTAAGGTATTTAATTGGTAGTCAGCAGCGTGAGGGAGTTTTCTCACCGTGACTTTCAGGTTCTGTTTTTCCTATAACTTGGGAAACACTCACCTCCTTTTCCTCATAGGTGAAAGGAGTGGCTGAATTTGCTAATTTTGAACCTGCCAGGATTTAGGTTCTGATCACCAGAAATTTGCAACTTCAACTACCCTGGGAAAGGAAGGAGTCACCTCAGGGGTCTCAGCCCCAGCAGGGAAGGAGACCAGGGACAAACCTGGGAACAGCTTTGGGCGAGGGGGTGTTCCAGATTACAAAAGAATCTTTACCGGTTGATCCACCTCACACCTGCCAACACAAACGTGTGTGGTAGGGGACAGAAAGCTTTGGGCAAGGGACAGCAAAAAGCTTTTGCAGCAGACGCTCAGTTAGCTGGTACCCACGGGGATTGGTAGGTGCCAGAGAAATGTAAGTGGCACTCTCTAGCAGCCGGTACAAAAAAATCTTTTTTGTGTGTGCCAGTTGCTTGAGAATTTTGCTGGTTGTTTGAGTTCCATTTAACTGAGAGTCTACTGTATTCCCAAGGAGACACAATAACATGATATCTGAGAGAGAGGGGGGGTGGGGAGAGAGGGAGGGAGAGAGAGAGAGAGAGAGAGAGAGAGAGAGAGAGGGAGAGAGAGAATTAAGATGCAATCAAGTGGAGGAACAAAAGTACTTTTTATTTTCACTTTTCCTAGAACACAAACATCATGAAATATAAATTACACAAATTGAGAAAAAGAACTCATTTAAGCTTTAAACTTAATAGGATAACACCACTTGTTCATCTATAGGAAAATCCAAGTCAAGGAAATTTTAAAAACTGAGAATTAGAATTCCTTTAAGCTTTACACTTAAGGACAGATAAGGGGTCTCAGGGTGAATGCTTGGCTCAAAGTTTTGCCTTTGGTCTCAAATCTACCTGTTTTCTGGACAACCGAAGTTATCTGTTGAATTAGAAATGGAAATGAAATTTAGCTTATTATACAAGTAATTTAACTAAGCAGGTTCATTGGAATTAGAAAAGTGTATGCACAAATTTAAAAGATTTCCCGAGCCGATCCCAAGGAGAAGGAAGACTTAGAAAAAGACTCGCTGTCTTATGAGCAATGCAGTCCTTTGCTAACAGTCACTTTGTCTGTGGCATTTCAAGCTTTGCATTAGAAATAAATTATGCCCTGTAGTTACCAATCCAAAGGTAAAACACACAATTCTGAATTCGAAACTAATTCTGGTTAGCTGGATATGGGGGGGGGGAGTCATTGGTGGTTGGTTTTCTTTAGAGAACTATTTTCTTTCCGAAATACAGGGCCACTGAATGACACTTGCATTCATATCTCTTTTACTATTATATTCACTTCCTATTAGGAAACATTCCACATTCAACATCTGTGATAATAATCAGCTATCTTAGTTATTAAATTAATAATTGGATTTCCCAATCCTCACAGTGCTTTAAAGATACAGGTAAAAGATCATTGAATAAATGCGGTTCATCATTAAAGATGATTTCTCAAACTGGCACGCAAGCGTTTGTGTTTGAACAAGAAACGCAAAAAATACCTATTTGGTTTAAGAGTTTTTGTACTTCTCACTGACAGAAAATCTGACTTCAAAGACTTTTCACATCCCCAACCGGTCTTTGTAAAATTACAAAGCAAACTAATCAGAATCATTACCTTTTTTTTAAATCATTGCGTTAAAATTATATTCAAATAAACTTATCCAATAGACAGTTACTACCATTCATTGTTATTCAGTTTGAAGAATAGTAGGAATAGCATTTATCGAATTATTTTTTCAGTAGGAAAAATTTCTTTACTAAAATAAATTTAATATCATGAATGTTCAGTAAAAACAAATACGTTTTTATCATCCAGTTCATATATCCTTCAGACCAGGTGTAAATGAACATTAGCATTTACCCTAAGGGAAATCTACTCAACTGTCAAATTATGCATCACAATTTACTAATTTTATTTTGGTAAAGGGTAATGAGTTTGGCTTCCCTATTATGTAAACAAGAAGGTATAATTTACATTTCCCATCCATTAAAGGAAACTTCAATGTTTGAAAACTGAGAGAACAGAAAAGCTCCACTTTATCTACATGTGGAGGGGTGCTGATAGTCTGGGAATCTGGACACTTATCCAGATGTCTCTTCATAGCCAGAGCAGGATCATCTCTCCCCGCCCTTACACACAGGTGCTAGAGCCCGCCAGATGTTCCTTTAAGTCTTAAAGTTTAAGACAACTGGTATTTACGGTGTGTTTTCAGAAACCTTCAAAACCTCATGGTTCTAAAATCCTTCCCAGCGGGGCTCTGAAGAGACTAAAGACTTGGAAATCAAATCTATAAGATATTGTATACACTCAAAGAAGTTGTGTTATAAATTTTTCACCAATAACTCGCAGCTTAATTCCAGTTATCTCCGATAGGGATTTAAAAATCGATTCTAAAAGCGAACTTTACTAGGGAGCATTAGGGTGCAGGCGTTTGCCCGACAGCCCAGCAACCGCCAACCCCGGTCTCATTTGACCCAGTCCTGGGAGACCCCCTTCCCAGGCCCGCGCCTTCCTTCGCCCCCACCCGCCTTGGCCCAGTGGGCCTACATTCGCAGTCCCAGTATTTTAAACATGCGTGTCCCCCTAAGATGAAAGCTCCTGCCTGCTAAGGTTAAATGAGCCCGCAAAGGACCTAATGTGCTGGGGCCCGAGCCTTGGAGAAGCCCACGGCAGACCCACTCACGTTGCCCTGGGGACCTGTGGGAGGGGATGGAAGGGAGGACGCACCTATAGGGGAGGAAGTGGCATGGACAGAAGCAAGCACGCAGAGCGGGATTCGCCCTGCAGAAGAGGTAGAATCTGTCTCTGGGCTTCCAGCTGTGCATGTTCCACGCTTGTCTCTAAGGCACCTGGGCCTTGGCTGAGCAATTGCCTCCTCCTCAGGCATTTTCTAGACAGGGCCTGTCCTTGGAAGTGTGTGGACAGGTGGAAAGGAGAGGTCTGAAAACTTCGTTGGCCATTGTCCCAGGAACGGTGGCCACAACAGAGTTTAGGAAGAAGCGCTGAGAGGCGGAGGATGGTGGACACAGCGAAGGGGTCGCTGTGTCCCGGAAAGGTCCCGAGACCCCTTCCTTACAAACCTCTGCGAGCTCCGACGCGCGTGCAGGCGTGCGTGCGTCCTTCGCACAGCGGTGCGTGGCCCAGCCCCGCGCCGTCACAGCACGTGGCGCCTGGGCTGGGGCTGGGGCTGGGGCAGGGAAGGAGACGTCCACACTTCCCTGTCACCCCAAAGGGAGGCGCTGCAAGCTCCCCCCTTTAAAGGAGCATTTGTTGTGGTGTGAGGAGGAAGAAAAGAGGGCCTGTAGGTGTAAAGCGGCTTGTGCGTCCTAGTGCTGGAGAAGCTGCAGGGGGAACGGGGTAAGAAAAACAGAGGCTGGATAATCCTGGCGTCACTCTTCTGGCTTTCAGTAGCCAAATTGGGGCCCCTTCCCAAACCCCTAAATAATAGAGCAAAGCACAGAATGCTGGCTGGTCTGGCAAGCCCACTGTCACATAGCCCGGAGGCCCCTGGGCCCCAGGACGTGCTGTACCCCCCGGTGGTGAGGGAATCTGGGTCCCCGAACCGCGGGGGCATAACGAAGTCGGCCGCCCCCTGAAAGCGTCGCCGTCTCCTTTGTCGGAGAAGGCCAGGCCGCCCTGGGCTCTCCACAAGGGGCGTCTTTGGTGACCTGCTCCCCACTCGATTCCCTCCTGCCCACCCGGAGCGCCCCGGGCCACTCAGAGAGACAGCGGGCCTGCGCGCCGGCAGCTCCTCGGACCTGTGCGCACCGCTGTGGTCTGCGTGGGGGGCGGAGCGGGCGTCTGTGTGGATCTCGGTGTCCTGCGCCCTTTCTGGAGGTGTCGGGTCTGCGAACCTCTACGACCCGGGGTGCGCTGGTCGGCAGCACCTCCCTGCACTCGTCGCCTTCATTATTAAGCGGGCTCGAGGCAAAGAGAATGGCCCCGGGCAGCGCTGTGGGAGCGTCTACAAAACGCCTTGGCTGAGGCTGCCCTGGGGAGGGGCTCCTTGGGGAGGGGGACGCGTGGAGCTCAGGGAAAGCCCTGTCTCGGCCTCTTTCCTCCGAATCCCCCAGTGTGGAGCGAGCGCCGCCGCGTTCACTCCGGATCCTAGCGCTGTGAGCCGGGTTTGCGGGTGTCCTGGGCCCCCAAGTTTCTGGTTCCGCGCCGGCCCAGGCAGTGACCCGACGCCCCTGTGCTTCCTTCCGCAGTGGCCGACCGGAAGCCCCCCAGCCCTGGGGGCAAGGCCCCGGACGGCCTCAGTAGCTTACATGGACTGCCCATCCCAGCCTCGACCTCCTAGGGGTAGCGCCGCCCCGAGCCCGAGCCCGAGCCGGGAGGAGGCGGCGGAGCGAACGGCGGAGCGGGGCGCGCGGCGCGGCCCTGCAGCCCCGGCGGCGCCGCAGGACCCGAGGACACGCGGACGAGGTGCGGGGAGCCGGTCCGCCCCAGACCTCGTTCTGCCCCGGAGCCCGGCGCCCACACTTCAGTGCTGGACCAAGGTTTCAGACTTCCCGGAATTTTGGCTTTAGACTGTGACACCCTCGTCGCCATCTCCGACGTGGCCTCCTCGCTCTGCCTTCTCTCACTTCTCCCGGAATTATTTGGTACCCTCCATCCCGCCCTCTTCCCCCCTCTCCCTCTTTCCCGCAGTTCCTCGCGTCCCTTCTTTCTTTCCTTCCCCTCTCTGTCCTCCCCCACCTTCCTTCCCTTCCTTCCCTTTGTCCTCTTATTTTTTCTCCCCTCTAGCTCCCCTGCCTCCCTCTCTCCTCCCCTTTCTGCCTTGCCTACTGTGCTCCCTTTCTTGTGGTCCAACCCCATCCACCACCTTCTCTTTGCTGCCTTTTACAGTCAACGATTCGGGTTCCCCTCATTCCTCCTGCTTCTCTGACTCCCAGTCCCTTCCAAGGGAGCCCAGACCGGCCTCTGTGACAGTCCCCACACCCCCAGCTGGGACTCTTTAGCCTCCATTCCCTCGGAGCCCCGAGCCCTAATGAAGGGGTCTCGAACCAGGAAGAGGAGAGAGAAGCCACAGCCTTTATTTTATGTTTTTATAACAATGAACCGGAACAAAAAGCCTCTATGAAATGCACCCCCCTTCCCATATTGTCCGGAAATTTGTCGGTGCCCCGTGGCTGGTCTTCTCTTTGCTTCCTCTGAGTTGGTGTCGCCCCAAAGAATAGCTGTGTAGAAGGAGGGGGCAATGGGGCCATTGGTGTTTTCTCTAGTTAGAAAAGCCAGTGCTCTGGAGGTGCCCCTTCCCACCCCTCCACACCTAACCTGAGGTAAATGCATAAGCACTGTTTCTGGTATTGGGGTAGGGGTGGGGGTCAGCACATTTGTTAATTTAAACCACAGACTGCTTCTGGGTACAAAGGTGCAATCTGACTTCTGGTTTGCAAGGGGTCGGGGTGGGGGGTCAGAAAAACCCAGAAAGTGTCTTCTAGAGCAAGACACAAGAGCTGTTAACTGCTCCCAAGTTCAGGTGCACTGGTGGTGGGACCCTGGGCATAAAACTGCAATTTCTGTAGTCATAAAAATGTCACTGGTGAGAATCTGACTTCACCTGTTAATCATGGCTGCCTTTGAATAAAGGAAAGCATGTGAAGAACACTTTGTAAAGGTGAACAAGTCTGTGTCCAGTCTGGAGCATTGCGTAGGCACGCCTCACCTACTCAAACGCCTAGTTCCTGGCGACGACACTATTAAGATGAAATTATTGTATTTATTGTATTTACTCATTAGCACTTGCAGCCCAGATTGGGTAGGAGGTGGAAGAGGAAGTGAAATGGGAGGAGCACTTTCAGGGATTTGTCCCAGGAAACTCCAGGTCAGCCCTGGGGAACTGAGGTAGAGAGTCAATATGCAGAAATCACCCTAAAACGAAGTGAATTTTTAGAGGAATAAAGTGGCCAGAAGGCAATGAGCAATAATGGAGGACTTCTTCAGAACACTTCTAACATTCTGAAAGCTTAAGAAAATTATCCCAGGCTACCAAATGATCTAGGGGTTTCTAACTACAAAGGGGTCTCTGACTAGTTGTTTTGTTTTTCTTTCCTGTGTTTGGCTTTCTAAAATTAACAGAAGAGATTTTTGAATGGAAGGTTTTGCTTGTAAGTAGAGCTGCCTGTTCGGACGTGTGGAGGAAACCAATGGAGAAATTATTTTCGGTGCATCTTGCAATTGTATTTGCTGAAGGTATTAACCATAACAGAATATCTGCTTTTTTAATATACAGAGACTTTTCTTCCCAGGTTTTCAAAGTGTTCTGGCTTTTTGAAAAGTTCCATTTTATAGAGAGAATATTGAGGGCTAGCTATTTGGGTTATGTGGGGACTATGCAGTAGCAATCTACAAATTACAGGGCTTGGACATAGGGACTGGGTGACACCATCTCATCAGAGAGCCAGGATTGGGGTTTGAACATTGAGCCTGGGATCCTCAGCCTTCCGTGCCAGCATTTCCTCCAGAGAAGCTGGTCATAATGATAAGAGGAATAAGGTCTGAACAAGAAGTATGCACTCAAGTTCTCCTACCTCTGTGCCTGTCCTCCTGTGCTTAGATGAACTTCACATGCTTAGCATCCACAGTATTTTCATGTACCCATTCTTGCTGCCTGGAAGAGGACTGGCTTGCTGGCTCAGGAAGAAGGCATCTCAGCCCTTCTTGAAGAAATGAGAAGAATCTAGGTGACCAGCTTCTATCTCCAAGTTGCCACAATTCCCACTCCCCTGCCACTTGTTACTTCTGTGTTTGGGCTGCCCAGGATGAAGGGTGAGGAGAGCTGGGAAGAGCAACCCAGGAAGGATAGCAGGTGTCATGTTGTAAGTGCCACTTGCAAAGTGAGGAGCTTTCCAGATATATCCTCTGTAATTCCACATGTCCTGTGGCTTGAGTTGGGTCTTTCCAAGTTCCTTGGTTCCCGGGTGAACATTCACAGAGGAGGGCAGCATCCGGGCACAGTGCCAGTGAGCTTTGACATTTCACATGGGATATGCTGGGAGATCGCTTTTCTCTTAAGGTTGAGGGTCTGGGAAGTCCCAGGGAGCCCATTGAAGTATGATGGAGGCCTCTGACCTCTCTGAGCCTTCCTGTTTCTTTCTGTGAAATGCACCCTTCAAGGTGGTGACACGCAGGGTGACCTGGCCTGGAGGAAGGCTGGCCTTGAAGTTGTTTCACCTCTGTCGAGGTGATTTTGCTGTTAACAAAGAATGGGAGAGTCATTTCTGTGGTTGACGGGGGACCCAGAGTTTAAACATTTTTCAAAAAAGCTCATTGGAATCTTACACTTTTGTTCTCCATGTATATGGATCTGTGGAGGTCCCAGAGATGCATGATAAAATTACAAAGTACCATGTTGGGTTGAATAATTTGAGAAGGAATCACTCCCCAAAGGCAATTTGTCTTTGCTCTAGCACTTGCTTTTTTTTTTTGAATTTAAGAACATGTTTTTTAAATATAGAGGAGTACTAAAAAAATAAATGACATATAATCACTCAAATAACCTTCTGATTTTTTGAATCAAAATTTTATATATATATCTCATTAGAAAATTCTAGCAGTACAGAAACGTTAAAATGAAAAGTGAAGGTTTCTTCCTATCCTCATCTCTGTCCTTAAAGGTGAATATTGTAACAGTCTTTTATGAATTCTTCCACGGAGAAAAGTGCAGACAGCACAGTATCTCTGCTTCTGTGTACGTGCTACTTAAAGTGCACAGTAAAGAGTTGTGCTACATACACACAGCTATGGTCTGGTGATCTGATCTTTGCATACCAGCAGGTTCAGCCTCACCATACTCACTTCATTCTATTGAATAGATGCATTATCAACAAGGGTTTATTAAAAACAGAGTATTTGCACAGAGGGCCAGCTTCGTGCTTTAAATGAATAGACAGGATTTTGTTGTATGCATTATTTGAGGAATTGCTTAGGATGGATTGTAAGAACTTCTCCAGGAAAGGTGGCTGCTTTTGGCAAGGAGAAAGGGCACCAAACCAAAGAGAAGGAGACAAAGGGACAAGAGACACAGTGTTGTACTTCCAGAAGACAACAGGATGTGCTCTACAGGTCACTGAAGGGTGCTCACAGCTGCCAGGGGCTGGGAATGCTGTTTTTCCTTCCTTTGAAGGGAGTCAGTCTCTCTAGGCCAAGGAAGAGAGAGAGAGGCAAAGGGGAGGGGAAGAACCTTGTCTAAAGAAATGCTGGATAGAAAAATAAAATGTAAAACCCAATACTGGCACACGCATTCTTTTTACTTACCCCACGTTTACTTGAAATCTATGTGGAATTAACTTCCTGTTGGATGAACCTCAGTCATTGACAAGTGTGTTTCCCTGTTTGCTTGTTTTTTGACTCCTGTTAAAGTGGATGAAATTTATTTAATTGAACAGTGGCCTGAGTTAAAGCACTCCCCAGGTTTCTGGGCATCAGCTTCTCTAGCTAGAATTACACTGGCCTGGGTTTCTTTTCAAAAGAAACTCTACCTGCTCCATGTTATGCTGGATAATATGAATTTAGAATCTTGCCAAAATATGCCCGAGGAGCACATGAAAGGATTGTGCATCCAGACAGGCTCTGTAATGAGAAACATTCGATTCTCTTCTTTTAATGGGTGGGAATTATGCACAAAATGGTATTTGTTCTTCACCTTGACCTTGCTGTCTGAACTCTAGCTTCACTTACTGAAGAAATGTCTTGCTGCTGAGGTATATCTGGCCAAACTATTGGATCTCAACTGAAAAAAAACACCCAAAATTTCTGTTATTGGATTCTTTTTTTAAAGGGCAAAGCAAGGAAGAATCACACTGTCTTCTTTTTTAAGGCATTAAAATGAGAACCACACATTTAGTCACAATTCAACTTGGGAATTTTAAACCCTTGGAACAATTATACTCAATTTATTCTAGTCTCCTCTTTGGAGTTGAAATTGGTTGAAATCCCTTATTTCCCTTAAAGAGCTTTCTCCAGGAGAAGCAGTCTGTGGTCCTCATTGGAACAAATACCTGTTTCTGAGCTGGCCAAACCAAAAGTGGAATCCCAATTCCAGTTTTCATGGGTGATGGAATTTCAGCTGCATAACAGCTTAACCACCTGGGTGACTCCTCTCTGTTTTCTCCTCAAGGATGAAATAAGCTGATCAAGTATTATGCAGCTATTAAATTACATTTCCATCCTGTAACATTTTATTTCCGTTTTCTCTGGTGAGACGTATTGACTTGATGGATTATCTGCAATCTCTTATATTGGCCACACAATTTTCACTTTTGTGAGTTCTCTCAGTTGTTGGTGGATATGGTTATAGCTTTATAAGATTTTATTTTATCTAGAACAACAAACAACAAAACAAAAATGTTTTTAAGTAGATGATTTGGATTTAACAACAGCTATCGTGGATGAAAATTGGGCACAATATTTGAATGAGTTGAAGGAAATTAATTGTTTTAAAAAGAGTCGAACTGGAGCTTAAAACCTGCGAAATAAAAAAAAAAAGGCTCCTTTGGCAAAAAAGTTGTAATATGATTAGCTTGATCTAAGGCCTCATCTGGCCACCAGGGGGAGCACACATTGTACCATGAAGATAAACTTGAAAACAAAGATAATACTCAACATTCAAAAGAATTCATCATTTCTGTCAAAGTGATAACCTGTCCAGTTGTGAACAGCATCTGTTTACAAGAGGAGTGCTTTTCTTATTGTCTTTATTATTATCATAATTGATAATCAGATGCTTTCATTCTAGAACAAAGAGGACAGGCAGGGCACTTGGTGAAAAATGTATTTTCTCAGTTCATCCACGTGGTAATTATCAAATACGTTAGCTAAGAAATCAAGAGCACCTCAAAACTAAGTTTCACTTTATATATATATACACACACACATACACACACACATATATATATCTCCAATTCTTTGAATATAGAACAAGTAAATATGAGTTTAAAAAGTAATCTAATTGAAACTGATATTATTAAATATGAAATAAATTTTACCGGTATTTGTGCAATTTTGATATTTTTTATTAATTTGCACTTGAGTCTCCCTAATTTTAAGCAATGTGTTCACTTTTATTGATTTCTTTGAAGTTCTTAGTCATTTATGTCACAATTCACATTTAAAGTAAGGGCCAGTGTATCATAGAAAGGCAGCAAACAGCAAAGAAAATGACAACTTCCTCACCTTTTTATTTATTTTAGGATAAAATTCAGAAACATTTCTTACAAATGGGGTAAAGAGGATTTGTTTCTCAGTTTTGAAAAAGAAAAGGAGCCTTTCTTACTATGTTTAGCCTGGACTTTCACATTTTAAGCTCAGACTATCAGCTGTGGAGCACTTTCTCGAAGGAAGCAGTGGGAAGAAATGACATGTGTGGTGGCTCCAAGTTAGCAGAGCAGGCTGGGTTCAAGTCTCAGTTTTAACACTTAGCAGCTGTGTCATTTTGGGCAAGTTTGGATGAAATGCACCACCCTCAGTTCCCTTGTCTGTTTCATGGGCCTAATATCTTCCTCCCTGAGCAGTTGTGAGGTTTACATTTGGTGTATAAAGAGTAGAGACTTGCTTTGGGTTCTGGTCAGTTATTATTAGTGGTGTTGTCATTGTTACTGTTTTCTTCTCTTTCTACATTCTCTACCAACATTTTATGGTGGATTTAGTCATGCGACAGCCTTGCAGACCATATTTGCAAGACCATCAAGACTGCTAACACCAGTTTCTGAATTTACTGAAACTTTTCAACAGCATCAGAGGGAGCTGCCATTGTCAACTACTAATAAAACCTGATAGCCCATTGGTAAAAATCTTAAGAGTACTTCACAATTTTATGACTAGATCTGTGAGGATTTAATGACTGGCCAGGTAGCCACCATTACTGCATTGAAGTAGATTTTATTTTGCAAGATCAACGTTATGTGACCAGACTTTCTGTCAAGTCAACAGACTGAAAACTGGTGTACAGAGACCTTGTCCTACTCTGTTCACATAAAGGGGTTAAGAAGCCAGTTGCACCTATTGCTGACCTTAGCATGCTGATGCTGGGCAACCATGTAGGGCTTTGGCTTGTGTCCCTGCTCTTCACTGAGTAAATGAGTTTTATTAAGATAAAGCCACCCATCTCTACTCTACCTCTTTAGCTGGCTGTCTCGTGGCACACAACACTGGGGACACAAAGAGATAGCACAAAAGCCGTCAACTCAGCGTCTTCAGGAAGTCACATTGAAAGCCTCCCCCATCCTCGTTAGATCTTAAGAGACTTACAGAACTGCCAGGAGAGGAAGTGACCTGTGCCCATCAAATGTTTATTTCAGAGTTCAAAGTATAAGTGAGATCTTCATCTATTGCTGATATTTAATTAGAGAAAATTCACAAATGCTCAAAGCCTTAAGAAAACACACAAAAAATTTGTGTGACAAAGTAACATTTAACCCATTTCCCATTTGGAAAAATATGTTCAGCTAGCTGCTGCATTCATTTAATTTTACATGAACACGCTCTTTGAGGCTGAAGCAAATCTGACTCGTTTTTAATGTGAAAATAAAATATAAAAACTGTTCTTGGAGTTATTTCTAACTAGAACTTGTTTCTAATTAATGTAATAGTATATCATGATCAGTATTTAGTAATTTTTTTCACATGTAGGAATGCTACATTTTCTAGGATTTGACATTTTCATTGATCAAGAATTACTCTGTTTTGTAAATGGAAATACCACTACTAAAAACAGAATGCTATCAATAGAACGACATCATTTGTTTCCAAAGGTTATTAATGTACTAGAGTGATGTGAAAACAATAATAAAAGTGAGATATTTCATGGTAAACTTTGGGGTAAGGTTAGGGCTGTAATCCACAAGTTATTCTGGGGTAAACACTGAAGCCACAAGTGCTGTCAGCTAGTATTCTTGGGGCAAATGAGAAATGGGTTAAAAGGTAGATAGAATTTAATGTTTTAGTAACATTCTTATGCATCCATCTAGATCTTACTTAACAATGCTTCTTTGCTCCAGAGGGTGTTTATGGGTTTATTCCAAATGTTTGTAGCCTTATCAATCATGTGTGAAAGGTGCATATTAATTGAATATGGCAGTTGGGTTCTGACTTGAAATTATTTGGAGTTTATACTCACAAACTGGATGATTTCAAAAGTAAACAAAGACATTAAAAGATTTATAAAAAGATTCTGTCACACATTGTAAAATGCAAAGTGTAAATGAATTTTTATAAGCATATGTATTTCATTTCTCTTATGATATGCATGAATTTAAAAATTAAAAGAAAATGTGCTGGCTGCAATGTGTTTTTAGTTCTCATTTAGACTTTAAAAATAGTCAGAGGTGCCTAACATATTCAAAACTGAGCTGACTCCTCTATCCCATGATGTCATTTGAATCATGGGATAATGATTAACATTGCCCCCAAAAGAGTACTTTCTTGAAAGAAGCTCCAGAGTGGCACTGGCAATTTGGATTTCTGCTTTTAACACATTCTACAGTTTATGACTCACTTCTTCCTGTACAAACTTCCAGGTTGCTATGCTGAGTACACCATCACTCTCTTTTAAATTATATAATACCATAGTCAAGTCAAACAGTTGAGACTCCATGATAATATTTACATTGAAGTGGAAGAGGCCTGAGAGAGGAAAAAGGTGTGGGGAAACCACTGTTGGGTCCCTGTGGTCCCCCGGAAAAGATTCTGTTAAAAATGTAAAATAATGTTTGTATCTGAGTCATGCTTGGAATCAATAAAAGACTTACAGTTCAGTCAAGAATGTAGACAATGTTTTATTTTTAATTGTCACTCAGGTTATACTAGGCTCAGCATCAGAAGACATTTTGGCTGGAAGAATTTCATTCCATTTAGCTAAATGAAAGGAAATTAGCATGGATTTTTTCTTGCAAGTTTCACTTTCAGTTGGATGTTATCAATTGATAAAACAGTGCTAAGTATTGGTCCAGTAAAAGATTTATTTTGAGAGTTTAATGCAGATGAAAATAATAAATAGTTTAGCTATATTCCATCTGTTTTTATCAGTGTCCTTTAAACTCAGGATTTCTAAGATAAAAATAAAATTCCCATACCCTCATACATGTAAAATATTTTTGTTTCAAAATAACTATTAGGTCTTAAAAAAGGAGGTAATATTAGGAGAAAAAGTTCTAATTTTGAGAGAGACATTCTCCCTCTTCTTTTATGGGACACTCTGGTGTGGGTGGAAAGGAGGAGTCCCTTTTTTCTCCCAAGCTTTTCTAGCAGTGATAGAAAGATACAACATCGATGACAACTAATGTGAAGCCCACAGTTTTAAAAGCCAGGGTGTGGGAGAACAGGCTGCACAAACAGCCTATCATCTTATGTTATTATTAGGTTGGTACAAAAGTAATTGCGGTTTTTGCATTGTTGAAATTAGCCATTTGATATTGGAATACATTCTTAAATAAATGTGAATATGTTATACATCATTTTAATGCACACTTCTTTATGTTTTTTGCTAATGAATTATTAGTTGCTGTTATTTATTTATTAGACTATGGAAATGATATTAGACAAGAAGCAAATTTGCATGATTTTATTATTTGAGTTCAAAATGGGTCATAAGGCAGGAGAGACAACTTGCAACATCAACAATACATTTGGCCTAGGAACTGCTAACCAATGTACAGTGCAGTGGTGGTTCAAGAAGTTTTGCAAAGGAAACAAAAGCATTGAAGATGAGGAGTGTAGTGGCCGGCCATCGGAAGTTGATAATGACCAATTGAGAGCAATCATCGAAGCTGATCTTCTTACATGAGAAGTTGCCAAAGAACTCAGTGTTGACCGTTCTATGGTCCTTTGGCATTTGAAGCAAATTGGAAAGGTGAAGAACGCTCAATACGTGGGTGCCTCTTGAGCTGACTGGAAATAAAAAATATCATCATTTTGAAGTGTTGTCGTCTCTTATTCTATGCAACAACAACAAACCATTTCTCAATTGGATTGTGACATGTGACAAAAAGTGAATTTTATATGACAACCGGTGATGACCACTCAGTGGTTGGACCAAGAAGAAGCTCCAAAGCACTTCTCAAAGCCAAACTTGCACCAGAAGGTCATGGTCATGGTTCGGTGGTCTGCTGCTATTCTGATCCACTACAGTTTTCTGGATCTTGGCGAAACCATTACATTGGTGAAGTATGCTCAGCAAATCAGTAAGATGCACCGAACTGCAATGCCTGCAGTTGCCATTGGTCAACAGAAAGGGCTCAATTCTTCTCCACGAAAATGCCCAACTGCATGTCGCACAACCAATGCTTCAAAAGTTGAACGAATTGGGCTACAAAGTTTTGCCTTATCTGCGATATTCACCTGACCTCCCATCAACCAACTACCACTTCTTCAAGCATCTGGACAACTTTCCACAGGGAAAATGCTTCCACAACCAGCAGGACACAGAAAATGCTTTCCTAGAGTTTGTCAAATCCTGAAGCACAGATTTTTACGCTACAGGAATAAATGAACTTATTTTTCATTGGCAAAAATGTGTTGATGGTAAGGGTTTCTATTTTGATTAATAAAGATGTGTTTGAACCTAGTTATAATGATTTAAAATTCATGGTCCAAAACCGCAATTAGTTTCACACTAACCTAATAAATTTGTCCTTATGAAGTGCATGATTCCTTCACTCCCAATAATAGATGCTACTATTTATCATGCTTTTACTAAGTACCATATGTATTTCAAAATACTTTATGAATATTCACAGACCCCAGGAAAGGTACTATTTCTATCCTCAATAGCAAATGAAGAAATAAAGGAGCAGAGAGGTAACATGACTTGCCTGAGGTTATCCAGCTGATAATGGCAGATCCATAACTTGAGTCCATAAACTTTTGCCTCAGAGCCTGTGCTTAATCTCTGCAATACCAAGAGATTCTGATAAGCTCCTCAGTGGTTCATTCTATCCTCTTTCTGCACCCAAGAGGAAATTCTCTTGCCTTGATGGCTTACCTGTTTCTGATGTTTATATAATGTTGTATTTGGAGGGTCCTTACATTTGGATTGGCTCCAAGTCAATGCAGAATTATCATCTGAACATGATATTTGCTACATTATTGTAGACATATCAGGTAGCTACTGCTGTTTAACAAGCCATTCCAAATTGTAGTGACTTAAAGCAACAACAATTTATTATTTATAATACCTTACCGAGTTGTTTGTACAGTGCTGCCAACATAAGCTCAAGGTGGCAAGTTCAGGAACTTGTCAGGTTTTGGGTATGACAACAACTCTGATGACCATTCCAGAAAAAAGTTCCAAAATTGCTTTGAAAGGTAGACTAGGCGTTGGCATCAGTGCATAGCTTCCAAGGGGAGTACTTCGAAGGTGACCCTAGTGATATTCAGCAATGAGGTATGTAACATTTTTTCTAGGATGAGTTGGTGAAATTAATTGTCTGACCTCATATGTGGATTGAGTGGGTGGTTCCTTAGCTGTTTTCCCCTGGACTAACTTAAGCAGCTTAATTCAGCTGGAAGCTGGCTGGGCTGGAAGGTCCAAGGTGGTCTCATTCACATGGCTGGCAGTGGTGCTAACTGTGACTGGAGCTCCTTAGATCTGCTCTATATGGCCTCTTCTCATTCAGTAGGCTAGAGCAACTTCCTTACCTAGCAGTCTAAGAGGGCAAAAGTGGAAGCTGTAAGGTCTTGTAAGGTCTAGCCTTGAAAGTTGGGTAACATCACTTCCACAGCCTTCTGTTGGTCGAGGCAAGTCATAAGGCCAACCCAGATTCCAGACATGATAAAATAGTTTCCATCTCTTTATGGGAGAACAACAAAGTCACATTGCCAAGGGACATTCATTCCTGGATGAGAGGAATGTATGGTCAATTTTTGCAATCTACTATAGTAGACAACATTGATAGAGAATAACTATTAAAATGATCATTAATTTCTAAATGATCATAGCAAAATATATTAATAGTTTTTACAATATTATATTTACAATGTTATCTTTAAAGCTTTGGAAGTCACTCAGCATCTTATTCAGGGTTCTCATTAAGACATTGATAGTCATTGTGTTAAACGAATGTTAGCTATGGAATTGGGGGACACTTCTGGATTGTTATCAAATTACATGTGAGTGAGAAGAATGAATAAATGTATTAAGAAAAATAACTTCTGTCTAGTTGTCTGCATCTTGGAGGGAATATTGCAACTATGAAAAGGTATAAATGTTTGATATTTTGATATCTCTATATAGACAGTGAACTAGAAAATTAAGAAAGTCATATTCATCTATATCTATATGTACATGTACATCTATATCTATACATGGCTGCCCAGAAAGTACCCAGCCATGTAATATGAAAAATATTGGCATTTATGGTTGCATTTTTTCTGGACACCCATATTATATATATGAATACATGTATTAAAATGTACATTTTTAAATTTTGGCTTCAATCATGTAGACAGTTCAAGTCTTGCTTTCAGACTTTGCCTGAGTTTGAAGGTAGCTGTGAAAGCAGAAAAGTAACACATACTACTGTGAACAGGTCATTTTAACATTATTTCTAGTAGGATTGAATGCAAAAGCCCATAATTGCCAGCTTTTAAACATTACACTGGGTGAAGGCAAAGTTTACCTAAGTACCTGAAATACTATTAGTGTACCTGGAACCTGACCTCTTATGATTCATTTGCTGAATCCTTAGTGTTTTTTGTAAGAATTTATTTTTTATTAAAAAAAATTTTTTTTTTAAATTGAGGTTTGGCATTTAGCTAGGAACTAGGAAAACAACCTGTTGTTTACACAGAGAAGGGAAGAAAATCCCTGTCTTTAGCTGAAAACAGAGCAGCTTTACCTCCCTCAGCCCTGAAATGTGAGCATGCAAGTTCACATCTATTCAGCAGCCCCCCCAGCCTTTCACAAGCACCAGGCTCATTTTAAGGGCATGTGAAGTACAAGACCACCAGGAGAACCCCACTATTGTATTCTCAAATCCAGAGCTTTACTGGTATTTGCTGAAGGTAGAGCCTGTCTTCATGGTGCCAGATCCACATGGAGGCCAAGAGACAGGCTCTGGATTCAGGCCTGTTTGTTCCTAATGGGCTATGTTAACTGGGGAATTTACTCCTTCTCTCTCCGGGCCTCAGGTTCCACATCTGTAAAATGGATCTGTATAGTGCCTGCCCTGTGGGGTTGCCTCGAGGGCTACAACAAACTTTCCTTTAAATGCCCTTAGCCCAGGGCCTGGAGGATGACCATTATTGGCAATTATTATTTAATTTTGAAATTATGGGTTTGTAGGTTGACCACATGTCCTGTTTTAAACAGGATGAAAAACAATAGTACTGTCCCATTTCAATCAGTACACATGACCAGCCTAGTCTCACAGGGCTAAATTCAAGGTGTCAGTAGGCTGACCCCATGTGCTGATTAAAACAGGACAGTATCGTTGTTTTCTGTCCCATTTAAAGTGGGACGTCTGGTCAGCCCATGTCTTTGAGATCCACAAAGATAGTAGACTTCAGGGTTTTTCACTAGAGATATTACACCCAAATTGTTTGCAGAACTTTCAGGCTGATAATATCACTTTTTTCCTTTGTCCCATTGTATGCAGCTAATCTGATGAAAAATAATTTAGTCATATTCCTTTAGCAACTCATCAAGTGAAAAACTCATGAAATATTTTTTAACTGACTTGATCTACATGGTCAAAAGAGTTGATTTGAAAGGATTGGTCTCTCTGTGTTATGCAGGGTGCTTCTGGGCTATTGACTTGTGCTTAGAAGGACTCCAGGCTGGTTTAATGCTCTGTTGTTGGTCTCTTGGAATTCTTAACAATTGCATGGGGCCCTGAAATTGGGCAGATGGTCCTGGTCCTAGGAAAGGCATTTTAAAAGACAGTGAAGGCTGAGATAGTCCTGTAGAAGATTGATCAGGACACTTGCTTGGCCCATGGACTTGCCTGTGACATCAGAGCCTGTGGGAGAGAGGAAGAACAGATTTTTCTGGATATCATAGTGGTTAGCTTTTTAGTTTCCTCCTTGACAAAATTTATACACACACACACACACACACACACACACACACACACACACACAAGACCGTAACAGAGCTTTTCCAACTTGTATAAACAATTTCATATTCTTTGAGACAGTTCTACATATCTTTTCTTTTGGTAAATATTTATTTAATGCTAGGGTGAGGAAGGATTTTCCTGGTATGAAAAACACAAATCACAAAGGAAAAGTTAGAGATCTGCCTACATACAAACAAAAAGTCAGCTTATTTAAAAGTATTATAAATCTAGTTGGAAAACAAAGGGTACTTTTGGAATAAAATCAATCAGTAGGGGAAAGATGATCATTGCATCAGAAAATGGGCAATTGAGGATAGTAACAGGATTTGTAGAACAGCCACAAAGGGTAAGAGCAAGTGTGCAGAAAGAAAGGGAAACCTAAATGCTCCTTACCAGTAATCAAAGAAAGGCAAAATAAAACCAGTTACCATTTTTTTTCTTGCTCACGGCATATGTAAAGATTCTTTTAAAACAAGGAGGAGTTTGGGGCAGGGGTCATGGTGGTCTGCAGAGGGAGGAGAGATTGGTCCTGCTGTTTTGGAGTCCAATCTGATGACAGCACAGGGTGGGGCCCTCAGGAAGCAGACTCAGATGGAGAGGAGCATGAGAGGTGCCCATCTGGGATTGCTTGTGGGATCTGCCCTGGGAAGAAAGGAAGCAGGAGTGGCTGGGGGAGAGCTGGGCTGGGGTATGTGGGAGAGACCTCTGAAAACAGAGTGGCCCTCCAGGGCTGTCCCAACTTCAGGTGAGGTCATTGGCACTTGACATCCCTGAGGTGAGCCACATTGGGAAAGGGTGGCAGGAGGCTCTCTGCAGCTAAGGTACCCCCTAAATTAGGCTGTATGGACTGTGTGCTTGAAGCACTCCCAGCAGCTATGTGGTGGATGCTCTGCTCCCACATCTCACATCATCAGGTGCGGAGAGCAGAGAATCTACCAGGTCAAGAACATTTGGGGACAGATGGCACTCCCTGGTGCTTTACCAAGCTTCTCAAGGGCAAGTATAGGGTTTAGTGGCTGTAGCCAATTGCACAAGGAGAACAGAACTGGGGTGTGGACACTTCCATCTGTCAGTTGAGGAGAAGCTGTTTCACCCTTGACCCACTGTGAGCCCCAGGACCAAAGGTCATGCTCCTTGCTACCAGTTGCAGATTTCCTTGTTGGGTTTCTTGCAGCTTCATTAGGCTTACCTACAGTTATCAGTATACAGTGTGCTTACATTATTATAAAATAACTATGTGTGCTAAACAAAGGGCTAAAAGTATATATAACAAAATATTAAAAATGCATTTCAAAGTGGTGGGAGTTTTTAAAAAAAATCTTTGTTTATTTGTATTTTGAACACTTTTCAATAAAAATCATGTTCATTTAATAAGACCAAATAATACTTTTTATTTTTACTGAAAGTAGTGTAAGAGGAATAAATGCAAAAATAGAATAACTTAAATATAAGTTACTAAAAATGTGGGACTATGACATTAGGAATGAAGAAGACTTAGAATAAAACATTTTTTAAATGCAAGGAGAGTATGTATTAGAAGAGAACAGAAAAAGAATAAAGTAGGGAGAATATAAAAAAGCGAGAAGATAAACGATGATATATAGAGAGATGTGGTGAGAAAAATATAGAAAATAACTTTTCTTTATTAATACAATTTTTATTCTGTGAAACAGAAAATTATGTTAGAATGCAAAGGTTGATTGAGAAAACACTCAAAATGAGAAGAAATCAATTTAAAAAATTTCATACTTCAATAGTAATAACATTCTATTTAATACCGGAATTTGAATTTTCAAAAGAAAGTTATTAATTTTTTAAAAGAAAAACATTTACAAATTTTGTTAGAAAAATTTAGGCAAAATGTTTTAATCTTCCACTATTCAAACATTTTTGCCATTAGTAGGGATGTAGGACAATAGCATGTTATTAGTACAAGAACAGGAAACAGTAAAATGGAAAATATAACTTAAACTAGAAAATAAATTAACCAGCTTAATTTTATTAAGCGGACAGGGAGAAGGAAAACATTAGTGGGAATGAAATTTAGTCATGTTGAAAAATTTCCCAATAACCTAAGACATTGGTTTTCAAATGTTTTAAGTTCCAGAACTGTTTTATTTTGTTTTCTAAAGGGAATCTTTCTGCAGAAACCCAGTGAGTGTAGTAGGTAATGAGATAATGATGGATTGATTGATTGGCTGATGGTGAGGACTGCACAGCACCTCTCCTAGCAGTTACACAATCTTCTTTCTTTTTTTCTATTCTTCCAACATTCCCCTTTTCAACCCAAAGTATAAACTAGTACTTATACCAGATCTGATAGCCCTTGAGATGCCCCCACCTGGCACCCTTCTCCAACTGTTCATTTCAGTCCATACAATTGAGCAAGTACTACATCTAAATTTTCTCCACAGGCACAGAAAGATGCCCCTCAAATGTTGGAGAGTCTCATTTATGCGTGGAAAACAAGTCCAAAACACACTAATATTGCCTTCTCATTAGGAAGATTTAAATTCCCAGAGGAGACTATCTAATTCATTCACTGAACTGTGCATGTTATGGGTTGAATTTTGTTAGTCAAAAAGGTAAGTTGAAATCTTAGTCTCTGGTACTTGCAAAAGTGATCTTATTTGGAAATAGGGTCTTTGAAAATGTAATCAAGTTATGATGAGGTCATTAGGGTAGACTATAATCCAATGTGACAGATGTCCATACAAGAAGAAAACATGTGAAAACAGACACACACAAGGAAGAAGCTCTGTGTTGATGGAGACAGACATTGGAGAGATGCAGCTACAAGCCAAGGAGTTGACGACCACCCTCAGAAACTAAGAAGCAAGGACCTATTCTCCCCAGACTCTCAGAGGGAATCTGGTCCTGCTGATCCGTAGACTCCAGGCCTAAGAGAGGGTAAACTTCTGTTGTTTTAAGCCATCCAGATTGTGGTAAGTTGTCACAGCAGCCACAGAAAACTAATGTAGTACTCAAGATTTTAATCCTGGATAATTTCTATTTTTAATAAGAATTTTATTTATTTATTTGTGTTAATAATAATTTTAAAAGGAAGGGAAAACATTTTTTCTCAACATCTTAAGGAAAGCTGAGCTGCTCAAAGGCAGTCCTATGCCTTATTTTTCTTTCCACTCATGAAGTTTGTCACACTGTGCCTGGTACATATTGCTAAATTATTTACTAATAGTGAGTGAACCAACTGGAAGCTCCCTGAGTCAAGTCCTAATTGCTCAAGGGTTATAACTTGTGTTTATACAATGCAGAAATAATTATCTTAGAAGGGTAAATTTCTGTCAATTGTCTAAATTTGGGGGCTTGTGTGAGGCTAACGATGTTTTCAGAGGTGAAACAAAGAAAAATTCTGTCACAGGGAGTTTATACTATGACTTTGGATATATGTAAATTAAATTGATGTAGCACAAGCAACTTTTTAAAAAATTTATTTTTAATTATATTTGACATACACTATTTATATTAGTTTCAGGTATACAACATAGTGATTCAGAATTTAGAATATATACTTTATGAAGTGATCACCATGAAAGTGTAGTACTTTTTTTGGCATCATACATCATTATTACAATATTATTGATTATATTCCCTGTGCTCCAATAACGTTTTATTAAGGGTTCATGCTTTTTGAAGTTTACTTTTAACCGTAATTTGAGCCCGAACTATGGTAACAGTTGAGGAACCCAAGATGAAGGTGTCTGGGGAAATTGCCTCTCTTCCCATCGGAAGGGGCCACCCTGTGAGTTAATCTGATTCCCAGATGGTACAAGTTCAGGTACCTTTTGCCTTTGGTTCCATCATTCATTCCCATTCAGTTAAAAATACATGAATGAGCAAATGAAATGCTTGGTTTTCTCAGGCACTTTGATGGGTGCTGAGGGCTTTCACATACATCCATATGTATTTTTTCCAATTGCAGGATTTTTATTGAATTACTATTTTTTTCTGTTAACTTTTTTAATGTTATGTCATTCTAGAATTTAAAAAAAAGTTTTAAAAATGATACAAAGGTTTTCTATAAACTCTTCATTGAGATTCCTCAGATTTATATCCAAATAGCTCAAATGTGCATTTCCGTTTACGGTTAAGGGCATTTTCTTCTGAAACTATGGCACAATCAGTAAAATCAGGAAATTGACATTATACTATTATCTAACTGATGGGCCTTATTCAAATTTTGCCAGTTATTCCTTTTATCTGCTCAGGATCCAATCTGGCATCACTTATTGCTTTCTGTTATGTATCTGGTTAGCCTCCTTACGCTGTTTCTCAGTTCCTTGGTCCTTGTATTTCATAAACTTGAGATTTTTGAGTGCAAGTCAGTTGTTTTGTAGAATGTTCTTCAATTTGGGTTTTTCTGATGTTTTATCATGATGAGATTCAGGTTATGAATTTTTGACGAGAATGTCATGGAAGTGAAGCTGTCTTCATTTCAATGTATTGTACCATGAGGCAGATGCTGTCCAATTGTCTCATTATTTCTGTATGTTATGAGCTGAATTGTGTCCCCCTGCCAATTCATGTTAACATCCTAACTGCAAGTATCTTAGAATGTGACTATATTTAGAGACAGGGTCTTTGCAGGAGTAATTGCATTAATATGAGGCCATCAGGGTTGTCCTTATTCAATGTGGCTGGCATACTGCTAAAAAGAGGAAATCTGGACACAGATACATATTGAAGGAAGGTGTTGTGAAGACACAGCGAGAGGATCTCCATCTATAAGCCAAGGAGAAAGGCCTGGAAAGACAAATCCTTCTCTCAT
This sequence comes from Lyroderma lyra, assembly GCA_004026885.1. Taxonomy (NCBI): domain Eukaryota; kingdom Metazoa; phylum Chordata; class Mammalia; order Chiroptera; family Megadermatidae; genus Lyroderma; species Lyroderma lyra. The sequence continues at coordinate 42,841 of PVJL010000078.1, read as the reverse complement.
GGCCCTCAGAAGGAACCAGCCTCCAGAACTGTGAGGAATAAATTTCTGGTGTTTAAGACCACCCGGTCTGCAGTATGTTGTATCAACCCTAGCAAACTAACATACAACTTAACTTTGATCACTTGGTAATGTGGTGCCTATCAGTTTTGTCTACTGCAAAGTTACTAGTTATCCCTTTTCTATTAATAATATCTTGTGAGGAGACACTCAGACTATTCAAATATCTGTTCCTCATCATGCTTTCACCCCATTTACTCTAGCATTCACTGATAATTTTTGCCTGAGATGGCGAATACTGTGCTGGTTATCAAATATATTTTTAAAATAAACTATTTTATCAAAGTAAAACATACACAGAAAAGTACACACATCAGAAGTTTAGAGCTCAGTTAATGTTCACAGAGTGAGCACATTTGTGTGGTTTCTCACTGACTCAAAGAGTAGAACACTATCAGCACCCAGAAACCTCCATATGCTCCTTCTTGGTCTACACTCCACATTTCCTCAATGCTAAATACTGTCATGATTTCTAACATCAAATATTAGTTTTGCCTGATATAGGGATTTATATTAATGCAATAATTCATTATGGATTGCTTTGTGTCTGGCTTCTCTCAGTCAATATTTATTTTCATTTACTGTCTAATATTCCATTGTATGACTATATCTTTGTTTATCCATTATAATGTTGATAAATATTTGGGTAGTTTTCAGTTTAGGGCTGTTATGCATAAAGCTATTGTGAATATTTTTAAAAGTCTTCATTGCCATTTTTAAATTTTGATTTGATAAATATCTAGAAGTCAGATTTCTAGGTCATAGAACATACAAAGGTCTATGAGGAACGCTGAACTCTTTTCCCAAATTGTTGTCTAACACACTCCACCAGCGAAGACTGAACATTTTAGTTACTCCATCTCCTCAACTACCCAGAGTAATTTTCATTTTTTAATTTTATCTATTAGAGTGGGTGTATTATATTGTGATTTAATCTGTATTTTCCTGATGACTAATGATGTCTGTCAAATACCACTTATATTCTTATCGATATTTGTATATTTTCTTTAGTAAAGTGCTGTGCAAAGTTTTTGCCTATGTTTTAATTGGGTTGTTAGTCTTTTTCTGATTGACTTGCAAGAATTGTTTGTATTTTCTGTTTTTGTTTCATATATATTTCTTTTATTTAAGTTTTTAGTAGTTGCTCTATAGCTAAAAATATGCTTCCTTCCATGATCAGAGTTTACTTAAGGTCAATGTTGCATCATTTCCCATTGTGTACTTTACATCTGGCCTGATACATCTCACATCCCTCCTTAAATATGTAATAATTGTGCAATAGTAAAATTTATTTAATCTGTTCTCCTGTCATTTTTGTAAGTTTTATTTTTACATACATTATAAATCTTATCTTACCATGTTATATTTTTCTTTGTTAGTTGTATTTTAAGGAAATTATGAGAAGAAACAAAACCTTCATGTTATTTTATATCCGTCCATTCATTTCTCATTTCTCATGCCCTTTTTCTTCCCTGTAGATCCAAGTTTCTATCTGGTATTAATTTCCTTCACCTTGAAGGACATTATTTCATATTTTTGTACTACTTACTGGTCTGCTGGAGATAAAAATTTTCAGTTTTTATTTTATCTGAAAATGTCTTTAGTTTACCTTCAATTTTGAAGGGTATTTTCACTGGATATTGAGTTCTGGGCTGACAGTTTCCCCTGCTCCCCATCCCCCCTTGATTCTCCCCAGCACTTAAAAAATATATTGTTCTATTGTCCTTTGGCCCCTATTATTTATGATGTGCAGTCAGCTGTCATTTGTATTTTTTCCCTTCATGTACTGTGCCTTTCCCCCCTTTTCTGGTTTTAATATTTCCTCTATTTTTTTTTAAACAACTTAGGTTTCCTCTTCATCTTTGATTTTTAGCTTGTCTGACATTTGTTAACCTTTTAGAGATTTTATTAACCACTTCCCCTTTTTACCTATCACCCCAACCCCCTTCTGTCTGGCAACCATCAAAATGATCTTTATATCTATGACTTTGTTTCTGTTTTTTTGTTCATTTATTTTGCTTTTTAAATTTCACTTATATATGAAATCTTACTGCATTTGTCTTTCTCTGACTATTCCACTCAACAAAATACTCTCTAGGTCCATCCATGTTGTTGCATGTGGTAAGATTTTATTTATTTATTTATTTTTTATGGCTGAGAAATATTCTGTTGTGTATAAGTAACACCTATTATTTATTCATTCATCCATTAAAGGACACTCAGTTTGCCTCCATATCTTGGCTACTCTAAATAATGCTGTATGAACATATGGTTGTACACATCTCTTCAAAGTAGTGTTTTGGGTTTTTTCAGATAAATACCCAGAAATAGAATTACTGGGTTCTTCTTTATCTCTTGCTATAGTCTTTGTTTTTTTTTTTTGCTTTTTGGATGTGGGTAGCTCCCTGACTGGGAATCGAACCCAGGCCGCAGCACTGACAGCGCCAGCGCTGAAGCCTTAAGCCACTACACCATCAGGGAACTCCCTTTGTTTTAAGGTCTATTTTGTTTGATGCAAGCATTGCTCTCAACTTTTTGTTTGTTTCCATTTTCATGAAATATCTTTTTGCATTTCTTTATTTTCAGTCTATGTGTGTCTTTCTATCTGAAGTATTGTAGGTAGCATATGTAAGGGGCTTGTGTTCAATCTTTTCAGCCACTTTATGTCTTCTCATTGGAGCATTTGATCCATTTACATGTAAGAAATTTTTTATAAATATGTAGTCATTGTCATTTTATTATTCATATATTTGATTGTCCCCGCCACCCTTCTTCTGCTTACAGAAGTCCCTTTAACATTTCTTGTAAGACTGGTTTGGTAGCGATGAACTCCTTTAGCTTTTTCTTGTCTGAGATGTTCTTTATCTGTTCTGCAATTCTAAATAATATCTTTGCTGGGTAGAGTAATCTTGGTTGTAGGTCCTTGCTTTTCATCACTTTAGATATTTCTTGTCAATTCCTTCTGGCCTGCAAAGTTTCTGTTGAGAAATCAGCTGATTTCTCAGTTGTATGGGATTTCCCTTGAAGGTAACTGTTTCTCTCTTGCTTTTAAGTTTCCTTCTTTGTCTTTAACCTTTGAAATTTTAATTATGACATGTCTTGGTGTGGGCCAACTTGGTTTCATCTTGTTTGGGACTCTCAGCACTTCCTGGGCTTGCATGTCTATTTCTTTCACCAGGTTAGGGTAGTTTTCTCTCATTATTTCTGCAAATAAGCTTTCAATTTTTTGCTCTTTCTCTTCCCTTTCTGGTACCCCTATGATGGAAATGTTGGTATGCTTGATGTTGACTCTGAGGTTCTTTTAAACTGTCCTCAGTTTCATTTATTTATTTAGTTATTTATTTATTTATTCATTCATTTTTGCTGTTCTGATTGGGTGTTTTCTGCTACCTTATCATCCAAATCCCTGATTCAGTCTTCTGCTTAATCTAATCTACTGTTGATTTCCTCTAATGTAGTCTTCATTTCACTTATTCTGTTCTTCCTTTCTAACTGCGTCTTTTTAATGTTTTCTATCTCCATTTTTATGGTTTTATTTTTTTGTCTCTGTTGATGTTCTCAGTGAGATCATTGAGTATCCTTATAACCAGAGCATTGAGCTCTGCATCTGGTACATTGCTTGTCACCATTTTGTGTAGTTCTTTTTCTAGAGCTTTGCTTTGATCTTTCATTTGAGATGTTTCCCCACCTAATTTTGGCTACTGTCCTATGTTTATTTCTATGTTTCTTGGTCTTAGTAGCGTGGCTTTATGTGGGATGCAATGGCACAATCTCCCTGGTTACCTGAACCGGGTGCTCCAGGTGTGTCCCTTGTGTGGGTTTGTGGAGCTGGTTGGGTGGTGCTTTGGTGTGATCTGAACCAGGTCACCACGTGTGTTGTTTTGGAGGCCTCTTGGGAAGGGATCTGGTGCATGCCAAGTTCAGCCACTGTCTGTGTCCTGCCTGGGGTCACTTGATGCAAACTATTATATAAAGTGATCTGCAGATGCTTGTGCTGGGCTTGGAGGTGTCTAGGGGAGTGTAAGCTGTGAACTGAGGCTGGGTTTGGGATTTCCTAGCAAGAGGTACAGAGCATGCCAAGGCTATATGCTGCTTGTCTGAGGTTTGTAAACCTTTTAGAGATTTTATTAATATGAAAGTCCACAGCATGAGCCAAGACAGGCCATTTGTATGGAAAAGCTGGAAGCAGCTTTGGTGGGCCTGCAATTTGAGTGTGGTGGGATCTCAGGGAATCTCTAGGGTGGGGAAAATGGTATTAGCTTGGTTGATAGAGACTCAGACTTGGGCCCTGCCCATGTGTGAAGGGTGGGTTGGGGGAGGACTCAAGAAAGGAACAATGGCTTCTGCCAGCACTTCTGTCTTGGAGAAAGCTGTCCCTCCAACCCTCACCCTGAAGCCAGACAATTCAGTTTCTTTTCATATGTTCCTGGCACCTTTCAAGCTACTGTTTCAGTGCTGGAGCTCAGAGTGAGTGAGTCCATCACTGAGTAAGTCTGTGTTCAAGCCATTTATGAGGAAGCCTGGAACTCCAGCAGCCCTCCGTGTCATTCAGTCATATTATTCCTGGTTTTCACAGCCAGAGTTATAGGGATGTCTTTTCCTGGCACTGACAGAGACCCCCTCATTCCTCAGGGTGATTCTCAGCTGTGGCTATATTTCCCATTTCTTAACCACCACACATGGGTATGAGACCAGCCCTATTCGAGTTACCCTTCACTACTACCAGTCTTGACATGGCTTTTTCTGTATATCCTCAGTTATAGGACTTCTGTTTAGCTAGACTTCACGTGATTCTCAATGATGGTTCTTCTGTAGTCTAGTTGTAATTTTGATGTGATCCCTAGCTGTGGGAAGCACATTACCTATCTATTTCCCCATCTTGATGAAAAATCTAGTTATCTTTTTTCTAGCTTAATACAACTGTGATCAGAAAACATGCCCTTTTTTAGTTTAAAACCTCTGAAATTTATTGAGACTTGTTCTGTGACCCTTTCACACTTAATTTTACTTTAACATTTACATTTCTAATTTTCCATGTGAGTTCAAAAATCTATGTTCTGGAATTTTCTATCCATATTTACTAAGTCAAGTTTGCTAATTGTCTCATTGAAATCTTTATCCTTACTGAATTTCTTTCCCGTTTACTTTATTTAACAGCACTATGAAAGGCTAGATGTGATTTCCTTTGTATGATTTTTTTCTACTTGGGTGCATATCCCTTACAAATCTAACACTTGATGTCTTACATCAATTTTGGAAAGTCTTTTGTCCTTATTTCTTTAAGTAATGCTCTGCAACACACTGTTTCTCCTTTACTTCTGAAATTCCAATTATACTGCATGTTACACTTCTTTTCTGTGTCACATATTTCTTTTATATTCTTCTTTTGTATTTTCCAACTTTCCCCCCTGTGTGCCTCAATTGGCTAATTTTTACTGATCTTTCTTCCAATTCTCCAATTCTTATCTTTTTTGAACCCATCTATTAGCATTTTTTTCAGTTTCTTTATTTTTTAGTATTAAATCTGCACTTAATTCTTTTTAATAATTGTTTTTAATTATCTCTTGAAATCTTCCTTCCTTTGTTTTCTAGAACATATTTATCACAGATATTTAAAAGTTCTTTTCTGGCAATTATGTTACCCAGATTTTCTGTAAGCTTAATTTTTTTTACTTATTTTATTTGTTTATTGTTAGACTTATTGGGGTGCCATTGGTTAGAAAGAATTACATAGGTTCTAGGTGTACAATTCTACATGCATTGTCAACTTGTTGTAAAATAAGTTCACCACCCAGTGTGAGTTCTGTTTACATCATCATATATTTAGCTCCCCCTCCCTCCTATCCCATCCCTTGCCCTTCCCCTCCCCCCTTGTGTAAGCTTAGTTTTTAAACTTGTGTATTCTTATGTTTACTCAGGTTGACTTGCCTCTTGGTATGATAAATAACATTTATTTATTTATTTATTTTTTTCTTTTTAAATTCATTTTTATTGTTAGACTTATTGGGGTGACATCCATTAGCAAGGACTACACAGGTGATAAATAACATTTAATAAATGCCAGACATCATATTCAGTAAATGTTAGAGATAAGTTGAGGCTCTGGACAGTCTTAGTTTTCTTTCCATATACTTTACTTACGTTTCATGCAGGCTGCTAAGGAAGAGGAGACCATCCTGGTTCCATCAGAAATTACATCCAGCTTTGTCTTGCTGTTGTATTTCCTATGGTCCCATCCCAAAGCCAGTGCTGTTATCTAGAGCTTCTTGATTTTGGTATGCTAATTCTAATTTTTGTTCCTTCCACCCAGCTTTGTGCAACTGCTTAAAGTGATACCTTGCATATCTCAGACTTCTGGCTATAATTTCATGCCAGGTTATCCTCCCCTCCACCCCTCGCATACTCATTTTCAGGACATAAGCTGCTGCTTTGGAATCCAGAAATCTCTGAGGGAGAAAGGCTGGACCAAATGAATACTCACCTCAGTTTTTCTTCTTTCTTGATTCTTGCTGTCTCCTTAACTCTCTGATGTCTCCAAATGGATGTTAAAATATTCTATACAACATTTTTGGTTGTTCTATGAGGGGTGGCCAAGAAAATTGTGGAACAGGGGGTTATTGAAGAGATGGGAGTACTAGTGCACACAGTTAGATTGTGTGACTTATTATTAGTGTATGTGCCAAATTTCAGCCTACTTGCATCCTTGGTTTTTCAGATATCACTAAAGAAGCACTTCAAACATGAAGCAAACCCCAAGTCTGGACAAAATTGAAGTTCACAGTATGATTAAGTTCCTCACAAAACAAGGGAAAATACCTAAAACCATTTTGGAAGAGGTGTGAGAGGTTTACAGGGACTGTTGCCTTGAGAAATCCATGGTTTACAGAGGCATAGCCTTTTCAAGCAAGGCAGAGAGTCAATTGAAGACGACCTCCACCTGGGATGCCCTATTGAGACCACTTCCTCAGACATTGTCAAAAAAGTTGAAAACTTGTAGTAAAAGATGCCATATTGAATAAAAAGCAGCTTGCAGAAATGGTTGAAGTATCACCTACAACCATTATGAATATTGTTCATCAGCATCTAAGGATGTCAAAAGTCATTGCAAAATGGGTACTGAGAATGCTCATGCTGCTTCAAAAACAATAGCGCATCTAATGTTCACAATAGTTTTTGGACCTCTGCAGAGATAACAGAGATGAAGTTTGAAAGTGGCTTGTCACTGGAGGTAAAACTCGATTTTTTCATTATAAGCCTGAGTCAAAGCAGGAGTCCATGTAGTGGCATAAAAAGGCACACTATCTCCTAAGGAATTCAAGGTGCTACAATCTGCTGAAAAACTCATGGCTACTGTTTTTTGGGACATGCAAGATATCCTGCTGATTGATTACAAGGATAATGGTGTCACAGACTGCAGAGTACTATTCCAGTCTGCTGAAACAGTTAAAAGAATCTATGAAGGAGAAAAGAAGAGGAAAATGGATAGACTGACCAGATATACCATTTTAAATGGGTCAAAAAATAGCAGTACTGTCCTGTTTCAAATGGTATGTATGATCAGCCTTTTGACACCTTGAATTTAGCCCAGAGAGACTAGGCTGACCACATGTACTGTTTGAAATGGGACAGTACCATTGTTTTCTGTCCTATTTAAAATGGTATGTCTGATGGGCCTAAAAATGGACCAAAGGGGTGCTACTTCTGCATTACAATGTGCCCATGCAGAAGAGCAGTGTTGCGTTGGCTACTCTTCATGACTGTGGCTTCCAGACATTAAACCACCCTCCCTAAAGTGTAGACCTGGCTCTGTCTGATTATTATTTGTTCCCAAGTACAAAAAAAAAAACAGCTTCAAGGGAAGAAATTTAGAAATGACAAAAAGATCAAAGCTGCAATTTGAGGGCAAAACAAAACATTTTTATTGTGAGGGTATACATAAACTTATTGAAAGATCTGAAAAGTGCATTAGGGTTAAGGGTGAATATTTTGAAAAGGAAAAATAATAAATAGTTTTGTTTTTACCCTTCTTCCCTTCATTCTATGAATTTCTTGACCACTTCTTGTATATGGAGGATTGGTTTGTTATAAACTAGTTCACCACAGATGGAACCAGGTATAAATTTTTTAGTAAAAATTCTCACTTGTCCTTATCTTGCATGTCACAAATTTGAGACTAAGAAGACTGCATGATTTTCCTAAGGTGACCTGTCTAGTTAAGTGCTGAACCAGAATGTGGACCAGGTTTTCTTCCAGTTCTTTTCAAGACTTCACAGCTCCCTGTGGCAACCACATCTAAGGACTGACAACTCAGGCATGGCAACAAAGAGAGTGTTTGAACATGTCATAAAGGGAGAGCAGAGTTGTTAGCACTGTAGCACTGATGTCTGCAGTGCTAACAAGGGTCAGCTAGCTTGTTTGTTCACCTAGCTACTGTTCTTCTCCTAAGCTTGGCTGAAGACACACTTCTGATTGAGACAGTCACATTCATCACTCATTCACGGACACAACCTAAGACTTGTGGCCACATGCATGATCACCTGCATCTAAAGGGGTACGTACAGTAGGAAAGCTTCTCAGGTGATATTGGTCTCTAGAGGTCAGTTGATTTAAGAAACTGGGCCCAGAGAGACTAGGCTGACCACATGTACTGTATCTTTATCACCTTTGAGACATATATGCAATGAGACAAATCATACTTTGGCCAAAAAGCAATTGGCTTGGCCTAAGAGGAACTAAGCACATAAGTGCTTTATTTCTAACAGCAGAAAGTACAAGCCACAGAACTCAGTTACCATTTTTCCTTCTATAGGAAGTGAGCCAACAGATATCACTAATGTGGCTTGAAATATGACCTTAGTTGGAGGCTGAATAGAGAATGCAACCTCAGGGCAGAGCATGGAAGGGGAGGCAGCAGCAGAATTAAGGGAGAAGCCAGTCTGCTATTTTGTGGGAGAGGTCAAGTCATATGACAACTTTTCAGTGGCCCTCAACCAACTTGGGATGACATAGTAATGGTTATTTCCTCCATTTCTCCCCCAGAAGTCATGGTGGCTGACTAATGGTGATTGTCAAGATGGAGGCTGGCATGAAGTTCTTGCCCAAATTCCTTCAGTCTATAGCCTCAAGAATGGGAAATACTGGCAATGTCCAGAATTAAAATAGCCCCATCAATGACCCTATCTTCTAACAAATACATGTAAGATGGACACTGATTTCCCTCCTCACGGTTTATCTCCACTTTTCATGGGGGTACAACCATGGAACAGAAACTTTCAGCCTCTCTCTTACTTTTCCCCAAAGTGAGGAGCTAATATGGTTGGTGATAGTTTTCCACCCAAGGGTGGGGCTTCTGGCCTCAACAACAAAAACAAAACAATGACAAACACCCACGCCACATTTGTTCTTCTCTCTTGTGCTACCTGTTTCATGAATCAGTAAAATATGCCAGGACTCCTTATTCTCATGCCATTAGCAGCCCAGGACAAGTTTTTCTCCTCTTCCTTTCTCTTTCTTAAAGCCCTGTGCAGGGATATGCAACTACCTTACCTGGATCTGGATGGGGGAGCCATGAAGGTGTGGGGCTCTCATTTCAGGATAGGGCTAGAAAACCCACTGTGGCCTCATATCCAATCTATAGCCTCTCTTCTAACTATTGTCAAATGGCCTACTAAAGCTATTATTTTGATCCCTATTGGGTCATGTGGCTTTCTTTGGGGAGAATCACCTTGAACCTAATCCCTCACAAGAATAGCTATTCCTACTTCTTTAGGCATTTTTACTCTCAGGGGCTGGATGTTGGTCATTTACTTGCACTTTGACAAGAGCAGGACATGCTGTTTATATTTTTTAGTGTGCTGATGCATTTAATCAACATGTAATATATAAAAGGCTGAATCACCATGTTGTAATTATAAAAATATTCTATTTTTAAGCATGTCATCTTGGTATTCTAGATTCCTAAAACATAAGTCTCAAGACATTTAAGTAAATGGATGCACCAGAACATTATTGTGAATAGCAATAAGAGAAAGAAAGAAAAGAAACCACAGAGGAAGCAGGACTGAAAAATTCAAGCAGAGGTGTGAACAAAAGCACTAGATATAATGCTGACTGGTATTCAAGCAGCCCTCTAAGCTCCTTGGGGAAAGGTGCTACCTGAAACACAAAATACAGAGGGTGCCAAAATATGTATACACATTTCAAGAAAGGAAAAAAACGATATTAAAATTGTAATACACAATATATACAAATAACAGAAGATGAATACAAGTTGTATTTGACTCCTGTAATTGCAAGAGGTGCTCAAAGTGCTTACCATCTATATCCAGACTCCTCTGATTACTGCTTGAGCAATGACCACCAAAGTGTTTGCTTGTATCACTGTGCATGGCATTTCAATTTCTTCCTGAAGTACCACCAGGGTAGCCAGTTTTCTACAGTCCACCATATCCTTTAAGGTCCCCCATAAGTAGGAATCAAGGGGTATTAAGTCAGGAGAATGTGAGGGAGAATCTAATAATGTTCTCAAATTTCAAATACCACTTCAAAATTATCTTGCGCTTCTTCAACAACAACTGTTAACTGTGCGGCCTGTTGCATGCTAGCGTTCATTTGGTTACACTAGCGTTCATTTGGTTACACTAGCATTCATTTGGTGACGCTAGCATTCATTTGATAACACCATCTTTTGAGTGAATATCATCCTACACATTGTTACCATAATTCAATTCAACTTCAAAAAGTAATACATAGGTAACATCTCTTAAAATGTGTATACAGTTTTTTGGACCCCGGCAGATATTCCCCTTACATTCCTCATACCATTTTTCTGATCTTGGTCACAAAATATTTAGAACTTCAGGTTACTGTTCAAACCAAAACTACATTATGAGAGACCTCAAAATATTTCCTCTTGAGAACTTGGCATTAATCCACTGGTGTCTTCTAAGACCACATTCCGCCCCCACCCCATCAGTTCCCATGCCTGAGCCCTCAGGGAGTGAGATCTGTGGATTTTTGGAAGAGGAACTTGAAGACTATTTGCCAGACTGCATCCTTGTCAAATCCTCATGCAGGGCAGTGACTTGAAACATCATTTACGCTATCCCAGGACACTCATCGGCAGTCATGACAATGGAATTACTATTGGAAAACCAGGCTGAATTCCTCTAACTTACATTGTAGATGGTTGTAAATTCTGCTTTGGTGAGGCCAACAGATTTTGGAACTCTGCTCTCATAAGTCACCTGCTACCTGTTCTCCTGTGCATTTGTCTGTCTGGCTCAACACTGAATCCCTAACACCTAGCAGGGAGGCCGGGCAGGTAGCAGTTACTTAATTCTATTTGCTGAACGAAAGCATGCACAATTTACCTACCAAACGCAACTTATGCTGAGTGGAAAAGTTGAGAAATTTACAGCTTTTAAAGAGGAACAAAGGTCATGGGCCAAAGGGGTGCTTCTCTGTAGGAATTGGCTTTATTTGAGGGCACCACCAATTTGCCATCTTGTCTCTAAGCCATACACGTATACTATGTGCTTGTTGGGGCATCAACACCGCTAGGTCCCCAACATCTATATGCAAAGAAAGAATTTGTTTTTCAGTCTTTGAAGAAATGACATCCAGAATGGCTTGGCAACATTCAGCAACCAAAAATTGGACAGAAAATATTCAGCAACAGAAAATATTCAAAATATTGGTGTGGTCTTTGTTTCCCCATTGAAACTCCAGGTAGCACATGGGGGCAACTTGTCCTTTTTGAAGATCCAAGAGACCCCCAACCCCTGATTCTTTCCTCCTGGTGTTCATGCTCTTCTGTCACACATCTCCCTTGGGTAACCTCTGACCCCAAGGGAGTGGAAGAACTCTGGGTGTTTCAGAATATGGATGTTTCAGTATGGACTTCTGACACCACACAAACATTTGTACTTCTAACATGTTCTTGGTTAACTTTATGTGCATAGTCAGTATTTATTTCAGCCTTTCTGTAAATGCTTATCTTTCATAGTAATCAGATCTCCTAGGACCTCTGGGCTATTTGGTCCCTCAGGAAATGTATCTGGTTTCACATTGGGAAAAATTTCCAGGATTTAACTAATTGTATTAACATAGTTATTGAATATTTTCCCCCATTCTCATTCATATTTGATATTTCTTTTATAATATATCACATGAAAAGTTTTTGCTTCTGGGTTGTCTGTGTTACTCATTGAGTTTGCCTGTGTGTTTTTACATTATTACACTGATTGGATTTTTGAGTTTTTCTAGTATGTTTTGATATGTAATCAGTTCCTTTTTGTTGTTGTTGTTCCAAAAAAAATTCTAGTTTTTCCTGCCAATTTCCTGATAAGAAAATGGGAGATTAAAAGGTGTGAAGAAATTATAGATCACAGAGGATTTTGTAGATGTTAAGCAGATAGTTAATTTTTTTCTTGTGCTTCATTCAAAATTTGTGCTTTTCTTTTCTGCTTCTACTCCTCTTCCTTCTTTTCTGTTTTCATCTGTCTTCCTCTCTTCTTGAGTTTGTATTTCTCACTTATTGATTTGCTTGTGTGCTCTGGATCTTTTCTGTATTTACTATCTCTTATTTCAGAGTTATTTACAATCTTAATATTTTTTATTAGTCAAACATGTTTTATTTAAAAAGAAAGAGAAAACAACCTTTAATCAGAAAGTTGGATTAAATTCAATAATAACTCAAGTTCTCAGAAACCTAGCAGGGGGAAAACCAACAGGTGCATCAGAGAAAAGCATGCAGCTCTGACGATTCTTTAGTGGAAAGGTAGGTTGCATGCTTATACAAGCTGGCCTAATAATTATAAAACCCAAGTTTTGTTTTTCAAAAGTAGGTTTCAAGATCTACCAAAGAAACCATACAGACACTCCCAACAGTACAAAATTTTAACAATGAAGTTTAAGGACCTAAGAAAATCCAAATATGACAATATACATGAATTATTTATAAAATAAGTCTTTCAATCCTAGAAAGCTAAAATGAGGAGACCTTATGAATGGTAACACACATGAAACAAGGGCTGATAACATGGAACAACCCTAGACATTTTTTCAATGACTAAGCTATAAAATGACAGCTCAGGATAATATTAACAAGTAGCATTTCCTCTGGTTATCCATCAATATGTATAAAACTAGGGTAAATTTTTTCTACCCAATCATCATCATTTCCTGCTTTTTACCTTTTCCCTAATTTTCTTTTCTTTAAATTATTTTTATTTTTATTGTTAGACTTACTGGGGTGACATCTGTTAGCAAGGATTACACAAGTTTCAGGCATACAATTCTACAGTGCATTGTCAACTTGTATAATAAGCTCACCACCCAGTGTGAGTTCTCTTTTCATCACCTCATATTTAGCTCCCCTCCCTCCTTTCCCATCCCCTCCTCCTTCTCTCATCCCCTCCCCATTTGTCCCCAAATAAACATTAATCTATTGATTGTGTCCATGGGTTTTTTGCCTAATTTTCTTTAGCAACAGTTTTCCTTTGGTTTGACCAGTTGAACTCAAATGGTTTGGAATCTAAACTGAGTATTAATTCTTATTGTAATGGCACTTGGAAAACACAATCCTAGAAAAGGCAAATTGTAGCTGAAGTGTTCTGACATAGTTAAGTAGCTATTCTCAAAATGATAACATTCCCCATGTTAATCACTAGGCTAATGGCTTCTTTTATGCTAGATCACTTGACCCAGCATGACACTGGTTGCTCCCTGGTGAGAGGTACTGCAGAGTTCTGTGCTCAAACACAGACTCATTTAAGATTTCAGTGAATACAAAATGTCATTCAAAACAATTTCATTAGAATAAATAGAAAACTTTGCATTTCTATTGGCCTCTTGAACTGTCATGGAGTACTGTTCATAACACAGAAGATACAACAGTTACTTAGTTGCCACTCCAAGCTCCTTAGACTTCAGTACTTACCATTCCTCAAGCTTCAGCACCACCGTTTTTTTTCCCCAGCAATATTGGTATTCTTCATTGCCATTGTCATGGGACCAATACCCCCAGGGATTGGAATGATGTAACTGGCTTTCTTTCTGACTCTTTCAAAATCCACATCTCCAACCAATTTAGGTTTAGCAGTGGTGGAATCTTGTATTCTGTTTATTCCCACATCAGTGATGACTACTCCTTCCTTTATCATAGTTGCTGTGATCAGATTTGGAATGCCTGCAGTGGAGGCCACAATGTCTGCAAGAATTATGTTTCTTCAGCTGTTCTTTAGGAGTGTATCGATGAGATATTATAACAGTGGCATCACCTCCAGGACATTTATGCACCCCATTTGTGTGTAGTAACATTGCAATGAGCATTTGAACATTTTTTGATCTTCTAGCTACAACCATATTCTTCCCTTAGGGCTGGAATGCCAAGTTGCTTATTTATTTCCCCATACCCCACGGGGTAGCTGGTAACCTGGAATACTGGTCCAAATACAGTTGCCCTATGTTAATTACATGAAAGCCACCAACATCCTGTCTGGAGAAAAAGCATCTCAGAGCTTTCTTTTCAATGTGCTCTAGAAGAGGCAGGTGAACAAGACGGCCGTCTCTATTATCATCAATATTTAATTTATTGATTAAATTCTAAAGTTCTTCCTGTGAAATTGAAGCTGGTTTCACAATTGTCTCATTGTTAGTTTCTATATTTGCAACAGCCCTGTATTGCTGAGGATCGAGTAATGACTTGCAGGATTCTCACCAACCAGAACCATGCTCAGGTATGACCATTTGTTGCTGGATGCCACACACTCTTTCACCTCCTGCTGAATTTCCTGTTTGATCTGCTGTGCAAGTTTCCTTCCAGAAATGACAATGGAGGAATGGCTGCAGCAGATCTGTGTGGTCCAGAGCAGCTGGGTGGCCAGTGTGGACCCCAGGGGAGCAGCAGAAATGATTCATGGCAGTGTCCATGCTGGGAGAGCTCCTAATTCTTTATTTTAAGGATTTTAAAAATTGAGGATTAGCATAGATACGTAAAGTGCATATAATATACTAGTCTTAAGTGTATAGCTTGATGAATTTTTATAAACTTGTAGACCATGTAACCTCCACCAAGATTAAGAATGCATAAGTTTTGCCAATGCCTCATCCCAGTTTATCTCTACACGCAAAATTGATGACCATCCTGACTTCTATCACCATACATTAGTTTGCGTCTTCTTCAATTTCATATAAATGGAATTACACTGCTAGCATTCTTGTGTCTGGCTTCTTTCACTCAACATTATGTCTGTGAGGTTTATCCATGTTTTATAGGCACCAGCAGATTTTTTTTTTTTACTGTGTGGTATTATAATGTAAAAATAAACCACAGTTTATTTACCTATTCTCTTATTGATGGGACAGCCATATTCTTAAGAAACATTTTGATAAACTTTAGCACCTACAAAAACCATTCCATATGTCTTTGCACGGTATTTTAAAAAATGCTTTCTAGATTCTTTCATTGTTTTCCAAATGTAACTAACTCGGCAAATTTGGACCACCCTTTGCAGTAAATAGTCACAGAATTTGACCTAAGTATTTATCTTCTACTTGTGAGATAAGTATCTTTTTCTCTTCTTTTTATTCTGGTGACCTTGAAATACTGAGACTTAAATATACTTTTTCAAGATCCCATAGACAGCCAGGGAAAAATTCCTGCTTTCAATGTCTTCAACATTTATTTACTTACTACATTTTGGGTAACATCCTCTTGTTATGAAGAGTTTAAGGTGATGTGAAATATTTCAAATGGAGGAATCTATGTAAATTTTAAGACAGTAAACAATTCATGATCATTTCCCATGATCACTTGAGACAGCTAGAAAGGGGGCTAAAGGTTTGACAGCCGGTAAAACAGGTTTGTTGATGACAGAAATGAGCAGACACTGCCTTATTTTCTTTGGAAGCCATTTGTCACTGTCAGACACACACAGTGGCTTCTCGTTTAGCTCTGTTTAAATAAGAATACTGTTTGCATCCTGACATTTTCCTAAAACCGGCAATTCCATTTATCACCACCGTAGTTTTCAAGCTTCACATACACTGTTGTAAAGGTAAGTTGAGTTTTTAAAGAGTGGTTTTGTTGAGCATTGTTATTTCCTTATAAAAACTCATTATTTGATTTTTCAGACTTATATCCATTCACATCCTCTTGCTGTCTGAATAAAACTTGACAATTATTTATATTTGTATTATAGGCTTATTGAGCTCTATTTCATTCTTTAAATAATCACATTATATTTATGTATATGATTATGGGTCACTGATTCTTAAATTATTACTATTCATGCATATCTCTTCTTATACAAGAAATTAATAATTTAAATATATGAGTCAAAGATGAAATTAAGACCCTTTTTAGAACAATGGTCTAAAACTCAACTTTGAATAGAAATTACTGTTTATCCACAGTAGAATTGGAAATAAAGCAAGTTATTTTTCACATGAGATAGGGAAGTATAAACATTTTTGTATTAGAAGACTGGTAAGAAAATGGTTAATATATAATTAAGTGTATATACCTCATCCAGCCTTTATTCCCTCAAAAGGATTTCTAAAACTATGAAAGATTTATAAAGTTAAAATATTCTTTTTCTTATTATAAAAAAAAACAACACTGGAGCTGTAGAATTAGTGGAAAATATATGAGTACATATGTAATTCCGCAACAGAAAAAAATTCAAAAAAATTTATGTAAAAATTGTTACAGCCAACAGTTTTTGAATTTTAGACTTTTGATTCTACTTAGGCAATATTTTAGTTCAGGGTTGGCAAACCATGGCCCATGGGCTGAATCCAGTCAGTTGCCTGTTTTGTAAATAAGGTCAGATTAGAACACAGCCACACCCATATGTTTACAGATTACCTGTGGCTGCAGTGGCCCTACAGGGCAGAGGTGAATGGTTGTGACAGAGATTAAATGACTTGCAAAGCCTAAAATATTCACTGTCTGGTCTTTTACAGAAAACATTTCCTACTTTTTGTCCAGTTCATCTAGTAACAATGAGATTATCTGAAGAAGCACTCTTGAACATATTATGATGTGCCTGGGCTTTACTTCAAAGGACTTACTGTCTAATTGGGAAAGATAAGACATAGACATTAATATAAATTAAAGTTAAAAAAAATGACTAGCCCCATAGCTTTAGGATTTCAGTGGGGGCAGTGGAGAAGGCATCACGGAGCTTAATTAGATGGATGGGTAGGGTGTAACTATGCCAAAAGGTCTGTAGAATAATCCCACTCAAAGGAATGGTGGTAAGAAAGGCTCAGAGATGAGAAACACCGTGCATGTGTGAGGACCACCACACAGATCAATTGGGTTAGTATGAGGGAATATTAAAGAGTGGGATAGGGTATACATTTAGAATGATAGGGCTGGGGGATTTGAATACAGGCTAAGAATAATGTGTTCTATGTGGTACGCTTAAAGCGGATTGAAGGAAAACATGGTCATTATGGAGGTTTAAAGTATGTCCATAAATTCCTTGATATTCTCTTCAAAAGATGGAGCTGACTTCCTCTGTCCTTGAGTGTAGACTGTACTGGACTCGTGAGTCACTTCTAAAGAACAGAGTAAGGTGCGAGTAATGGTGTGTGACTTTTGAGACTAGGGCAGCGCTTGCTCTGGGGGATGTCAGGTGCCCTGCAATGAGGATACTCAAGCAGCCTTAAGGAGAGGCCTCTATGTCGAAAACCCGTGTCTTGCTGCTAACAGTTGGCAAGGAACTGAGATCTCCTGAACAACCATGAGAGGAAGCCATTCTAGATGCAGACGCTTCAGCCTTAGTTGAACCTCAGATGATGGAGCTGCAGCTGACACCTTGACAGCAACTTTGACGTGTTCCTCACCACCACTCAGAGGGTTGCTGTGGGATTGAGCCCCAGTTGGCCACAGCAACAACTCTTTGATTCATATACTCTATCGATTGACTATCTCACTTCTCCTGTCACTCTCAGAACTTCCTGAGATCATTTTGCAAATTAGTGACTTGCATCCAAATCCTTGCATCAGGGTCTGCTTCTGGGAAAACCCAAACTAGTCAAGTAATGAAGGTCTGAATTAGAGTGATGATTTCAAGAATATGAGAGATGTTATAAAGAGACAATAGGACTTTGTAACACTGGCTATGGGGCATCCATCTTAGTGATTTTTCAAGATAAAGCTGTCTTATAAATGCCCTAAACATCTAGGCTTACAATCTGAGGTTCTAAGGAATAAAATGACTGGGCTAGGGTCTGACAACAAATTAGCAGCAAGTGTAAATCCAGCACCTGGGTTTCCAGGGCTGTTTCCCATCTTCCACATTATAGAGTTATTTGCATCTGCTCCCAGACAGCAGCTGGAAAACTGACACACAGAGACTAAGAAGGTCAAGGACCTACAGCTCACGTATGACAGCGTCAGAGACCCAACTGGTCAGCTGAACTTAGGCCAAAGTGGTCAGTGGCCCTTTTTGAGAATCTAAGTATACCTTCATTTACAGGTTAAAAGAAAGCCTTTAGGACTAGCTTCCTTTATTATCTCAATTTTAGAATTCAAAAGCAGAAATGAATTGAGTGGTGCACACGCCCCCAACACACCAAAACACACACACACACACACACACACACACACATGCTTGTTTGTATGTTTTCCTCCTCAATCAGTTTAGGCTGGATTGACTCAGTGAGTCAGTTTTAAAGAACAGAGTAAGATGAGACTATCTGCTTATGTTTTATGGTCTTTGAAATAGAGCACTTTCTCTTGTTTTTTGTTTTTTTTGTTTTATTTGTTTTTTTTTTTTTCAGTAAAGTCAAGGAAGCAAATTTCTTGGTTATGGGCACTGTTTGTACCAGAGGCCAGGTCTGTTGAGCAAAAATGGGTTTAGCAAGGCTACCTATGTACTTGGAATCTGAGGTTTGAGGGTCCTGCAGGGCTGCCGGAAACTTGGTGACCAAGGACACTGCTCAGGATGTGGTTCCTGGATGGCTAAGGGGAAGGAAGAAAGCAACATGGCCTGCCTGGCAGAGGAATCATAAACAGGACGAAAGGATGGGGGTCAGCAACGTTGTTTTGCAATTAAGAAATTACACCCCTGTTGTTCTTGGGATATAAAATAAGCCCTCTGCAGACCTGAAGGGTCTCCATGACTCCATCAGAGCGCAGGGAATCATCCAGTCCCAGCTATCTGTTACGTCTGTGTGTGTTTTTCTTAATTCCCTGTCGCCTCCTCTCTGGTTCCATTCTCCCCGCACTGGTCGCAGGGCACTTGGTAGTCAATTAGAGCTTGACTTTTAAAGCAAAGGCAATGAATGGTTATGGATAAAGTATAAAACTCACCTTATAGAAAGTTAGTTTTCTATGTGGCAAGATCAGGGAGACCTAGGGACATCCCACTGATTATGTCATTACTTGGTCATCAGGTGCATGAACATCCAACATTAGAGGTGAAATTCTGCTGAGTCTGGAGGACATGGGTCTCCCAGCTATCCTTCTTAAGTGCATCTACTACTGCATAGTATCAGCCTTATCACCCGCTCCTCGACAGGGATTATATTACAGTTAACTTTGGGCAAGACTTTCAGGGCACTGACTACAGGACAGGGGGCGGCAGAGGTAGTGATGGAGGGCAAAGGGCTTGTGTGACACTTACAGGGGATGCCAAGGGTCATTAGAGTTTGAACTCATGTACTTTGCCTGGATCTGATTCACCCTGACTGGCTCCATTCAGGAGCCAGAGCTGATGGTTTGTTTTTAATCTGGTGTGGTTTAATCCACCTTTCAGCAGAAGTTTCATCATAGAGGCCCAGGTCTCCTAAGACCCAATGGTAGTATACTGTTTTTTTGTTTTTGTTTTTTTTTTTAATTCATTTTTATTGTTAGACTTATTGGGGTGACATCTGTTAGCAAGGATTACATAGGTTTCAGGCATACAATTCTACGGTGCATTGTCCACTTGATGTATAATCAGTTCACCACCTAATGTGACTTCTCTTTCCATCACCTTATATTTAGCTTCCCCCCTCCTCTCCCACCCCCTCCCCTTTCTCCCCTCCCTGACCCACTCATGGTATGCGCATGTGTTACTTGTTCAAATGATCATCTCTTGGACAACAATTTAAAAAGTTCCTTGTCCCAAGCCTATTTCTCACCACATTCAGGGAGCTTTCTATTAGCCAAAGAGGCATTATTTTTCCATCATCATTTTTTATGCATCCTTATAGAATGACTTTACCTGCAGCATGTGTGTGTGTACACATATATATACACATACATATATACGGAGGGTGCCAACAATCTATACACATTTTAAGAGAGAAAAAATTGTAGTACCTAATTGATAACAAGAGTTGAATACACATTACATTTGACTTCTGTAATTACGAGAGGTGCTCAAGGTGGTTGTTATCAGTATTTATGTAATACATAGATAGCATCTCTTAAATGTGTATACATTTTTTGGCACCCTGATGTATATATTCTGTATATATTAATATATATTTTTTCTCATATTTTTTGAGTAGTTTTAGGTCCATGGCAAATTTAGCAGAAGGTACAGAGATTTCCCATATACCCTAAGGGTATATGGGCTGAAAGCAAAAATAAAGTTATCCAGAATAATTTGAGGACATGTGATTAAATTTATATTTGATGAAAATAAAACAGCATAAATATTTCTGAAGACCAAAATGTAATCACCATATAATTTCAGTTCCCACATATGCCTAACTTCCCCCATTATCAATACTCCAGACCAGAATTGTGTAATTCTTAAAAATGATGAAACTGCATTGATACATTATTGTCACCAGAGTCTATATTTACATTGGGGATTACTCTTGTGCATTCTATGGGTTTGGACAAAGGTATAATGACATGTATCCGTTATGTCCTACAAGCCTTCTGTGTTCCAACTATTCACCTCTCTTTCCCCCTCCTCTGACAACCACTGATCTTTCTACTGTCCCCATAGTTTTGCCTTCTCCAGAGTGTTATATAGTTGGACTTACATAGTATGTAGCCTTTTCAGACTGACTTGCACTTAGTAATATGTATTTAAGTTTCCTCCACACCTTTTCCCCACATGGATGGATAGCTCATTTCTTTTTAGTGCTAAATAATATTTCACTGTCTGGATTAATCACAGGTTATTTGTTTGTGTACTGAAATCTTGCTTGCTTCTAAGTTTTGGTATGAATAAAGCTACTATAAATAAGGTTGGAAAATTTATATTGCTTTTCAAAGTTATGCATTAACTCTCAAAGTGCCTTCTATTTATGATGATATTGGTTTTCCACCTATGGTAGTAATGTCAGGTTTCCATTTAAAATACACTTAGTTAAGCAAAAAAAAAAAAAAAAAAAGCAACTGAACTTAAAAATACACTTTAAGCACTAGCTAAATTGTAAAATAAAGATGATAACCAAATGATTGATATTTGATGGAGTGGAATAAAATTAATTTTAAAAACTATTCTGGTAGAAAAGAAAGAAAATCAACTTTAAATAGCATTTTGTTCAAGCAGAACTGAATGCCATGAGATGTTTATTTTTAGCCCCAAAGACCTTTAACCATACTGTTTTGCTTTGTGAGGACGAGTTTATAGAGAATGAGTCCAACAAACCCTGGAACCACCCTGACATATAGCTCAAAGAGATACAAATTTTGAAGCCAAGCAAAGCTGGTTGGAATTCCGGTTTCTGTTCCTAGTCATATGAGATCTAGTCACTCAGACCTCAGTGTCATCCTTTCTAATATGGGTTAATGGTACCTTCCATGTATGTTTGTTGTGAGAAATAAATCAGGAAACATTTACAAATAGGTAGCCTCTAGCGGGTACTCAGTAATCAGTGGCTGCGATATCACTTCCTTATTTGATGTTCACAATGGTTCCCAGGTTTGTGGTTACCCAGATTCACAGGTCCTGCAACACTGTGGCTCATGGCTTTGTGCACAGTTGTCTTGGAGTATATTAGAGGCTTATGATGTTTTAGCATGTGTCTAGGCCATGCTTAGTCAGCAGGACTGCTGCGCATTAAACACATTTCATGCTTTTATTTTTGTTTTGTTTATTTTAAAATTAATTTTCTTCATTCGATATATTAATAATAAGCAGGTACTCCCAAGGAGAGGCAGTTATAGGGAGGAAGCTGGAGTGCCACAGGATGCTCTGACTCAGACTCCCACAGAGCAGTGACAAGCCCTGCACCATTACTCATCCAGAGCAGGTGCATGAATTAATAGCCCTTAAATACATGTGTTTGCCAGATTGCCTATTTGTTCTAGAAATCTTAAAGAAGTGCAGATTTGAACCACACTAAAACAGAATTGTTTCACCTGTCTGTTGTGCGAGTCTTTCTCTTTAGACACACTTGTTGGGATTTCCTTTGTTGCAGAAAGTGCTTACCATGAGGGCACCTGATGTCCAGGTTTGCTCTTGGAAGGGCTGGTGCTCTGGCCACCACTGGTTACGTTATCTTTTGATCAGGGCTCCTTGGCCACTGGAATGTGACCTTCTGACCACTGGTTGAAAGGGTCAGTGCAATCCGGCTTCAAATACTCTTTTGATGATCCCAAATGGAAAAGATTGGCCCGATACAGGTGTGCTGTGATCTTCTAGGCCAATCTTTGATGCTTGAGGTGGATGACTTCATTACAAAGTTCTTCGGAGAAGACAGTGAAAGGCTGGCACAAGGGATATTATCTAGAAAAGATACACAAGCACTGTATTTTGTTAGTAATGATAATAACTGATGTTTAAATAATATTCATATGCAATATTATTATAAAGTCCAGATATTTAAAACCTAGTTGATCATTTAAAAATCAACTTTTATCCAGTTATATTTTTTACAAGGAAGAGATTAAAACTCAATTATTATCACAGTAAACAATCAAGAATTTTATTATGAATATTGTCAAGTATGTAACAAAGATGAAAGATTTCTGGGTAAACTCTGTTATACTCACCACCTAGATTCTGCTATTAACCATTTACTGTCCTCCATCAGGGGCCTATCTATCTGAATGTGGGAATTTTGTTATGATTTAGGACTCTTATGAGTTGATTTTGACTTACTACAGTTATTTTTCACCAAGTTCATGTTAAACTATCCAGAATAATTTGGAAACATGTGATTAAATTTATATTTGATGAAAGTAAAACAGCACACAGCATAATTATTTCTAAAGAACAAAATGTAATCACTGCGTAATTTCAGTCTCACAGGAATTCTTTATGTCAAATAGACTATAACTCCTTAAACATGAAACTGGAAGATTCTGACTCTTGATCCATGGGCTGGTTCTATGAGAACTTTAAAATTTGTTAAGCTGAGCATTTATTATATATATTAATACATTTATAAATGCATGCTTTGAATTATTATATATGATCAAAATTACGTATAATTCAATGGCTAATTTTATAAATAAATAAATAGATAATAAAAAAAGATGTAGAAATTTGATATTTTGGGAGGAGTTACTTATCTCCTCAGATAATTTCCTACTGTCCCAGTAGGCCAAAGAAGGCTTCCTAGGCAAGGCACAGCTCTCTCAGAGCATCTGTTATCTACATGGGGTCTTCAGGGGATTATGGAGACGTTCTCACATGGTTTGGGGTTTAGGACAAGCTTGTCCAACCCACGGCCCACAGGCTGCATGAGGCCCAGGATGACTTTGAATGTAGCCCAACACAAATTCATGAACTTTCTTAAAACATTATGAAAATTATGCACGGACCTTTTAAAAATTCATCAGTTATTGTTAGCATTAGTGTATTTTATGTGTGGCCTAATACAATTCTTTTTCTTCCAATGTGGCCCAGGGAAGCCAAAAGGTTGGACACCCCTGGTTTGGAATTTCCATCTATTGATGGCACCAGGAATTTGAGCTCTTTTGGAAGTAAATTGATCTTTATCCTGTAAACTGCAGTGCAAAGTCCTATTAGTGAAGTAGAATTTGCAGTGGGTATAAAATTGGGAGACCTGGTTTTGCACAAGTGACACAACATAGTGTTTAGGTATCGTCCCTCTTCTTACATCACCTGTGGTCATCCTCTAAGCCTAGAGACACAAGAGCTATGCCTGGGGCTTTATCCAGTCATTATGGGAACTGGGAAGATGTGGCTTCTCTGATGAGGTAGGTGGGACAAGGAGGCAACATTTGGAAGTAAAAAAGCTGGTCATAGGCATAGAAAATCAAAGAAAAGCCTTGTAGGAATTATGTTATAAGGAATCATTTTGATTTTGGCAGATAGGGAAAATATACTTTGCATATTCTCATTGCCTTGGCTTGTAAACGAAATCCTGTTATCTAACACATTTAGACTAACACAGAGACGTGACCTCAGGCTCCTAGAAACAGAAGCTAGTAAATTTCTTTCTCCTCTGTGCTCCCTGGAGTTTGCCTTGGTTGTTTCGGGTTCTTGGAATGTTGGTTTCTTCCTCAAACAGGAGCCAAGTTTCCTCCAGAAAGCCCTGCCCTGAATTAATTTTTTTTCTGCTTATTTCCTGACTCAAAGTCAACACTTAGCTATCCTCTTACTTTCCTGCTCCGTTTGTAAGACGAAGTCCAGAGAAATATTCATGGGGGCTCTCTCCCTTCCTGGCCCTGTCTCTCCTCTATGTCTTCAAGTCTGGCTGTCAGTCCCACTACTCTGCTGTCTCTTGTCAAGGCCACTGAGGGCCTGGTTTTGGCAAAGCCAGTGTCCATATGTGACCTGACCTCTCGGCAGGTTCAATGTCGTCGACTGCCTTCCTCCTCTGGTTTCTCTGCTGTGTCCCTGGCCTTTCCTCTGCCTCCTTGGCTGGCATCTCCTCTGCTATCGGGTTGCTGCATTTTGACAGGTTTCAGAACTGTGTGCTTGTTCTTCCTCTGTGTTTTCTCCCTGGATGACATCAGCAAAGTCATGCCTTTAAACACCGTTACTACTCTATGAGTCCTAATTAATTTCTCCAACCTTAACATATCCCCCGAACACCAGCCTCACAGGTGAAATGGCTTCCTGGGGGTCTTCTAGGAAACTCCCACTTAACCTCCACTCGACAGAGCCTTTTACCCTTCCCACGGCCTCTGCTTTCGCCCTATGGTTTCTTCATCACACTGACACTGCTCTCCTCTCAGTTGCCCAGGTCCAACTTTTTTACCCCCAAACCCCAGTTTCTCCACTCTCTACAAAGCTGTATTAACAGTACCAACCTCACAGCCTCAGTTTCTTAATTTGTAAAATGAGGATAATTTTAATACCTGCTTTGCCTACTTTATTGGGTTGTTGTAGAATAAAATAAAAATGCTTTGCAAGTTGCAGAGTAATATATAAATGCAAGTTATTATTATATTATGATATTGTTATAATATCAATGGAGTCTATTATATAGATTTCTCTCAGAGTTGCTTTTTTTGCTGGTAAACATTGTCTTTTTTTTTTTAAACAAAATGAGACATTTTCTTCTGTCAGCTAAAAAAAGCACTGTAACTCAATATGTTTGTTTCTTTGCTTTGATTTGCAGGAAGCGCAGAGCAAAATGTCATGTTTAAGCATACTCACTATTCTTGAGTTAGTTTTCAATTATAATCATTCTTTCTCTTTCAAACATGTTTTATTAATTTTTAATCTCTATTTTAATGTCACTGTTGTATGTCTAGCCTTCATTGAAAACAGGTTTGTTTTGTTTTGTTTTGTTTTGTTTTGTTTTTTTTTAAGAGTCTAGGTACAAATAAATAAAGGGTCAATAAATGAACTAACAAATCCCACAACCATGACCCATCTGATCTTAGGGTCTTTATATTTATTGTCATTAACTTGAAATAAAATTTTCACTCAAGTTAAAATAAATACTTTCAAAACATTACTTTTTGAGTAATGGAAATGAAATAATTGTTAATCCTGTTTTAAGATCTTTCTTATTTTAAGCATATTTTTCAAATTGATATTTTTGGGTAAATTAGGTCATTTTTTTCACATCATTACAGAGCCAGTTTACTTTTTAAAACAGTAAACCCTGTTTATAATATGTGGAACATTGGTAATACAAATTGCAAACTCAATCTGTTTCCTGTAAGAGTCAGGGACTTCATTCAGAAGCATAGGACACAAAGCTTCCATAACAGCAGTTCCTTTTTCTTAAGTAGCAGGAAGGGCAGAGGTGGGTGGTTCAGAGCCAGTGAAGGGCTCCTTAGTATTATAAACATCCCAGACTCCCTCCTTCTTCACGTTCTACATCCTAAGGGGGGTACTTTTGCCCTCAGTGTCACGGGACGGGCCCTGCGTCTTCGAGCATTGCAACTGCATTCCAGGTGTGGAGAGGAGGTAGGAGCCATGGTAAAAATTCATCTGAATCTGAACCTAATTATCTGGAAAACAATACTTCCCTGGAAGTTATGATTGGCAGATTTCTGTTTATGTCAAATTGGACAAAACTAGGTCACACGGGCACCCCTAACTGCAATAGAGTCTAGAAGGCTGGGTATTTTTAACTGGGCTCACTGTTCTATTAAACCAAATCAGCTATTTCTTAATAAGGAAAGAGGGTGAATTGATATTGAGGAGTCAGCTGGCAGGATCTGCCACATTCCCCAACTATGTTGGCTGGTTAGAGTTCTGAATTGCTAGACTTTTCTAGCAATCCAATAGTATTTGAGGCACTTATTATACATTATTTAAGTTTTTAAAAGAAAATTTTATTTCAAGAGTTGTTTTGAGAACTGAAGAAGTTATGCAGTTGAAGCATCTTATATAGATTTCCCTTGCATAATAACTGTATAGGTATCAATTTTTCACCATAACAGCTCTTGAAAAATTATATGACTTTCTAGGTTTTGCCCCCACTCTTTACTTTTTTTTTTTTAATTCATTTTTATTGTTAGACTTATTGGGGAGACATCTGTTAGTAAGAATTACATAGGTTTCAATACAATTCTACATGTTTTAAAAATAATAATAAGCTTTTCACTACCAAATGCATTAAATAAATATACTATAAGCGGTAATTTTTTGACACTACAGTGTCAGACAAAAGCACACATTCATCCATTTACTCAATACCACAGTCATTAGCCAAAGAACATCAATGGGATAAATTTGAACTGTGTGCTGTGTTTAGTCAACCAACAAAATTTTGCTTTATGCATTTAGGCCAAGAGATGAAGTGGCAGAGCTCCAACTAGCATCGGGTATCTTGTAGATGTGTGCCATTCACAACCATGTTGAATTACTTCCATATTCAGCCTGCATTTTGCCCTGTTTTTCTTCACCATGCATTTATCTTTAAGTGCAGTGTGTGTGTAAGATAACCATCAACTCCCCAAAAGTTAAGAAACTGGTGGAGAAAATATGCAGAAAAAAGGAAAGAGAATAAATCTTTATTATTTTACATTTTATGTATAAACATTTTATTATTATGTTATTACTCACATAAAGTTGCTTTTGTTCTTCAAATGACTTTTTTTGTAAAATTTTTAACTTGGATTAAAATGGAATGCATTATATTCCCCCTCCCTCTAATTAATATTAAAGAAAAAATTTAAGATTTAATGGCATTTCACTATGGATAGAGTTTCAAGAATAAATTACAATATGGTGATGGAAAGAGAACTCATACTTGGTGGTGGACGTATAATGCAACAAGTAGATGATGCACTGTAGAACTGTACACCTGGAACCTATGTAATTCTTGCTAACCAATGTCACTCCGATAAGTCTAACAAAAAAAAAATTAATAATTATAAATAACTATGAAAAAAGAATAAATTACAGGTTTTAAGTTAGGGATAATAGTATGCTGCAAATCTCTGTGCAGACTTACACTGTTGAGAGAATGGTGGGGAAGGGGTTGTTAGATGCATTGTCTTGTTTAGTCACCCTAGCTGCCCTCTGTGGAATGGGCAAACCAATCTATTATGCAGGGAAGTTATGATGGCTTTCTCCTCTGTCCTTGAGCTTACATGGAACTATGTTTCCCAGAACTCCCTTCCATGTATAGTTCTAGTATTTGGTTGTGTGAGACCTAAAGGCAAAAGAGAAGCAGCCCTTGGGCGGTGTACAGGTGTGCAGGCTCAGGTGGTGGATACAGATTCCTCCAGCTCCCAGCATCTTCTCCTTCACATTCTCCAAATCCTGGGCTGTGTGGGTGCAGCTTTGTGGTAGTGCCAATTTCTTGTGAAGGTTACCTGTGTCATCAAGATTGGAAATGTTGAGAAGGCATGTGGAGATGTGGGCTCCAGTCTATCCTGTGGGTTCTTCCTTCATGTCCAGCTTTTCTTCTAGATAGCCCACTCTGCTAACCTTAGTGACTTCACGCCCAATACCAGCTGCAGAAGCAATGGCCTTTCTTGACTTTCTCACAAGCCCCCACATTGCATAACATCTAGTCCCTGTAATTAACCCCTTATTCCATGTCACTCAAGCTCCCCAAGTGAACCCTGACTGATACAGAAGTCGTGAGACTCAGAGTGATGTTTCTTATACTTGGTCTTACAACCCCTTAAGGAATCTGGGAGAAGTGAATAAAATTTATTTAACTCCTATCCTGTGTCAGGTCTTGGGCTTGGTGCTGTTAATGCAATTAATCTTTATGACAGGTATTATTACCATTTATTACCCTTTTAAGGTGAGGCAGCTCATTTTTTCTTAGGATGAGTTCTACAAATAATTTTTTTTTGCTTTAGGGCAAGCTGATGTCCAAAATTTATTTTTTATGGAGAATCTGTCTTTGTAAAAATATTAGTCTAGAGACCAATTTTCTGAAAGTAGTAAATACCAGAAGCAAAGCCAAAAACTTCAGCACCCTATTGAGATTAGAAAAAAGCAACATTAACTTATTTTCACTTAAATTTGTGACTTGAAAAATAATCAACAGGAATACTTTTCTTTCATTCCCTCTAAGGCCTGTGGCTACAAATTCTTTGTATGTCCATTTATTCCACTAAAGCAAATAGTATCTCAAAGGTGCTTAAGATACATGGGTTACAAGATTGTATGTACACTTCCTCAGAATTCAGAAGAGTGCAGTGTTCAATCTGATAAACATTACTTACATGGAAATTAAGTTTACCCAGGTTTTGTATTTGAATATTAAGCATACCCTGTCATGGCTCAGGCTTGCTGGTTGACCAGCTGGCTAACTATTTCTTCGTGTTCAGTCTCCCTCACATCTTTTGCCTCTCCAGGCTGGTATTCAAATGCCAAGTCCTGAGCTTATTTTGAAAGAATACATTTGAATGCAATTACTAAGCCTCCTTTAGAAGTCCAGCAGTCCTGTCTATTATAATAATTGATAGTCCGGAAACTTGTTAGAGAGAAAGGAATTTAATCAAAGCTAAAAGTAATTTATAGGGTAAGTCCGACATACACTTACTTTCCCTAAGCTTTGGTTTGATTGGTTTTCATTTTTGGGATGTGTATTTGACATTTGAAACAATTTTGGTCAATAATGCTTTCATTCGAGGCTGGGAGTTCTTTGACCTGTGTATAGAAAATGAGGGAGAGCGCCAAGAGAAATTTGGTGTTGGTGGTGACTGCTGAACTTTCAGGATCATTAAAATATACTGCTAACTACATGAAATAAGCACATTTGACTCGGGTTTCTCCTCTGGGATGGTATTGGCCAGTTTCCCAGGAGAAAAACTTCTCCTTTCCTAAAGAGTCTATCTTCGGTTGAACAGACTACTTCACTTATTAGTGTCTGCCACTGATGCTGTGGGTGTGGCACTCATGTCTTTTTACTGAAAACTCTGAGATTCTTCCTGAGCTTGGCTAGGACTGAGGAACATGTAGGCCTGGGCACATGCAAGCTGTAAATTCTGAGGAATTAATGCATCAAGAAATAGCCCTTGGACAATAATGAATAGGAACTGGTAGGTAAATACACTACCATGAGTTGTTTTCTATATAGTCTCCCATGGTTGCCCAGTGGGATTGAGGCTCATTTGATCACAGAAGGAACTTTTTCATTTACACAATCTTTTACTGGCTGCCTTCCCTTCTGTGACTCATTTTCCTACCCTCCTAATCACCTCACAAATGATCTATGTATGTGAATCCTTATCTCGAGATCTGCTTTGGGGGAGCTCAAATTAAGATAGTGGCTTTGACCTCTGGTTCTGCCTGGGCTGCCTTGGTGGCTCAACCTGAGGAGTAAGGTCTCTTATGCTGAGCAGATGATAACTGGCAAGCCTGTTTGCAGAAGAAGCCACCTAAGAGCAGTTGGGAGAACTGAGTCCTAAGGCCAACTTCTACAGAGGCAAGTAGAGCTGGGAGCAAAGAATTGTCATTGATCATTAAGGGGATGGATAAGGAGGAATGGAACTTCAATGACTAGGAGCAGAGGTTTAAAGAGGCCCACAGGACACTGGCCAAGAGATTGTTAGGTGTTTATTCTTTGTCTACATATTGATGAGGTACTTCATCCTCTTCTGTCTCTTTACCTGTTATCTGTGAGCTGAGTTGACAATTCTCAAATGACTAGCCCCACCTCTACAAAACCCATGTGGGTTTTTTCAGCACTCTTCACAATAATTGACAATAACTGCACCCAGATGCCCTATGGTACCTCAAACTCAGCATGTCCTGAATCAAATTCATTTTTTCTCTGTAACCTTTCCTTTTAGCCCAAATTTCCCAGACCTTTCCCTTTTTCAGTCTATTTTCTTTGGTTAAAAGCAAGATATACACTCCTGAGCCATGTGCAGTTCCTTTTCTCCTGCCTTCCTTGTCTGACTCCTCACTCAAACCCCTTGGCCCTATGCTCTAAAGTCTTCCTGGGTGAGTCTTCTCCCCATTGGCTGACTTGTACTCATGTTATCTCTCATTTCACTTTTTCAGTAGTCTTATGACTCCTCCCACTTCCCACCCCACCACTCCATTCTTCCTTCTTTCATTTTGCAACCAGAACAGTCTTTCTAAATGACTACTCTGTTCAAATCATTGCCACCCCTAAAATCTTTGATGGCCCCCTATTATCTATTATACAAATATTAATAAAAGTTTCAATAATTGAGTCTGATATTTGAGGTTTTTCATGTCCTTCTTCCATTTCTTTCCCTATTTCATTTCTATGTTCCTTGTGCTCCAGACTTGTATTTCCTAAAGTGTATTCCAAGAAATGTGGATGCTTTGAGATGCTCCTCTGCAAAAGGGTTTCAGAGCAAGAAGTTGGACAACACTGCCTCTGCCTATTCTGCCTTACTCTTGCATATTCAAATATTGCACCAGCATATTCTAGAAACTGAGAAGTCCTGAAATGAAAGTATCCATTTAATTTTACTAAATTCAATGTTCCTCCACTTATTTGGCCATAGAATCTCTCTCTCTCTCTCTCTCTCTCTCTCTCTCTCTCTCTCTCTCTGCCATTACAGAATGGCAGCTATTACTAATATTGTGAAGAACTAGTGTTCCTGGGATACATGCCACTTCTAACCACACCAGACTTGACATCTGAAACACATGTCAAACTCCAGAACTAGAGTTTTGTTTGTTTGTTTTCCCTTCAAGCTGTTCTCTTACTCTGAAATGATTTTATCCCAGTGTTTCACTAAAACCTCTAACTCATTCTTCGGGATCAAGCTCAGATGCCACACTCGTCATACAGCCTCCGCTCACCAGCATCCCCGTCTTCCCTTGTCCCACCCAGTAGTTCTCGGTACCACTGTTACAGGAGTGATTTTTTTTTTCTGCCCTGTAGGATAATTAACTTACATACTTATTCAAATTCAAGACCTTTGAGGACAAGGATGTTTTATTTTCCCCCCTTTTAAAATGTTACCTACAGTGCTGTGCAAGTATATTGACCCCAAATAGTTCGTGAGCAAATTCTTTTCTGAATTGATTTCACAATTATTTCATTATTCTCCGTGATGTTGGTTCAGGCAACAGAGGAGCATGATTTGTCCTCAGTCAGATCTGGTTTGAATCCAAGCAGGGCTGATTACCATCTGGCGACTCTGACGATCTATGGAGCTTCTCTGAGTCTAACTTTTTTTACAGAACTGTTGTGAGAGTTAAACGAGCTAATACATGGGAGGGGCTTATCTCTACTTGGAATCCAATCAATCTCAAGATCACAATTATGGACAACATGTATTGAATGATCCCCAAGTGCCAGGCCTGGAACTAAGTACAATTTCATTAAATCATCACAACTTTATGAGATGTGTTATTATTCTCATTTTACAAAATTGCACTGAGCTTTTTAGTTTCATTCCAGAGTCCTTGGTCTACTGAACCATGACATGATATTGTAGACTGAGGTAGTAAAAATATTTACTAGTTGTTTTCAATCACAGAGATCTCAAGATAAAAGAAATTCAACAAAGAAAAAGGGATGTCAGAAACTGCTGGATTGAAGGAGACTTAGGTGTTGAATACTACATTTGTCACCATCTCTTACTAATTGTGAGGTCTGGGGCAAAATAAGCAATTTAAAATCTGTTTTCTTATCAGTAAAGTGGGGATAATAGTGATATACCTCTTTGCAGTGTGCAAATGAAGTGGGACAACATATGAGGTCTGACAATTAAGTTCTCGAACTTGCCACCATGCGCTTATTTTGGCAACACT
The DNA here is from genome assembly GCA_004026885.1 of Lyroderma lyra. Classification (NCBI taxonomy): domain Eukaryota; kingdom Metazoa; phylum Chordata; class Mammalia; order Chiroptera; family Megadermatidae; genus Lyroderma; species Lyroderma lyra. Next base: position 10,235 of record PVJL010000078.1, on the reverse strand, counting down.
GTACAAACAACTTGGTAAGGTTTTAAAACCTTGGTATATCTGTGTCTCACAGCTGTGTTTGTATCAATGTGGGGCAGTGGCATTCATTATTGTTGTGTGGTTTTGTGTGCTGTTATGAGAATGTCAAAGTTTGAATTACAGCAAAAAACAAACATTAAATTTCTTGTTAAACTTGGCAAGAGTGGAAGTGAAATCAGGGACATGTTAGTCCAAGTTTATGGGGATAATGCCATGAAGAAAATGGCAGTGTATAAATGGATTAAACGTTTTTCTGAGGAGAGAGAAAGCGTCACTGATGAAGAGAGGTCAGGACGACCAGTTGGGGCAAAACTGATGAAACACTGCAAAAATTCATTGAACTGTCCATCAAACTCATCTGCAGACTGTGAGAAGCATAGCAGACCAAGTAAATATCAACAGAGGAAAAAGTTAGGAAAATCTTTACTGAAAAAGGTGTGTGCAGAAATGGTCCCAAACAAATTCACTGATAAAGAAAAGCAAAGGAGAGTCAAAATTTGCCAAGACCTGGAGAGGCAAGACAATATTTTGGGCCATGTTATTACTGGTAATGAAACATGGGTATACCAATATGACCCTGAAACAAAGTGTTTAAGTGCACAATGGAAGTCACCCAATTCTCCATGACCAAAAAAGTTCTGTCAGCACAAATCAATAGTCAAAATGATGTTACTAAACATTTTTGATATTAGAAGGATTGTTCATTATAAATTTGTATCAACTGGACAAACAATCAACCAAGTTTACTATTTGGAAGTGCTGAAAAGGCTGAGTGAAAAGATAAAAATGACCTAAATTTTTCACTAACAACTCGTGGCTCTTGCATCATGACCATGCTAGCTCAGGCGGCATTGTCTCTAAAGGAGTTTTTAGCCTGTAAACAAATAACTGTATTGGAATACCCTTCCTATTCACCTGATCTGGCCCCCAATGACTTTTTTCTTTACCTGAAGATAAAGAAAATATTGAAAGGAAGACATTTTGATGACATTCAGGACATCAAGTTTAACTGGACTACAGCTCTGATGGCCATTCCAGAAAAAGAGTTCCAAAATGGCTTTGAAGGGTGGACTGGCATCGGTGCATGGCTTCCCAAGGGGAGTACCTTGAAGGTATGTAGCACTTTTTCTAGGATGAGTTCAAGAACTTAATTGTCAGACCTCAGAGATACAGTTCTTAGCTTTGTGTGTGGCCTATTTATTGGTAGCTATTATTGTTATTACCATTTCATCATCATCATTATACAAGAGAATGAATGGCTTCAGGTAAAAATTGCCACTTTGTAGTTATGCAAATTAGGAGCATTTCATGTAAGGTGTCAGTAAATGTTTCGCTAGAGAGAACGAAAGAATTAATTCAACTGTGAAATTTCATTCCAGTTTCATCTGAAGAACAAAAGCAAGAAAACCTCACTCTTGAAAACACAGAGACTTACGACAAAAGGTACCTGGAAAAAATTGAGCCCATACCAGAGCAAGAGCAGGTGCAGCCACAGGCCTTTGCCTGAGTGAATGCGGAGCCAAAGCTTGGTGAGTCAGTGCCAGCGGCCCATGGACGCATGAGCCAGTGTCCACAGTGCTGCTACCCTCTAATGCCCACACCACTGACACTGCTCAACCGCAGTCCTTACCTGTCCCTCAACAGCCCACTACATCCCTAACGGGTCTCCCTACTGCCAGCCACTGACCCCAGTGAGTCCATCCTTCTCACGGCTGCCTGCTTTATCTGTGAATCATAGGGCAGAGAGCGTGAAACCTCCTTCTCTAAACTCTGGAGGGGAGAAAAATTGAAGTGTGTTAGTACGGCATTCAAGGCCTGTCACATTTGACTCCCGTTCACCTACCTACCCAATCTCACGGTCCACTATCCACCTGCTCACCTTCTAGGTCCGTCACCTCGGCCCACTCCAGCTATGAGGTCGTTTCTTCCAGTTTATCATCTACTCATGATTTTTACTCTTTCTTAAGTGAATTTTTAAAAAATTATTTATTTATATAGTATTATTAAATTTATTGGGGTGGCATTGATTAGTGAAGATTCCATGGGTTCCAGGGTGTACAATTGTATTATACATCATTTAAGCCATTTTTAATAATTAAAAAATTCTCTTCTATAATTCTATGTTTCCTTTCTTCTTCCTAAACTTACTTGTTTGTTTCTTGGATTTTCCAAGACTTTGCTTATTTTACTGGCTTTCCAATAGGTAGCTGTTGGCTTAATAGAAATTCTACTTTGCTTAGTTTATTATTTTAATAGCCTTTTATTGTCACTTTTTAATCTATTGTAGGTTTTTAAAATCTTTTTCTAACTTTTTGAGTTAAAAGTTTAGATAATTTATTTTTAGTTTTTTTCTCATTGTTAGCTAAATGCAGCAGTGCTATAAAGTGTTCCTGAGTGTGGTTTGATGTTAAATATTTAATGGTTTAGTAATTAAAGACTGTATAACTTACAATTGGGTTTTTAGTAGCTATTTTAATTCAGTGTTTTAAATTTTCAAGTAGTTCTTTCTATTTACATATTATTTTTCTTCTTTATGTTTTCTTTTTCCTTATTGTTCTAATTTTGTATCAATATGGTCACCATACTGACTGCGTGACTTCTTAAATTTAATTGCTAAATATTTGCTGATTTATTTTGCTCCATGGGCAATATAAATAATGACAACAATAATGTGAAATTTTTTACTATTATAATAAATTGCTCAATGCTTCATTTTGGTTTAAATTTTTTTTTTCTTTATAAACTTCCTGGCTACTTTATTAGGTGCATATTCAAGTTTAGAATTCTCATAACTTTTTGAAGATGTGGACATTTATCAGGATGTTCTGGCCTTCTCTGTTTCTCTTAATGTTTGTTGGATTTAAATCTATTTTGTCTGATTTTTCATTGAAGTATTATTTATTGAAGTATTTTTTATTGAAGTATTATTGATTTTCCAGCTTATTTTTAATTAATATTTACCTAGAATTAATTTTTTCATCCTTCTTTTTTACCTTTACATGCCCCCAGCTTAAGTTGTATGGTTTACAGTATAGAGCTGGATTTTATTTTTGTTTTATTTCATCTCGTAAGTTCCACTTGATTGATGAGTTACATTCACTTCTGTATGTTGTGATTATCGATATGATTGAACTTGCCTATTCTCATCCACTTAATTTCTATTTAACCCAATTATTTTTTCAGATGTGTTTTGCTGTTTTTATGCTACAAATATTACTGACTGCAAGATAGTGTTTTTTGTTACACAAATTTTGTTTATAAAAAGGAGTTGATGTTTTAAAGAGAGTGACTCAGTAAAAGTGTTCATTAACTGAGTAAAACTTCTCACTTAACCCAATTTTTCTATACTTCTTTTTTCTTCTATATTACCACTGATTAGATGGAGTAAAGTTTTATAATTTATTTTTATTACATTTTTCCCTCTCTCTGTAGGTTTGGAATTTATTTATTTATTCATATGTAGTTTACATATTTTATTTCAGTTATTTTAATGAATCTTTAATGATATTTAACAATATGTATAGACTATAAAATGTCTAAAGCCCAGTTCACATTTTGGGGGTATATGGGTGGGTGGGTGAAGGAGAATACAGGGTGCCAATGATTTGTAGAAACTGATTAGACTCAAAACAGCAGGAACATTTTGTTGTTTTTACAAGGTTTTAAGGAGAAATAGGAGGAGTACAGACAAGAGTGGCAAAAAGAGCAACCCAGAAAGCACAGAATCTTAGTGGCATTTCCCACTGGGACACAAGAGTACAAACTCTATGTGTGTGTGTGTGTGTGTGTGTGTGTGTGTGTGTGTGCGCGTGCTAAGCAATGAATACAGGGAGAGGAAGAGAGTAGGAAAGAAGCCAGAAAACACATCGACAGTAAACAAGCATTCATTTTCACTTTACTTATTACCAATAATAGCAAAATTTGAAAGGAAATAAAGCAGTGAAGGGTCTGAGCAAGTGAAGGCCATTCCTATCACAGTGGAAGAAAATGTCAAAGGCAGAGTCTGAATTGTGAGTTCCTTTCCAGAAGACAAATGGGGGAGAGAAATTGAATTTACACGGATCAAAGGTTATGGGTTGACAGCAAATAGTGACCTATGCAGGCCAGACTGGCGTAGTTCAAAAATATCTCCTCTTTCACCATGAAAGCCCAAATGACGTTATTTCTGAGACTTTTATCCTGTGCTGTTGATACTCTGTTTTGTACACTAGCTATCAGTATAAGAATCAATTTGTTGACGATAGTTACTAAAGAAGTTTCAGGTCTCATCTCAATGTAATCTATACCCTGAATAAATTATAAACAGATTTCTAGAGTTCAATAATAATAGTCCACATGGTGTAGAAAAGTAGAATTCAAATGGAATATTCTTTCGTCCAGTGACGAGAGTACAAGTGACATATCAGCTTATGAAAAACAGACATGGTAAAATAAAATATCCCCAAGTCTAGTTTACTTCTCTCCATAAGTCAGAGTTGTGAAATATTTTCCTAAACTAACTGACATGCAAAATAGAGTTAATTAGTGGGATTTAATAGAATATTGTTTTTTATACTAAACTGCATTTTTTTTTGTTACTGTTAGCACTAAAATCTCAGCACAAGCACTTTCAACCCCAAACAAAACACAGTCTACATGCTCTATCTTCCTAGTCTATTTCCTATCACAGTATATGTTTCAGTGAATGGGAGAAGGGCTGGAACATGCCTTACGCATACAAAACACCTTTGACAAGAAGTGTAATTGAGAAGTGAGAAAATGATACTTATTTTCCTGATACTAAGTGAAGACTGAAAGGATTTTTAAAAATATTATTTTATCATCCAAGGCAACTAAACACTACCAATAGTCCCAACATACATGTTTAGAGCTATGCAATAAATCAGAGAATACTAATAACATACTAATTGTGGAAGCAGAAGTTTAAAATCAAGGCTGTGTGTGTTTTTTATTTAAATAGTCAATTTCTTATGACTGTTTAGAAAAAAACAATTATTTTTTTAAAAAATAAAATATTTTTAAGTCCTTTTGAAATACCAAGTTTTCTTTTATTTTTTATTTTTATTTTTATTGTTAGACTTACTGGGTGACATCTGTTAGCAAGGATTACATAGGTTTCAGGCGTACAGTTCTACAGTGTATTGTCAACTTGATGTGTAATAAGTTCAGGTTTTGCTACCAACAACTGGAAAGACCCTGGTTACTTGTCATCTTATTCCATCTTGTAGATGCTATCTCAGAACTCAGTGTTCCTTTCAGCACATTTCAACCTCACGCTTGCTTTATCCTTGCTTCTTTACTCACTGTTGGTTCATATTTTCTGTTCACATAAACTTCTCCAAATAAGCCATCAAAGACCAAAGTTTACCCTGAGATCCACCTTAAACTTTCACCCAGACATCATCAATGTACATACAGGAGTCATGGCAGCAGGTGATGGGATGGTAGTTGCCTCTTCTGGATGTGAGAGAATTTGTAAACAATATTTCTCTGTTGGTTGATCTTTCCTATCTCCTTTTTGGGTGGAATTTGATGTCATTCCTACACTGTCCTGTCAGCCTAAGCCCTCATGGGGGCTGCAGTTGGATGTCCACATGTACAACACACATAACCATGGCTTCATGCTTCGAAGAGGAGACAAAGCCTTCAGATTGTCAATCCCTTTTTCATATGGTTGGATCAAGTTGGATTTATGAGGAATCTCATGATTCACCACAGAGCCCTTTCATCTTGCTCAAGCTATAAGACAGTCTCCCTTTAAGGTGGTAAAGTCACTGTCAATCAAGAAAAATAGGGAATTAAGAATATTCTAACTTGAGTGTCAGCAACATATTCAACTCATAATGGGTGGGAAGGACTGTTTTGAAGGTTGGTCTTGAAGCTCCTCAAGTGTACAGTCCTGGCCAGGATAGACCTTGGTAGGTGAGTGGGTGAGGTCAGAACTAGGAGGTTCTGCATCACCTCATACATCAGGGGCTGCTTCCCACCCCGGAGGAGCACACAGGAAGAGGGTGCTGCAGATGGCCTATCAGTGGTCCTTCCCTATTACACCCATCTCACTGGTCAGCCTGCTATTCTAGAATCTCAGTTGCATCCACCAAAGCCACTTCCTTCTTTCCCCTTCCCACCCCATTGCAGTCTCTCACCTGCTAGGTTTCCCATGGTACCTCTCCTCACCCACTTCATCTCATGCAACCACCATCATTACCTTCTTAAAATATGAGTCATTGCAGTTGCTTCCCATTTTCTACAGAGCAAAGGACTAACTTCTGGGTGTGTAACCAGCTTTTTTTCACGTATCTATAACCCATCACACTGACTTAATCTTTATTTTGTGAAGGGTCTCTGTACTCTGATGCTATGGACCTTTATGTATTAAGTTCCCTGAGTCTGAAAACCTTGTCTCTCTTCCATTTCCAATGACCACAAGATGTCATATTTGCCAAGATTTTTCTTTACTGCTTCCTTTTTGTGTGATCCCTTCCCTGAGGTAATCTTTTGCAGTTTATCCAGGTTCCTCCTCATGTCCTACCTGATTCTAGGCAAGTGGGAAGAATTTCCTCACCATGTTGTATGTGTTCTATCTAGTCTTGGGTTATTTGTTGGAGCTTTATATCATTTGTCTTATTCCTTCAGCCAGATGATGTTCTGGTTGCCTGTTCGCTCCTGGATTGGGGCACCTGGAGAGGAGTCTCTGCCTCTTTTGCACCTTTGCCTTCCCCCTTGCAAGGAGTCCACCTGTTAGCGGAAGGGGCATGCAAAGTGGATGTCTAATTTCCATCAGACCAGGGCTACTGGAAGTGACCAGTACTTTGGTATTTTCAAATACAAAATTGCATTTATGCTTATAAGAAAATTCTAAGCCCTTCCTTTCTTTGTTCCTACTTTTGGTGCCACTTAGATGCTCACTTTGGGAGATTTGTGCATTCCCCTGAGTGGTCCCACAGTTGTTTATTTATTTTTATAATATTATGATTCAATGCTCAAAATTATATAAAGAACAGAAAAACTATTTTGTGTATTACACTATATTAAATACCAGGTAATTCTGAATTGATTTTTTTATTTTCTATGTAAATTATTTCTATTTTTAAATATTAACTTGCTTTTCCTTAATTCAACTAATTTCTAAAGAAACATTAGGCATACCCATTAGATGATAAGGGTTTTTTTTTTTTTTAAATATTTCCTTGTGGAAATACTCAAACATGTATACAAATGGAGAGAATACTATAATGAGCTCCCTATATTCATTGCTCAGCTCCATTACTCATCCTCCTGATCATTTTGAAGCTACTCTCAGATATCTTTTTATCTGTAAATATCTTGGCATGTTCCTTTAACAAATAAGGCAGCTCAAAAAACCCCACAATACCATACTTAAATGAATATATTAATAAATTCTTAATATTACATGTAAGTTTCTTGAACGGTAGAGATATGACTCTTTGTCACTAATGTGCCTACAGTTTTTAGAATATGACATATAGAAGTTGCTCAACTCTCTATTGATTAATTGATTAATCAGTTAAATGATGCTTGGATCATTGATTTTTCTGGGTTATCACCAAAACTTACAAAAGATAGCCCTGTCTTGAGCTGATTATTTCTCACTCATTTCATGACAAATGAGTTTTAAAGGCCAGTACAATTCATGAACATTGTTCTAACTCAAAATAGCAGTCAAGTGAACCAATCTTGAAGTCATATTGACAGGGACCTTAATGTACCAATGTCATTTCCAGTCTTGTAGACTTGGCCACATTGTTTAACTTTCCTAAGTCCAAGATTTTTATTGGAAAAATGGAGCTAATATAACCCTGTATATTTCCTAAGCTTTTTGTGTCAATGAAATGAGATATCAAAATACCAGGCAGCATTGGATATCTAGTATGTGCTCAATAAATATTCTCTATTTTCATTTTTCATGTCTGCAAAGTCTTAATTTACTCTTTTTTCACTTTAAATGCTGAAAGAAGATTGAAAATGGCAGCTAGCATATCATAAAATGACATAGGACCATTTAGAAAAGTAAAAAGGTATTTATAGCTTAAGTCAGCAATATATAAACATCTGCAAAAGCCAATGACATTGTATGTTCTCCAAGTATTTCGCAGAAGCAATGGAGGTCCTGCTGGGACATGGTCTTGCCAAACTTTCTTGAGTCCCAAAGATGTTCTTGTCAAAAGCTCTTCTCTCTATTGATCCAGACCATGTTATGCCAGAAAGCTGCCTGAATGCAATTTCTATAATGAGGTCACTACATGTGACCCCGCAAAGAAGCAAAACTTCAAGATGTCCATCCATCTCTCAAAAGCTATACTTGTGTTTTCTGCTCTGACCGAAGAGGCTTTCATGGCATATGTGAGAAGAGAGAAGAGCTTTTCAGAAACCACACTTGTTCATGGTACAGTGGAAGAAGCAGGAAGCATCAGGTCCACTTCCAGATTTCCCTCTGGCCCAGATCGTCTAGATTTACATCCAGCCAGTGGGACAGTTTATTCAAAAGCTGTTAAGGTGATTTGGGTTTCACATAGAGTTATAAAAACACAGTAAAAGCCTGATGTCTTTATTTCCCATGAAGTCTTGTTGGGGGGAAGAAAAGCATACTTGAGTCCCAAATCCTGGAACTATTAGGGACATAATGGAAACCTATTTAGGTCTTTTAACCAAGAGCCAATAGTAAGCAAGGACAATCCCTCCCCCAACCCCAGCATTTTTTCACATTCATTTATAGGTTAGTCAAACTGTCACCTACTCACCAGTAAGGTTTTGAACATGAGAGATATGAAACAAGATCTCTTCAAATGCTGACAGTGTTCCTATGAAATCTTTTTGCTCTTAGTAAACATTACTTTAAATAAATCACTAAGGCTACTGATGGAGCCTAAGAGCACAAGAATCACTAAATCAGAGACCAGGCAGATTCACATGATTTTTAGCTCTGACAGGGTGTTTTGCAGATACCAGCTTCAATAAAGCTGTATAGTAAACATTATAAAAGTCTCAGCAAAAAACAATAATATATTATTTTTTCTTTTTTTTTTTATGGGACTGCACATCAGTGGGAGTAGCTTAGCTTCAAGCTGCTGGTGAATTCTGGTTTCCTGCATCTGTCTCTCATTCTGGGACCAGTGATGACTCAGGGCACAGCCTTCTTGTGGTTGCAGAAGTTCAAGAAGGGTGAGAGGAACATGTAATGTGTCTAAGGTCTGGACTCTGAACTTGTACACCGTTACTTCTGCCTCATTTTTTTGGCCAAAGCACATCGTAAGGCTAAGTGTGACACTCATTGGATAAGGAAATAAAGTCCATTCCCAAGGCCAGGGTGGGAAGGACACAAGAGTTTTGAGCAGAGAAGAGAGGTCACCATACAGAGTGACTAAGCAATGTTAGTACAGGAGGGTAGTAGTGAATCCTACTTTCTTGGTAACTCAGTAGCATTGCATAATCTAGTCAAATGGCCCATAGTTGAGTTCGTAAATTAAAAATTCCAATTCAAGTAGCCCGAGGTGCAGACTAAGCTCATGAATGCTAGTAAACTTCCTTAGGAAATTGTTGCTCTGAATGCCATCTCAAGGTATAAGCAATGTACCAGCTAGGCATTTTTTTGTTTTTTGTTTTTGTTTTTTAATTCATTTTTATTGTTAGACGTATTGAGATGACATCTGTTAGGAAGTATTAGTTTTTATGTGGTTTTAATTTGCACGCAGATTTAACTTATATGAAGCTTACAAGTATTTTTTTTCTGTTATTTTCAGAAATTCTGCAATTTTTGTGATATTCATTGTGTACTTAATTTTTTTTTTATTGGGGTGACATCTGTTAGCAAGGATTACATAGGTTTCAGGCATACAATTCTACAGTGCATTGTCAGCTTGTTGTATAATAAGTTCACCACCTAATGTGACTTCTCTTTCCATCACCTTATATTTAGCTCCCCTCCTCTTCTCCCATCCTCTCCCCTTTCTCCCCCCCTAACCCACTCATCCCTAAATAAACATTAAACTATTGATTGTGTCCATGCATGGGTTATTTGTTCATTTCTTTTTTCTTTGCTTTCAGTTTTATATTCCACATATGAGTGAAATCATGCAGTTCTTTGTTTTTTCTGTCTGGCTTATTTCACTTAGCATGATGATCTCCAGGTCCATCCATTTTGTTGCAAATGGCAATATTTCATCTTTTCTTACAGCTGAGTAATATTCCATTGTGTA